>BPLQ01003447.1:0-16785 GCA_021605075.1 Caerostris darwini | reverse complement strand
CTTTATTGAAACGATTTTTGTTAATTTTATATAACAAAGTGAAAAAAGCACATCACATAAAAAATTTGTTCGATTGCATTTGTTATGGATGAAATGAAAAATCGTTGTAATGTCCTTTTACGTATTCTTCAACTACTTCCTGGATTTTTATAAAACAATTTGATTAAAAACTTAGCAAATGGTATCAAGATATTCAGTATCAAAACGTAGAGAAGAGATTATGCCTTCCGAAGGAACTTTCAAAGAAGATTGTATGCTATACGTGTGAAAATAAACATAATTGTCCGACCAACCATAAAACCAACATAATCAGTAAAAAAATGTCATAATAAGCACACTAAATCACCACCATAAATCTTATCACCATGAGAATAACAGTTGTAACTCTTGCCATCAGCTAGAGTTGTCTCATATTGAAACTACCATTTTTTTTATACATCCGTGAACAGTGTCCTATTAATGTATGCCACACATAGTCAGTTGCCTTGAGATGATTCCTAAGTTATTTATCCCACATTTGCGTGTCTTATGGGGGGGGGGGGAACCCCGAAAATTCCCCACTAGACAACCTTGATGTTAATATTAGAAACTTGCAAGCAATATTATAAACATCTTCAAAGCTCTTTTTTTCTAAAAGTAAGGACTGCCACAGAAGACGCTGACATATTCGAATCTGACTTTTCTTGCTTACATCACTAATAAGACAAGAATCGAGCAAGGCTTTCCTAATTTATTCATAGTACTATATAAAATATTTATCGAGCATTTTGATTTCTGTCTATTACAAAGTATTATAAATTACTACATATTTTGCAGGTACATTTGTGGAGTTCACGAAGTTAAGTAAAATAGCAATGGATAACTGCAAACTAACAGAACTTAGTAGAGATATATTTCCAGTACCCTTCAATGTTCAGATATTACATTTTAAGTATGTACAGAATTTGGGTTTGATAAAACAATTAATATGCATTAGATTAATATAAAAATAATTTATTTTTATTGGCTAAAATGAAGACCTTAAATTAATTAAATAAAATCCAATAATGTTGATTATCAACATTTGTATAATTGATTAATATGAATCAATTAATCGATTAGTATGAAATACAGCGAGCAATTTATAAAAAAGAACATTATGAATGCTAAAAATGTACTTTTATGACTGATATGACTAACCATTTAAAATAATTTAGATTGCAAACGCTTGATTCGAAACATTTTAAAATCATAAATTTCTATATCGCTGTTACATCTAGTTTAGTATTAATATATACGTTTTTCACTGTTATTTTAAATATATTATCAATTTTTATTTATAATTAGTTATTTTGTTTTACTTACTTCCAAAATTCCTTAAATTTAAAATTCGATTTTAAAAATATCAGAAATAAAATATTTTTAATTTTTTAATTTTCGAAAGTATTTTTTTTTTTACAAATAATTTACGCATTTTTAATTACCATAAATTTAAAAGAAAACCAGTTTAATTGATTTAAATACAATTCAAAAGTATAACTCAAATTGTTTTTTAAATGAAATGTATGTTCAATACGACGTAGCATATTTAATTTAAACTAATGTAACTATCAACTTCAAATTCCAACATAATTTAATCCTGTTAAATTCTTAACTTCTAATTAACTTATTAACTTCAAAATTCTTAGATTTGTTTCTATTCGATATTATATGAGATATTCATGCAAAAAATGCAATACATCATTTAAATCTTTTTTAAATCCTTGAAACTATAAAAATTTTGAACAATATATTGTTTTCTGATCTTATTTAGAACACTAATACAACTAAAAATATTTTTTGATTGTTCTTTTAACTCAATTTTTATTAAATAATAATTTTTTATTAACAATAATTTTTATTAAATTTTTATTATTTATTTATTAGTTTATTAGGAAAAAATTAGTAACTGAATAATTTCTGAGAATATTGTCGAATTTCCGGTTTGTTTTCTTTCAAAGAAAAAACTAATTTGGATTTATATGTAATAGATTAACATAAAAATAATTCACTTATATTTTTTTTAAACAGTGGCATCATTATTAATTAAGTTAAAACCAATATCAATGAGTTTTATTATATTAATTAATTAATTGTGAATATAAATATTAATTTACCTCACTTGATCCAACTAACAATTTTAATGTGAAATTCAATGGGATTCCTTACATGCTTGATTTTAAGAATGCATCTATCAAGTAAAAAGATATAATTTGATTTATGTTTTTATAATTCTTTTTAGCCAAAATAAACTGACTGCAATTCCAGATGATTTATTCAGCAACATGCCAAATCTTCAAACAGTTGGTCTGAAATCTAATCAAATTTCTGTTATACCAGATTCATCTTTTGAGGGCAGTCTCTCGAAGCTTCAATTTCTTCTACTGGAAGGTTAGTTTTTTTTCTAATTTAAAAAAAAAACTATGAGTGTAATTAGTAATGTATAATAATTGTACTACTCATTTTAAATTAAGTGCATATCACTTTAGATCTTCATAAACTTTATGCTATGAATTGGAAATCGATAATATAAAGCCGTTGTTTTTAGTTCCAGCTATTTTGATCTAATATCATGTATCGCAGATATGTAGCAGATTCATATGAACCTTCTACATATCTATGATAGTAGAAGTATACATATCTGTGTATAGCTGGCATTCAATACTGGCATTCTATATAGAGTGTATCTGTGATACATGATATTAGATAAAAATATCTGGTATTCAATACTGGCATTTTTATATAGAGTGTATTAAGGTAGTTCTGTTATATTGCATTCATTCTTTTTACCATAATTTGGAAAGAATACCATTATAAGGTAGCATTTTGTAAGAAATTTACACTGTTCCTAAATTCCAGTATATCCTGCTCTTACCCGGGTCAAATAGGGCCTTCCCGGTATACAAAGTTTACAACCTCTCCGTGGCATAGTCAAGAGAATTTTCAGTTTTTAATTTCTAATTTGGTTTATAGCTGACACCCTTATTTAACACACTTGATTGAATAATCACCAGGGCATTTGTTTCCTAATTAACAAAGTAATTAATGATTGTTTGACTAAAATGCATTATCTTATTCTTCCTGCCTTCAGTGATAATTGACATAAATATAAAGTTGTGCATGTATCTTCTCACGAACACTTGATAAGAACAAGCAATTTCAGAAGAATAAACTGAAGCCAGTAAGAAAAAATAACTTAGATCCTAACAAAAAATGATTTAAATTATTGAAATCCTCTACTTTAGATAAAATCCAAGAAACGGAAACAGAATAGAGCAGCTCATTTAGTTATGACGATGCTGTTGAATAGAACGAAGGGTTTATACATGTTTTTCCCTAATTTTAAGCGTACAACTTTTACGTTTATACCTTGTGTTTTAGGAATAACTTAATTTTTCCTAAGCAGTTTTTATTGAACTAGATAAAATTTTTTCATGTAATTAAAATTTAATTGATTTTATAAAACTATATCAAAGAATGGGCTTAACATTATGTTTACAGAACAAATTACAAATTGTTTGAAGTAGCTTAACGAATCTAGTTCTGGTACCATTAAACTGCATCATATTAAACTGTCATAAAACGTCATGAAAACACAAATTACATTAGGTTTTCTGCAACATGATCAGTAATGTAGGAAATCTGCTTGACATACTATTTTTCACTCAAATTTTCTTTTCTCAGATTTTTCACTAGCTTTATTCATAGTTCCTAGCATTAATGTAAATCAAATGCAGATTGTTATTAATTAAAATAATTATTTATAATTATTTCCAATTGTAAATGAAATCAGGCATTTAAATTTGTAAAAAAAAAAAAATGTAATGATAATTAAGAAAAATATTATTTTCAAGTTTTTATTTTTATTTTTTAAAAATATTTTTAATCTTTTTTTCAAATTCTGGATATTGGAGTAGCTACAATTTTTAGACATTTTTGTAACTTATGGTTTACTCTTATTAATTTTGGTACATTAAAATTTTTAGCATAGAATTCAAAGGTAATATTTTAATAAAGAATTCAATTTAGAATTCAAAGAATGTAAAAATATATTAGTATAAAAAATACTATATAAAGTAGAGAAACAAACTACAAGCACCCATAACATAATAAAGAAAAAAAAGGTTCCAAATAAGTTGTTTAATATTCAAATTGCTGACCTTTGGTGTAATGCTGGTATTAATTAAAATTTTATGAGTCTAAAATTTATAAAATGTTTATTAAAACTTTTTATTTATTATTTAAATTTATAAAATTTTATAAGTTAGAAATTTAAAAAAAAATATTTTAAATGGAATTTTAAATTTTGATTTTGCAAATATATCTTCTTTCTAATTTCAATTAATATTTTTTAGGTAATCCCATGATATGTGATTGTCGTTTAGCTTGGCTTATAAAAGATAAACCTGAAGCAATAAGTGGAAAATGTCACTTCCCCTCAAAACTAAAAGGAAAAGATATCAAAGATGTTGAAAGAGATTTTTTCAATTGTTGAAATTCTTAAGTTATAATAAAAATATTTTAATTTGAAGAATAATTTATTTTACATATTTTATTTATCGTTGTTTTCTAAATAAGTATTCATTCATCACATTACAAAATATGAAATTTTTTTAATTCTATTTAATATAATTTTTTTTTCATCTTTAACTTAGATTTGCCATTCTTTTACCTAAAGTTTTTCAGTTAATTTGGCGATTTCGATCGTTTAGCATGATTATAGAAAACACATTTCTTTATGTATATACAAGCACACGCATGTTTAAAAAACAGCTATGCAGCCAAGACGACTTATAAAGCACTGTTTTTAAAAATTACATTAGTTATATAGAATTAAAAAACTGTAACTGTTTTTATTAAACAAAACTTCAAAATTCGGCTGAATTTGTTGAGCTATAATTATTTGTAAAAATATGCTATGATTCACTGTCAAACTTTGTCTTTCCGCAATTTTATTATTTTTTAAAGTCCAAAATAGTTGTTAGAACAAAAATAAATTACCCAATATACACAAAATTGCACATAAAACATTAGAAATTCTATCAACCGATAAATAATTATAGAACATTAGAATATTTACATCCGTATATTTTTGTTTTAATATAAAATTTCACATTTCAAAGGATTCTAATTATAAATTTAAAAATTTCCCATTTCAAATGATTCTCTTGATTCTTCAATTTGATTGAGAAATAAGCAGCTGAAGTTAATTTGCACATTTCCGGAAATCCAAAAATCTCCTTTCGAATTCATTTTTATAATAGTTTAATTTCGTTCACCTGGCCAGAAAATTTAAAGTCAGATATTTCTGTAATAATACCAGGTAACATTCAAAGTGAGATGCATATTTTGAATTTTATTTTCGTCTAAGTAAAAAAAAAATGTAAATGAATGGGAAATATATTGAATAAATAAATGTGATTTTATTTAATGCGTTTGTGTCATTTAAAAATAATAATCTCTATTTTTCATAATCTTTCTTCGCTGCATAAAGGAAATACTAAGCTTTCATATCTAATGAATAAATTAAATATTAATTAATACACAAAAATTCATTCTACGCAATATATTTAGTATTGCTTGTTTCTAATATATTTGAAATTACTATATCTATAAATTTACGAAATAATAAAATAATTATGGATGCCTTTTAATACTTTAGAGTATCTTTTTATATTTTTCAAGAATTTCAAAATACCACAAAATACCACCATATATGTTCATTTGGCAGTTTGTTTTGTTTTCAGCAAACTAATTTATTCAATAGAATCTTGTTAATAATTATATAAAATCAGAATTACATACCAAGTTAAATGATGTAAAAATAACCAGATTAGTTAAAGTAAATAAAAGTTTTAATTTAAATTTATCGTCGTTTTTATTGTTATTTTTTGTAACTTTATTTAGACCAATTGGGTTAACTAAGTAATGCATAAAGGGAAATTACCGTACATTTTTCTCTTAAAACATCTGATTAATAAAACGCAAAATGTGCGCCTAATGTATTTACATTATGTATGGGAAATACACTGAAGTGACAAAAGTCATGGGATACCTCTTAATATCGTGTCGGCCGTCCTTTCGCCCGGCGAAGTGCAGCAACTCGACGTGGCATGGACTCAACAAGTCGTTGGAAGTCTTCTGCAGGAATATTGAGCCATGCTGTCTCGATAGACGTCCATAATTGTGAAAGCGTTGATGGTGCAGGATTTTGGACACGAACAGACCTCTCGATGATGTCCCATAAATTCTCAATGGGATTCATGTCGGGCGATCTAGGTGGCCAGATCATTCGTTGGAATTGTCCAGAATGTTCTTCAAACCAATCGCGAACAGTTGTGGCCCGGTGACATGGCGCATTGTCATCCATAAAAATCCCATCGTTGTTTGGGTACATGAAGTCCATGAATGGCTGCAAGTGATCTCCAAGTAGCTGAACATAAGCATTTCCAGTCAATGTTCGGTCCAGTCGCACCAGAGGACCAAGTCCATGCCATGAAAAAACAGCCCACACCATTACGGAGCCACCACCAGCTTGAACAGTGCCTTGCTGACAGTTTGGGTCCATGGCTTCGTGGGGTCTGCGCCACACTCGAACCCTACCATCAGCTCTTACCAACTGAAATCGGGACTCATCGGACCAGGCCACGGTTTTCCATTCATCTAGGGACCAACGGATATGCTCACGTGCCCACGAGAGTCGCTGCAAGCGAGGTCGTTCTGTCAGTAAAGGCACTCGAGTCGGTCTTCTGCTGGAATAGCCCAAGAAAGCCAAATTTCTCCGCACAGTTCTAACAGACAAGTCCCTTGTACGTCCCACATTGATTTCTGCGGTTATTTGACGCAGTGTTGCTTGTCTGTTAGAATTTACGACTCTTTGCAGACGTCGCCGGTCTCGGTCGTTAAGTGCAGGCGGTCGCCCACTGCGCTGTCCATGGTGGGATGTTATGCCTGAAATTTCATACTCTCGGCACACTCTTGACACAGTGGATCTGGGAATGTTGAATTCCCTAACGATTTCCGAAATGGCATGACCCATGCGTCTAGCTCCAACTATCATTCCGCGTTCAAAGTCTGTTAATTCCCGTCGTGCGGTCATCATCACGTTAAAACCTCTTCACATGAATAACTTGAACAGAAATGAAAGCTCTGCGAAAACACTGTGCATTTATACCTTTTCTACAAGATGCTACTGCCATCTGAAAATTTGCATATTGCTATCCCATGACTTTTGTCACTTCAGTGTATATTGAACAAATAAATGCGAATTTGTTTATCTCGTTTGTATCATTTAAAAATAATAATCACTACTTTACGTAATCATCCTCTGCTACACAATACTAGGATTTCATTGTGCATATTCATCTACACAGATGAATTCAATATTCTTCGTTTTAAATATATTTGAAATTCCCTTAATATTCGTAATTGAAGCTGTAAAATCATTTCAAATTGGGATGCCTTTTAATACCTTGAGATATTTTTCAATTTCAAAATACTTCTTGGAGGTCTTTGATTTGTTCAAAGGCATCGAGGTAGAATGTTGTTATTTTCTCTATTTTTTGTATAAATGTAGCATTAGCTAAAGCTTAGTGGAAAAAATATTAAAATCTGCAATCATAACTTGCATAGCATATAACTTGCACTAATCTCATATGAATATATAACGCAATAGTATTACTAAATTCTGGAATCATACCCTCATCCCTCATCAGTACAACATTATAGTTTTTAATATCAAGCGTGTAGCACATGGGTGAATTTTGTAGAGAATTATTTTAATTACGAAAATGAACTGTTTCTAATTCAGACTCATGTATAAGCGATTATTGAATTGCAGTAACTCAATAGATGAGACACCCGTTGTATTTCGAAGGTAACGAAATTGTTTAGAATCGTATACGTGAATATAGAAATTATAGAATGTACATAATCAAGCTTGTTCGAGCGAATTGGGGATTATTTTGTTTACTACTTGTCTTCAAAGAGTGAGCTTTGTATCATTTTACTTCCTCCCTTTTCTTATTGTAATCTTAATAAACTCGTCGATGAACATAGAATTTTGTATTAGTGAGATTGAAATGAAAAGACTATTGTTGTAGGATTATAAGATAAATGAATAAGAGATGAAATTGGTGGTATAAGTTGATTCAACAGGTAATCAAAGCTCTATTTACTCATCCGGAAATAAACATAAAATGTGTATATTTTTTTCAATTTCTTAAATAATTTATAAAGCTGATCATTAAATCTTTAACTCAATATTGGATGTTTTCAAAGTCATTTTTTTAGATTGATTCATTTTAGTGTGAGAAGAAGTGCACAATCATATGGAGTTTATTTAAAATCCATTTTAAGACTCAGCAGAGTGGAAACTATTTCGTCATCTAACGCACAGTTAACACGAAGTGAAGAAACATTTTAGCATCGGATCTATGTTACCACGAAGCTAAAGTGTCCCAGGCCACAATTGCCTTTATTGATGTCCCCAAATAAATCATCTCTTCTTTTGAAGCGAACAATTTAACAGTATAACCTGCTCCTTTGGATAAACTCTATATGAAATAAATTGCCTTGGCTTGAAACGCTTTCAAAATTGCAACAATGGAAAATTGAGCTGAACGGATTGGAAACTAGCTCGTCAGTTCTGCAGTCCAAGGCTTTTTACGCTTTTCGTAACTCAAAAAGCGATGCCGAACCGATTGTTGGGGATGACCTTGATTAATCTGTTGGCCGGATGCTATTAGGGGAGGATTGTGTAAAATTATAAGTTGTTGTTTTTAAAGTATAATAATTCAAAATGGGGAGGACAATATGGGTATAGGGTAGCAACTTCCTAGTGCATTTTGAGTAACGCTTAATTTTCAAATTTTCTGTTGTTCTAGTTCTGAATAATCTACGTCAAAGTGATAAAAATCAGGCAAATACTAAATTTGTAGCCTATAAAATTTTTACAAATAGATTTAACGATGTCTTGTTTTCTATCATAATT
Organism: Caerostris darwini; assembly: GCA_021605075.1. NCBI lineage: Eukaryota > Metazoa > Arthropoda > Arachnida > Araneae > Araneidae > Caerostris > Caerostris darwini. The sequence goes on along the minus strand of BPLQ01003447.1, from coordinate 7,775 downwards.
GTTTTCTGATTTTTCTTAAGTGTAAATAAGATATCAAATATCCTCTTGGAAGACAAATATTTACAGTCCTGTCTTGTAACTGAAAATTATTCTTTCGGAAGCATCTTAAATAACATTAAATATAGTACAATGTTATGGTTTCTGAGGTCATTCCTTCCAAGAAAGGTAGATATGTTGCACATTCAGCATTATCCAGAATACATAAAGAGAGTCTTATACACTGTACCCTATTTTGTCATCTAAATTTGGAAGTTTATACTGACTTCCTAGAGTCCAGCAGAAGGATTCTCCATTCTTCGTATTTATTCTTTCACTCCTGGCTCCTTCCACTTTAGATGCTTTTAATTTTTATTTAATATACATAGGGAGGCACTTTCTTTATTAAACTAAATTTTTGTTTCCTTCACTATATTAAAGAAAGCGAGCAATTTTTCAAATTATGAAGACTCTATTATGTGAAATTGTAATGTGTTAAGAAGTTATTAGGAATTATTTAAGTATGTGTTATTCCTAATGATAGTCTCAGATTTTAAAATTATTTTGATTTATTTCATAAAATGGTGTGCGAAACTTAAGCAACGACATAATTTTTGATCAGACAGCCATAAAATTGCAGAAAAGGGCTTTTTGCAATCACTACAATGAACATGAACACCTATTTCAATAGAAATAGGGTTCTTATATTAATATCAGGAAAATAACATCTCTGATGACGCGAGGGAACTCAAAATGAAGTTTAAGACTATCTGCAACATAACGCAGCTATTAAAGATATTTTTTGCGAGTTCAAATGAGTTCGATGAAGCAATATGGTTAAAAGAAACTATCTGGATGTCTTTACACATGGTAGAGTTATTGCCAAGCGTGAAAAGAGGGAGGAACAATACAGAAGATACCATCTGAAAGATTTTAAGGTTTAGAATAATTGGTACGCTTGAGAAATGGAAGACGAAATCTAAAAGAAGCCATTTGAATGCCTTAAAAATTATTGGTAAGACTGAGAAAGGATGTATTGTGATAAAAGTAGTCCGAGAATTTTGAATCGACAAAAAATATAGATTTACGAGCTTGAAACGTCTTTCTTACCACAGATACTGTTGTAATAAAATTGGTGAAAGTTATCAAAAGCCTATAGATGCCCTATATAGAGTACTGAAGCGAAAAAAAAAACATTATACCAGTCAGTGGGGACATAGCTCAACAGTTACAAACGACAAGGAGACAATGAGTGTTGCACTGTATTGTGGTCAGATGCCTTCATAAATATGATCGATTAGCCCGTCTGCGCCGTCCTAAACATTGCTTCTCAAATAGTTGAAAATCGAGGATACCGTTTAGACTGGTATAGTGAAAAAAAAATGGACAATTCATCAATGCAGTCACCTATTCTTTACAGATGAATATAGAGATTGCTTCAGTATGGCAAAATATTTTCAACGCTAGTAAAGTGGAAGAATGGAATATAAGGAGGAGGAAACACGATTTTATTTTACAAACACAAGGGAAAGACGCTGATCGTGGTGTACATGTCTGGGTCTGAAATATGATGAACGGATAGATTGTTATAGGGATTCAGATAAGTTTGGTTTGGTTTGTCACTCTACGGTCATTTTGTACACACTTTAGGCTAACTAGACCGGGACCTACAGTTTAACGGGGATTTCAAAAACCACTAACAAACATCCATGCCACCGCTAGGATTCGAACTTGAAGCCTGGGGTACCAAAGGTCAGAGCGCTAGCCAATCGAACATCAGGCCGTTGATTTAGATGGGAGTCTTTTTGTTGAAAGATTCAAATCTTTGATGAATACTTTAGATTACTATTGCCAAAAAGGAATCCTTCCCTACTTGGAAGGATCGCTTACTTGTGCCATTGTTGCAGAATTCATTTTAAGGTCAATAGTGCCACGATACATTGGACTTGTACCATTGATGAACTTCTATAAAGCGGATACGTTACTAGAAAAGACTGTATAGCATAACCTATTAATTTAAACCCCCTCTCTTAAAAGATGTGAGGAATGCTTTGTGAAGGCCTCTTTCTGCATGGTTATATCCGGAGAACACCTAATAACTGAAATAAATGCTTTTAGGGGATGGGCACTCTTATCTCCATAGACGACTATGCCAGTTGCACCTTGGATAACAATGGCATTGGTTGTACAAGTTATTAGTTGATAGCCTTAGTTAACAAATGGTCATTGGGGACGGGCATTTTTATATTTATAGACGACTATGTCAGTTGCTCCATGGATAACAATGGCATCTGTTGGACAAGTTATTAGTTGATAGACGTTAGTTAACAGTTATTATTGATTACATAAAGACGGTACCAGGAAACTATTATAATTAAAAGAGGTCGTATGTTTTTCAAAGAGATTCTTGTTCGTTTTTCTGGTAAAGTTATTCGTGGTTTCAAGCTTCTTCAAAAAAAAGGGCACCCTCTCTTTACATTAAAAAAAAATGATATCTAAAACAAAAAAAAAAATGAGATTGAAATGAAAAAGACATAACTGTTTTAAAAGATGCATTAAGGATTTTAATATTTCTACTTCAGGCGAAATCGTGATTCCTCTTTAAATAAAAAATCCAACATAGAAAAATCACAGAAAGTGTCTTCTTTCCCACGAAAAGAAATAATGTTTCTGTCTCTTAACACTTGAACATATGTTCTTTATCTTACATTTCCAAGAACTCGTAGATAAGGATATCGATTCTATTTCAATTATTTTATAAACAGTAATCATTCATCACTGGATACAAAACATTTTTCCCAATTTGAAAACTATAAATACCATTTGCATAAAGATAAGTATTTACGCGTGCTGTTTCAAATTGAATTAAGCAGTAATAGCACCTTAATTTTATTCAAATTTTCATTTCTTTGTAAATCAGAAAATGAAATATTTAATATGTATTGTTGTTGTATTGGTTACGGTACAAATCGTGCTGTCGCTTGAGGCAGAAAAAATAAGCTGTCCTCCAAAACATATTTACGAACCTTGTAAATGTTACGATGGCCCCCATCCACATTTAGTATGCCAGAATATTGATGATACAGAAGTGCTGAGAGATATTTTCATACGTTCGTCGCCCTACTGGTATAAAGAGGTAAGAATTCTTTGCTAAATTTTGATAATTTCAGTACTATTTTGCTGATTTCTAAAGATAACTGCTGTGATTATCTTGTGTGTTTCAAAATTTATACTTTAAATATTCTAAAAAAGCAGTAAAATCTATTTTTAAAAAATGATTATTTTATTATGATGGTAAACTTAAGCATAAAATAAATTTTATTAATGAATTTTTTAACAAAAATATGGGACTTCATTATATATAAACAACTTTGTATAAAACATAAAAAAAATATTAATCTACTTTTGTAATTTTTTAGTAAAGTTATATTTAACATTTTAGAAAAAAAAATATTAAATTATTGAATGTTTCTGTTACGTAATTTAACTCATTCAGTGATACTGACTTATATGTTTCTTTTTGAATAGGGAAAAATTTAATTAAATGAAATTAAAACTTACATTGAAGCATTTTTATACTAAAAATACCTTAACAATGGAAATAAAGAATTTATTTTACGTCCGAGGTTTTTAAATCAATACTAATAACAATATTAAAAACAGTATTGATTTGAAAATATCGTTTGCTTCCACCATCTTCCATATAATATATAACTTAGCTGCATAATTTTTAAATATTATTACTATTATTAAATAGAATTTAAATTATGACAATTTTTATATAGCTTTAAATGGCTTAACTCAATAAATTGTTTCCACTCGTAATTTACTGTTAATGCTCAAAAGCCATTTTGTAATTGTATTTTTATTTATTTATCAGATATTTATGCTCTTTGTATCTCTCAAATGTTAATTCCCTTTTTATACTTTATCCATTGCTCTCTTTCTGTCTCAGTTTTTACATTTGTAACATAATAATAAACTATATAATTAAAATATTTTATTACTTAGACAACATGATTTACTTAAATAATGAATAAAATACAAAAAAAAAATCTATATATATTTTTCATTCCTTAAAAAAAATTATCCCAGAATAAATTTAGAATTATCCCAGAAAAAAAAAGAAGTTTAAGAAAATATTAAGGTTTATGGTAATTCGACAATATGATAAGGTAAAATGTTATCCTTTTCTGAGATTCATATAGAAACTATTACAAAAAAAAGTTGTCTGAAAGCTTGTGAAAAATGTAAGGAAAATTGTCTAATGTAGGAAATTTTGCTCACTTATATCGAATGCACATCAATATTTTTATTCATTAATTGTTTTTCAAGTTTACTTTTTGTTTTTCTTTTTTCTTTTCGCTATTTATAAAAAAATTTAATAAGTAAATAATTAAGAAAATAGTCTATTAAATTTTTATTAATACATTTACATGTGTTTTATAAGATAATAAAATGCAATTAAATGGAAAAAAATAATTTTAAAAAGCTTTCTCCTTAAGAAATAATTTTATCTATTTTATCAAAATAAAGAATATATTTATTTAAGACATATCAAATCAATTCTTGTGATTTAAATTAGTTTTTTTCAGGTTCACATAGAGTACTCAGTTTTACAGTATTTGCCCCATGACATGTTTCAAGGTGTCCGTATACTGGGATTGTACTTGAAGAATACGACTTTGGTGGAACTGTTTGATGAAACTCCAGAGAATCTTCAAATGATTGAAGTTTTACACATTGAAAACACTGAAGTTTTCAGGTAAGGTCAATGTTGCTACAATAAATATTACTTAATGAAGATGGAATGAAATATTGAATATCCTTGAAATTTTCATAATAATCGTCTAGAAAAAAATTAAATAACTAAAATAATATTTAATATGTAAAACTTCTAGACTTGAAAATAATTCTACTCAATCTCTCCTACCTAGATAAAAAAAGGCTTCATTTAAATTGGGATTTGTTTTATTATATTCATAAATTAAACCTGAGTTTAATTTAATGTGTAATAAATTATCTAAAGAAGCATGAATTAATAATTGCAATACATAAGTACATACAAACAAATTTTGTATGAATTTTATAGTTAACCAACTATTTCTCCTATTTTCGATACAAGAAAAAGCTCTCGAATTTTTCACAGAATTTTTATTGCTTTAATTCCTTAAATTCAAATATTGTAAACATTTCTTTTCTCCGGTTCTTTCTATTTAATATGAAATTCTTTTTTAAGTTTTTGACTCTCTTTCAAAATTTAAGTAATTCAAAATTTTTCTTGTAATTTTAGCAATTTCTACAATAATTTATTCTGATTCTTCATTAAAACTATAAAATTAATAAATATTTTTTGACAATTGTAAAGCAATTATCATTAGAAAAATTATATTTCTACTCTACTTTGTAAAATTAAATATGTTAAATTCAAGAAATTTTTTTTCGAAGAAATCGTTTATATTTTTTCCAAACTTTTTCTTTTTAAGAATGCTTAATAGATTTTAATCAAGATATTTATAAGATTTTTTTAAATAAAAATAAGGAGTACATTTTTATCTAATTTTAAAACTCATTTATTAATTAAAATTATTTTTTCATTTTGAGTTAAGTATATATTGGCTTATTATTACTCAACTAATATTATGAAATTATATATGGGTGAATATGAATATATTACAACAATAAATTGATTTTAATAAATGGAATCACTAAATTGTTAAAGATACTTTTAGTAAGCTTCTGACATAGTGAGTCAATTTTTTCTAATAATTTGTTAATTAACATTGTTTTTACGGAGATAATGATTTTCTCGAAATGTTTCTTATTAGATAAAGGGACCTATATTTCCCCCTCATTTACAACAATGTACATTAATGCTGTTGCCTAGAATTTTTTGTATTGTACATTATCAATGCTTACGTTAGACCATTTTTATTCAATGGCTAATTGATTTTAAACTACTGTAAATAAATTCGAAAAGTAAATGTAGTTTATCTGTGACTGTATTCCTTAGACTTTGAAAATCTTGTTTAAAATATTTCTCATAGGGAAAAATATATATTCATTATTTTCATTACAAAGAATAAAAACAAATAAAGGATTAAACATTGTTAAAAACAGCTAAATGAAATATAAAACATAATGAGTACTAAAATCATCAATCAAATTTTTTGGATAAGTGAAGACGGTAAATAAATCATTAAAATTTGTTGGGAGAAGTCGATTTTAAAAAGAACATTCTTTGTAATTGACCTAAATGAAATAAAAGGGAAGGAATATTGTAGAAATGGGAAAATATTTCAAAATAGCTTTGTTAACATGAATATAGCATTACATCACCTGTTTTTATTACTTTTATAGAGGTATGTCTTGGGAACACTTAAGGAAGTTTACAAATCTACGTCTCCTCACTGTGTATTACAACTCAATACCAAGTCTTGGAAGTGAGTTCAGTGCTCTAGTGTCTAAAACTTTAGAGCAACTCACATTTTTTGGAACCGGAACTGAGTTAGTGAAACCAGGTAAAAATATTATAGTATTTACATAAAACATTGGTTTTTTTTTTAAACTTCCTTTTTATTCATTTTAAAACAACATAATTATTTCTTATTACGATTTTTAGAGTTATATATGATTTTCCTGCTTGAAATTTTCTTGAAAAAGAAAAAAGTAGATATTGATTACTAATTATAAAAAATCGATTAACTAATTTTCCGTATAAATTTGATATTGCTATGTGTGATAATTTTATATTTGCGTCGAATACATTAAAGTTTCAACGCAATGAATCATCTAATAAGATAAGGTTTTTAATTTTAATTAAAATTATTTTGAATCAGAGTTTTATGTAAGCAATTCCCTTGATTACAACGGTTGATGAAATAGGATTATGCGCCAAAAGTATGGAATTGTATTTGAACTTAGTCAGGAGTATATATGGAATTGATTCTATCGATTTTACTTTTCTCGTGTGTTACAAAATTTAAAAAATTAAACTTAATTAAAAATTCCTAAAACGTCAATGGTTTTCAGATTTAAGTTATATGAAAAACGATAAGATATATGCTATACGAAAAAGGATTGAGAAATTAAAATACATGTACAAATTAAAAATATAACCACTAACCATAATTTTTTTAAATGACTATATATAGTATTATTTTTATGCATAAAAAGTTCGTATGTATTTATCTAATATGCTTTTATATAATTTTTATAAACATGTTACTTGTTATTACTACAATTGTGAAATTGAAAAATTGCTTGGAGGAAAGATTTGATAAATTATATAACGTCAAAGAGAATTCAATGTCTAGGTTTGGTTTGGTTTGTCGCTTTACGGTCATCTTGTGCACACTTTAGGCTAAACAGACCGGGACCTACGGTTTAAAGTGGATTCCGAACAACTACAAACATCCATGTCACCGCCGGAACTGGAACTTGAAACATGTGGTACCGAGCTCCAGAGAGCTAGCCACTCGGCCATTCAGGCCCTCAAAGCCCAGGACACGTAGAGAGAAAGGATGATAGCAGAGGCACAAAGAGTTTCAGGGGAAAGGGCCAGGGACAAAGAAAAAAGAGAAAGGCCAAAAAAGAGATGGATTGATGAAGTAGAAAAGGATCTGAAGAACCTAAAGATCACATTGTAAATCAAAACTCGAGGCAGTACGACTTAGTACTCGTAGTGTTGAGAAGGCCACTAACCATGGTTCAATGGTTAAAAACCATGAACCATGGTTTTATAAAATACCGTGGTACAACATGTACTGTAGTATCGGAGAGTTAGTTTGTTATAAGCT
>BPLQ01003446.1:0-70357 GCA_021605075.1 Caerostris darwini | reverse complement strand
AAAATTATGCCTTATTAACCATGGAATTTTTAAGGAATATTTGTGATTTACCTTTACATTTACCCTCGATTTCACCATATTCAGGTGGGCACTTGCAAACCTCTTTTCCATTCTCAGTTACACATTTCCCTCCAGTGCATTTACAAGCTGAGGGAATAAAACAATGTCAAATTGTAAGCATAAATGGATATTGTCTTATACTTTTGAATTAAAGGGAAAACTTCAGATTACATACTTGTAAATAATTATGAACTATTTAAAACAATTTTGATTTATTCTTTCTGATAATGAATGTATAAAGCTTCTTTTACTTGTCTATTTAATTGATTTAATTTTTCATATTTTTTTTAATTTTAAATTTCTGTTTTGGCCTTAAAAATGAAAAACTCTCAAGAACGAAAACCACTGAATAAAAAATGTATATATTTTTTCAGCAAATCAATCTCAATATTGCTAAATATTTGTTTATTATATTTCCTGCATTCTAACTTCACTAAAAACTATAAAAAACTCACAAAAATAAATGAAAATCAGATGTAAAAACTATAAAATGTTTATTATATGCATCCCTACTGATTCGGTGTAATATTTTACATCAAATATTATCACCAATGGGAATATTCAAAAAACTGAATTGATCTCTAATCTTTTAAGAAAATAATAAAAAATATATGGTTTGTATTATTTAAACAAATTTTAATGAAAGTAATGATAACATTATCCTTTACATTTCAAATTACACTCTTATAAGATCAGTAGACAAAATCTATAAGGTATCCGACTACTTAAAACAATTTCGTTGAAAATATTTTTTTATTTGATTTAATTAAAATTTTAAATGACTTTTCAAATACGCTTCTATTTTTTCACTATGCAATACAGAATTCGAATCATAGCAGTTTTATTAAGAAATAATCTTAACCAGATTTGTTCGAAAGTGTTGTATTTGTGGTTTTTTACCGTACTGTTATTTCTCCTTTGCACAAACGATATAATATTGATGAAACTTAATAAAGAAATAATTTTATAAAATTGATTTAAGTTTTTAATATTTTAATTGAATTTTCTATGCATTTAATAAGATTTTCCCAATTAAAGTATTTATTATATTTTATTTAAAAAAATAGCTTTATATTTTTCTGAAACCAAAATTATCATAATTTTGACCTCAGTAAGTAATTAAAACTTTAAGTAACTAAACTATAACAGTAAATAAAACTTTAGAGAACACAAATAATTTTTAATGCAAATATTTTATGTTTAAAATAATTAATCATTTCATATACTAAAACTATTGGAATATTTTTTTTAACTAGTATAGCATTGTCCTTTAATTTAATGTAAAATCGGTTTCGCTTATATGAGAAAATGATTAAATGCTTTAAATTTTAAAAAATATTAAAATTATCTGTTCAGCAATTTTGAACAGTTTTAATTAGTACGTTTTAATTTTCTATAATATGCAAATAATAGCTTTTTTAATATAAAATTCACATTTTTGTGAGTTTTCCCAATAGTATGTTAATTTAATTCTAGATATTATAGACTTATTTAGATATGATGTGGTATTGCCAGCTACAATAAACATTACAATAAATAAATTTGTTAAATTGTGTTGAAAAGAAATAACGAATTGTTTCAGGTTATAATTCCACTAAATTAAAAAAAGGACAACATATGAAATATAAAATTAGTGATTATATAAATTTTACATGTAAATTTGTTTATGTTTTATAAATTTAGTTTTGCTCAGTGGCATCTAAGCGGGTTTCTTTTCCGCTGCACATCAGCGACCATTTTATCCCACGCACGCATCTAGCAGCAGGCCATCCTCAGAAAATATATCGGATGGACTTTTAGAGGAAACTGATGCTCATTTGCATGTCGTATGAGAGAACATCGATGTGAGATGCATTTACAGGTGATCACTATTAATTTATTTAATTAATTTTGGATACTTAAAATACTTTTTCTCTCAAAAATAAGTCGTCAGCCTTTACTTTAGAGCCAACAACTTAAATGGATAAAAATATTTAGAAATATAAATAAAATAAAAATATAAAAAATATTTTTCTCACCTGCGAGTTGATAGTTGGAATGAATTGAATGAATGTCCGTTTGATTTTCTTCAATGCTGTTTTTTGATACACTTGCACAACGTACGATTGAAGCGTACACCAAAACGCACACAATCAGCAAGAGTACTTTTACAGTGGAATTCATATCTGCAGCAGGTGTTTAACTATCTTCATTAAAATGCTTCTGCAACGACCACTTCTAGATAAATCTGCATCTTTAAACATGAGTTGAGAAATAATTTTATAAAAACTTCAGAACAATTTTTTTTTTCATTGTCGATGCAGATAAGGCTTTTGAGAATACATTTTTCAAATATTGGCAAATCAAAAATCATTTTATCATAAAGCGAAAGCATACTTCAGGTGTTCCTATATCTTAATTTCCCTTCGTTATCGCAGGAGAAACTCAGTTAATGCAAAGAAAAATAAATATTAAACGGAAGGAAATCAAACATCTCAGAATTTATCTTAAATTGAGTTGATTTTTGAATTAATACATCTGTCAAATTCTGTGTTCTTAGTACCGAATATTCAGAGCAGCCTTACGTATTGTCTGTTGCACAACATTTACTTGATATCAAAGAAACAAATTTTTTCAATAAATAAATTTTGTTACAATGCATTAAGAAAAAAAAATATTATTTACTTGTATATTATTTAGCACAGTCGCAGAAAAAGTTTAAAGTTTTTTGATGCTGATTCCCAATAGATAATAAATTAATTAAATATAACAGATATTTACTAACACTATGTAATGTTTAATACTAAATTAAAAGGATTAAAATACGTTACATAATTATGATGTTTTAGTTATTGTATAAATATTTCTCTATATAAACCATTAGATTTGTCTGTTTGTTCGTATTCTTTAAAACATAAAAAATAAGTTATTTCTTTTCTTGGAATTTATTATTATTTTATCTAGTGCATACCCAAATCTCAATATATATTCTAATCTAGTTCAATATTTTTCTCTGCATTTATTATATTTTTATGTAGTGTATACCTAAATCTAATGGGAAAAACAGTCCTTGTGTTATTTTTTACTGAAAGAAAAATCAAAATTTATTTTGCTTATGCCAGTAATTTTTATTGCTAAACATAATGATGAAACTAAAATGATGTCATGACTCTTTATATATATTCTTATTCAAATTGCGATTCATTCTTTCATCTAAAGAAAAGATGTTCCAGAAAAAATATTTCCAAATGCTTTTGATACTTTGCTTTTGGTGGCGTAATAGCTTTTCACCTAATGTTTTATAGATAGCAAATGCTGTTTATTAATCTTTATTTAATTATTAATTCGCCGTTGCTTTATTAACCATGAAAAATAATAAATTTAATATTATTCATAGCTCGAATTTAATATTATTCATAGTTAGAGTTTAATATTATTCATAGTTTTCAAGTCAATACTTCCAGTGTGGCGTATGTTTTATACTTTGCTTCTAAGGCATTACATCTTATATCTGTCGTTTCATTTTTAATCGTGTTAAGTGGCATTTGTGGTTCATTTTAATTGCAGATTTCATTTTCGTCCGCTAAATTCCAAATTTCCCGAAATTTAATATTATCATGATGATGACTACTGTGCCCAAAAAGTAAGACCAATTTTTTTTTTTTCAAAAACTCTTTATTTATTCTTCCGAATTTATTGCATCGCCTCCAAAGTAATCACATCCAGACACAATGCACTTATGCCAATTTTTTTTTCAATCCTCAATGCATGCTAAAAAGTCATCGGCAGGGATGGCCTTCAGAGCACGCGCCAATCCACGTTGAATCTATTCATCCGACTCAAAACGGTGTCCCCAGAATGGTGGTCTTTTGGGTGTAGGGAATAGCCAGAGGTCCCGTGGTATGAATACGGTGGTTGTGGAACGTTATGGGTTTTACTTTTGGTGAAAAAGTCACGAAGAATCAATGCAGTGTGAGCTGGCGCCTACAGTGTTTTCGATACCATTCGCGAGTTGACGCGTTTGAGGGCCTAAATGGAATTGACAGATCCTTTTGAAATTCCAACATCATCAGCGAGGTCTCTAACTGTAAATCGACGGTTTGCAAGCACCAAATCTTTAATTTTTTGGACGTGAGCTACGTCGGTTGAGGTTGATGGTTGACCAGAGGTGTCTGTGTCTTCAACGCATTCTCTGCCCTCTTTGAACTGTTTATATCACTTGTAAACATTCCTTTTCGATATAGGAATGCTCACCGAATGCCTTCTGCAACATTCTATACGTTTCCGCAAACAAAATGGAATGCAAGTTCTTTGCTCAATTTATTCAGACATTTCAAAAACCGCCGGAATCAGTTTCAAAGTCTCACAAAGCCAAGCGTAACTCAAATACTAATGAATATTTTACGTCAAATTTCACACAGAGGTCAAGTACAGTGCTAACAACCAAAAAAAAGAGAAAAAAATTGTAATTCCATATTCCCCGGGAATTTTAAACTGAAAATTGGTCTTACTTTCTGGACACAGTAGTATACAAAAATATTTTCCACGCAAATAGTAGCTGTATGGCGTATGTTTTATACTTTGCTTCTGATGACATCAAAGCTTATATCTATTGTTTCATTTATAATCATGTTAAGTGGCATTTGGGGTTGGTTTTAATTGCAGATTTCATTTTCCTCTGCTAAATTCCATATTTATCGAAATTTAATATTATAATGATTAAATTATTTGATTATCACTTGATTTATTTATGTATGTCAAAAGACTCGTGCACAAATTTTATAAAAAATTTTCAATAAACATGAAATTTTAAATATGAGGCTATTTTCATCTTGCTCTTTCTTATTTTCTCTTATTTCTTTCTTTTGCACATCTTTCCGAATGAGCAGAAGTCAATTCATGGCATAACGCAAGTATTTAAAATGGAAAAATTTTCGGTAACAGCAACTGAAAATTCTCTTTCCCAAAATGATTAAACATTTTTCTAATAAACAAGCCATCCATTTTTACAAAACCTTTTTCACCTTTCTCCGCGCTGTCAACACACATCTTCAATTCTTTGCAACTAATTTCTTCTGTTCAAAAATCTTCCTCTGGGATGCTTCATAAAATCGGGACAGATTTCTTCCGCCGAAGTCAAGTTTAGCTGCGGTAAATTTTCTTCCATTATTAGAGAGTTTTTGCATACCGTATTTTTTAATACGGTATTTTTTTCTCCTCACCTCGCATGCTCATAGGGAATTGCGCATGTGTATCTGTAATAATGTTTCCTATAAGCATGCGCGCTAGGGAGAAAAAAATACCGTATTATAAAAATATGCTATGCAAAAACTCTCTTTTATCGCTGGTTTCGACTGAGAAATGGGGTTGAGGGGAATTTCTTCACACTCTCTTTTGCTTTCTCTTTTCTGCTATTGTCACAAGTAACAACAGCATTAATTTGCATTCCGTTTCCAAGCAAATACACCCCATTATACAAATGTTCATCTATAACTACATTGTACTAATGTGTCCAAAATCTCGGCTTTGCAATTTTACCTTTGGAAGCGGTAGACATTTGAATTCTGAGTCTAAAGGCTGTTCAACACAAACTGTTTCTCCAGTAAAGAGTTTTGGATCTACATGGTTTCTCGCTGTTAAATCTACAGAGGCTACCGTGACGCGAAGTATATTTTTTCATTATTTGCGAATCCTTTGTTCATATATATATATATATATATAATGCAGTAACATGTCGGCCTATACTAGACTATAACGGTTGCAAGAAGAGAATCGAGTCACGGGAACACTTTAATAGGTTTTTGCATACCGTACGTTAGTTACCGTAGGACGTCCGTTAGCTTTTCTCCCCTAGCGCGCATGCTCACAGGAAACTGAGCATGCGCGCTAGGGAGAACACTCCTTAACTAACGTATTCTATATATACGAGCATTATATATATATATCTGTAATTAGTGTTCTATATATATATATATATATATATATATAGAACACTAATTACAGAAAAACGAAAATTAAAACATAAATTAGATTCACAAAAGCAGTTCACTCCAAGGTCGGAGTTTTTCTGAGTTCTCGAGTCTGCTGAAAATCAAAACACCTGGTCTGCGGCAGACCTTAATTATCACACAAAACCTTAAGGGGCTCAATTCGTCAACATACGGACTCTCCTACCTGTTCAGTCATTTTATAGAAAAAGAGAAAAAACTCATCTTGTTGCAGAAAAACTCTTCAATCTCCTTCTCCAAAACCCTCTCTTTTAGAAAATCCGACAAGAGGAGAGTCAGCTTTTCTCACTTCTCACTGCAGTCGACCTTTTCTCAGCCCATGGTCTATCACAATAACGATGCAGAAACTCATCACCTATACCATGTCCAGTTTGTAATTGTTTCGATCTTTGAAGGTCGAACAGACGTCGCTAATTACATGATGTATCATTATCCATGACACTAATTATCCGCTGTCAGATTTGAATAACAAGTTGTTCTCATTAGTACAAAACACTAACTGCAAAAGATTTCACTCACTATGACTTTCTCAAACGCAATGATAAAAAGTACGTTTATTAAATATAAATAGAATTATGTAAATAGCAAAAATGATAAGAAAAATTAATAAACTTATCTATCATGTAAGTTAAATGTGTAGACTTCTCAGATCAACCCTTTTTCGACTACTTTTGATCAAAACGGAAGAAATTTAACTGCAATAAAAGCATTATGTGAGGATCTAAACATTGCACATTAATCGCAAGCATTGTGAAGAAAGTGACACTGAATAAATTTTGGAACAACACCGTAGAAGTGGTTTTATTCACATGATTTGATAAATGTTCACAATACAGATAGAATACAAAATTTTCGTTGCCTTTGAGCACCTTGTGAATTTTAAATATTCAATGTCCATCCTTCAAAGAATAAATCGTCTTGTTTACTTCTTCATTCGGCATAAGAAGCATGACATCCCCATAAGCACTATAAGTACAGCACCTGTAAGTGAAACTTGAATCACCCGCCACAGCATCTGATTACCTGAATAATACGAAAAGAGCAGTTATTACAACAAGAAATAATAAAATAACAGTTATACAGTGATACCTCATAAGTATAAGGGTTACATTTGCTTTTCTGATTTAATATTGGATGTCGTGAATATGTAATCTATAAAAATTTATATCTAATAGAAAAGTACTTTGTCAAATACATTTGAATTCCAAATTTTCACATATTATTAATGTATATTAATACTTACTATTAACGTATAGCAGTGTAAATAATGCATGCTTACTAGTGCAACGTCTAATACCATATTAGATCTATAGGGGCTTCAAGAATATTGGCATTTTCAGGTTAATGGGAATAATTTACTTTTTATTTACAAACACTATATATATATATATATATATATATATACACTGAAGTGACAAAAGTCATGGGATAGCAATATGCAAATTTCCAGATGGCAGTAGCATCGCGTAGAACAGGTATAAATGCGCAGAGCTTTCATTTCTGTTCAAGTTATTCATGTGAAGAGGTTTTGAAGTGATGATGACCGCACGACGGGAATTAACAGACTTTGAACGCGGAATGTTAGTTGGAGCTAGACGCATGGGTCATGCCATTTCGGAAATCGTTAGGGAATTCAACATTCCCAGATCCACTGTGTCAAGAGTGCGCCGAGAGTATGAAATTTCAGGCATAACATCCCACCATGGACAGCGCAGTGGGCGACCGCATGCACTTAACGACCGAGACCGGCGACGTCTGAAAAGAGTCGTAAATTCTAACAGACAAGCAACACTGCGTCAAATAACCACAGAAATCAATGCGGGACGTACAAGGGACTTGTCTGTTAGAACTGTGCGGTGAAATTTGGCTTTCTTGGGCTATTCCAGCAGAAGACCGACTCGAGTGCCTTTACTGACAGAACGACATCGCTTGCAGCGACTCTCGTGGGCACGTGAGCATATCGGTTGGTCCCTAGATGAATGGAAAACCGTGGCCTGGTCCGATGAGTCACGATTTCAGGTGATTCAGTCACGTTCTCTAAATTTCTGAGTCTCATTATACACGATACTGAATATCTGCTATCAGATTTAAAAGACAGGTTGTTCTCATTAGTAGAAAACATTAATTGCATGTAATATAACTATCCAAAATGTTGTCTGCTGTCAAATTTGAATGATTGGAAAGAAAATTTAATTTTAAATAATTAAATTTAATTTTTACAAATGAAATGCATTTTACCTGATTCTGGTTGAATCTTTTTTTCACATCGAGAGCCTGTATAGCCTTCGTAACACCTAAAATATAAATCGAAATTGTGTTAATGATATATAAATTAAACCTAAAATATATATATTATTTTTTTACTGTGATAGATAGTTTAACTTAAAAGAATGAAATGATAAAAGCAGATTGTTTAAAAGCTAAACATGTATTTAGTATTGAGTGAATTCAAAGATATTCCATGCTTTTGAGAATTTGGTATTTTAACACTACACCAAATCAATACCACTGACAAACATAATATGCGAGCATGAAATTGGTTAATGTAAAATTCGACTGAATATCTATGCTAAGCGACTTTTCGACGACCAGAAAATTGATGGTCAATAAGGGGCACATTTCAAAAAAGTTTTACCTTTTCCAAAAATAAGTGAAAAAATACATAAAAAATTACATTGCGTCTTCCATGAATATACTTTTCTCATGTATTCCTTTTTGGCTACTATCCCTAGTCTATATGTGCCAAGAAAAAATCGCCTGCTAATCGCCAAACTAGCAATGCACGTACAGTTTCTCCCAATGAACAACTGTTCATATTTTGGAATTTACCTGATACAAATTTCAAACATATCCTAAAGGTACTAATGAAAAATTGTGGTGGTGGATATGTGTGGAAAAACCCTCCTTAAATCAGAAATTGAGAAGCACACATTCTATTGCATTTTTCAGTCAATCATTTATTCAAATCCAATATTGCGCTCAGCATTATTTTCTTTTTCTTTCCTCTCTTTCACCTACCGTCTCCCAGAAACGGTCAATGTCATTACCGCGCTTTTCTTCTACCAATCAATGCAGATTCATATATGACATAGAATACTTGACAAATTTCTTCAGTATCATATATTTTTGAACAATGGAGAGCCCGCGCTCGCATTGTGGTGCACTGAATAATAATGCATTGAACGTAACTTGCTGTCATACAAAGTCCCACGATGACCCAGTGACAGATGCACGAATTTCTTGTGAGCATGCGATCGTTATTAGGTTTTGAACATAGGTTATAATGATAAATGTTTTTTTTTAATGACAGTCGCATTTATAAATATTTAATCTTCGTCTCCTGTTATAAATCTTTTATTCGTATTTAAAAAGATCACTACATAAATAATAACAAATGCGCATTTGTCAAAAAGTGGATAATTTTGTGTGCAATTTTTGATACCTTCAAATA
Organism: Caerostris darwini; assembly: GCA_021605075.1. Taxonomy (NCBI): domain Eukaryota; kingdom Metazoa; phylum Arthropoda; class Arachnida; order Araneae; family Araneidae; genus Caerostris; species Caerostris darwini. Next base: position 60,859 of record BPLQ01003446.1, on the reverse strand, counting down.
AATCTATTTAATGAGTACTCTCGTATACAATACAAACTGTGGAATGTAGTATTTATTATAGCTAAAAAGGATTTTTTTTTTTTTTTGAAATAATCTTTTTATATTCTTGCTCCTTATTAATTAAATTTTTAATTGAAAGAAAATACCAGAGTTTACGTGAAAAAAGTGATTCAAAAAATTCAAGAATGAAATCTTTATCTTAGTATGTAATTTACTCTAATTTATTACAACTAATCCTAATCGTCTTTAATGGAGGAGAGCTTCAACCTAACTATCATACACTCAAGAGCCAAAACATTATGACCACCTGCCAATAACGAGTTAGCCCACCTTTGGCGAGCAACACGGCTTCAACCCGCCTTGGCATGTATGCCACAAGTCTTTGGTAGATGGCCGGAGACAGATTTTACCAGATGTTTAAGCAACGGTCACGCAAATCCGAGATATTGCGAATTGGTTGTCTTTGAACTCCGAGCTGCCGTCCCAGGACATCCCAAATGTGTTCTATCGTATTGTGATCAGGTGAGTTAGGCGGCCAGGACATTAACTGGAATTAAGCATCATGTTCCTGGAACCACTCCAACACAATTTTAGCCTTGTGACAAGGGGCGTTGTCCTGTTGGAACATTCCATTTCCGGCTGGAAAAACAGAGGCCATGTAAAGGTGAAACTAATCCGCAATGATGTTCAGATACCCTGTAGCATTCATGGTCTGCTCTACCACAACCACGGGTCCCAGAGACGCCCAGGAGAACGTCCACCAAAGCATAATACCGCCACCACCTGCCTGTGTATGACCTACTGTACATTGAGGGAGCAACTGTTCGCCTGGAATACGGCGTATCCTGACACGGCCATCGGCGTCATGAATGACAAACCGTGATTCATCTGACCAGGCAACTCTTTCCCACTGATCCATGGACCAGTCATGATGTTCCCGGGCTCAGCGCAGGCGCAGTTGGCAATGATGCTTGGTCTGCAAAGGCACACGAGTGGGACGTTTGCTGCGTAGCCCCATATCCAACAGTGTCCGCTGAACAGTGTGCTCCGATACTATTCTACTTGGCCCTGCGTTGTATTGGGCTGTCAGCTGAGTCACTGTCTGGCTTCGGTTTTGCTTCACCATGCGAGACAGTCTCCGACGACCTTTTTCCTTGATAGCGTGTGGACGTCCAACACCATGTCGTCTATTGCTGGTTTCACAGTCATTCATCCACTTTGCATAAGTACTAACAGCTGTAGATAGCGGAGAACCCACGAGTCGTGCAGTTTCGGAAATACTTGTTCCGAGCCTTCGAGCCATTACAATCTGCCCTCTATCAAAGTCGCTTAGATCCGCAGCCTTTCCCATCACACACAGAAGTAAGTGAAAGAATGATTCTTCAGACTCTCCAGCAACAGTTAAATACCACTTCCACCTGATCACGTGCCTTTCACGCCATCCAGGCGAGTTTATTGCAAAATGTAGGGGTGGTCATAATGTTGTGGCTCTTGAGTGTATGTAAAGTTGAGGAATAGTCATTGAAATGTGAATGCAGACCACCATTTAATTTAATCATTTCACACTATTTTTAATTAAACAATGTAAGTCATTTCCATTGTTTTCAGTATTTCGACTGTATTTTAATAACAACAATGATGCAAGAAGTATGTCACTTTTGGCGTAATTTATTCAACCAGTTTATCCATATATTAAGCATATTCAATTTAATTTCTTTCATCGACAACAATTCATTTGTTAAGAAAAATCAATGAAAGCGAAGTTGGAAAAAAATCAGTATACAGGCTGTTCGGACAACAGCGTAGAACAGACGAGAATATTTGCTCGAAGTGCATAAATATTTGGCCAAAGCACTATAAATCTACGATGCATAGTTTTTGCGAAAGTTGCCAAAGTAACAGATGACGTCACATATAGACATTAAAAATGAATTTTGAAAAACATACATAAAAGCAACGGTAATTGCATACGGCATAGTATTTATATAGAGAAGTGCTCAACAGTACCATTGCTCGATCGTCTATTGGTAAATAATCTAACAGTCTTTTGCCCACAAAACTGACAGCTGCATGCAGGTGAGCAACTCATTCTGTAGTATGAAATTCAATGCATCGCTTGTTTAGATGTCAGGAAAAGTCCAAAGGAATCAGATGTGGTAATGGTGGATACAATATAATGAGAAATTGTCATCTAATATGGCGATGACATTAGTGTTGTGAAGATGGCGTAAAGTATGGCCAGATATGTATACATGCATATTATTTTAAATCATATACCATTATTACAATTATAAGATAGATAAATTATAAGTACAGTTGAAATATATAATGAAAAATATGACACACATGTTGAGAAATAATATGTGAAGTCATCTTACCTGCATTTATATCCATATCCCGTAACTTGACATTTGCCATACAGACACTTGTCATCATTGCATATTTCTACAAAAGAACTTGAATTTAATCTACTGTGCACAGATAAAAAAGAAATTAAAAAAACAGTTAGATAGTAAATTTAAAATAAAGGTAACACATACAAACAATTAAGCGGCAACAAATTTAATATATTGTACTGGTTAATATATTCCACTTTATGTGTATATGAAATTGTACTAAATGTGATCTTTTACAGTTTATTACTAAGCTACAATTTGTTTTTAGCGGCCATAGCCAATAAAATGTGGATTCGGATAAAACTAATCTATCGTGAATAAATAAACTACTACCTATTTAACTTTTATTCCATCAAAGTATAATTTGTAATCTTTTAATGCCATAATATTTGAAAACTCTATAACGACTGTAGGGGCTTCAAATAATATTGATTTTTTTATCAGTAGTAGATACATTAATGTACATAAACTATTGAATGTCACTCTAAAAAATTGTGGAATATTTTTATTTGCAATTTTTATTGTGAATATATAAAAGAATGAGACAGCTTAATCGAAAAAAATAATTCTTGTAACTTATAACCAGGGATTGTTTTTTTATAGCAACAAATATATGTAAAACAAACTGAAACTAATAAGATATTTGATATTTATATTTTACGTTAATGGTTTTACTTGTTTTCTATTTTATAGATTTCTCTCAATCAAAAAATATTAATAAAAATAACCAACTTACATGTAAAACAAAAAAGCAAACAAATCTTTTTATTCTCAGTTTTTGTCTATTTTTTAAAGAATAATGATGAAATATTTCACAAATGATTATAGTGTTAATAATTCTTTGAGATGTATAACGATAAAAATTATGCAACAACATGAAGTATTAAAAGAAAATGTCATGAAGAATCACGTATTCGATGTTTTATAACATGCTTTGAAATTGACACTTAAAGAAAATAATAATTTCGAACTATTGTCAGAACCGCAGAAAACATGTTTTTGTTATAATTAATGAAGTTATTATTTCTAATATTTCTATTTAATTCAAAATTCCTACATACAAATAATAAATATTTATACTCTGATTAATTTCTTAAAAATGATTAGTTTCATTTACTTCCCAATCATACTACTTTGTCCAAAAAGTAAGACGAATTTTCAATTTAAAATTCCCGAGGCTTATGGAATTTCAATTTTTTTTTCTTTTTTAGGTTGATGGCACTGTCCTTGACATCTGTGTGAAATTTGACGTCAAAATATTCATTAGTGTTTGAGATACGTTTGGCTTTGTGAGACGGGAAAACTGATTCCGGAGATTTTTTTAGATATCTGAATTAATTTAGCAAAGAACTTGCATTAAATTTTGTTTGCGGAAACGTATAGGATGTTGCAGAAGGCATTCGGTGAGCATTCCTATGTCGGAAAGAAATTTTTTAGAATTTTTTAGATAAGCAGTTCAAATAAGACAGAGAACGCGTTGAAGACAAAGAACGCTCTGGTAGACCATCAATCTCAACCGACGAAGATCACATCCAAAAAGTTAAAGATATGGTGCTTGCGAACCGTCAATTTACAATTAGAGACCTTGCTGATGATGTCGGAATTTCAAAAAGATGAGTCAATTCTATTTTGGGCCTCAAACGTGTCAATTCTCGATTGGTACTTTGACGATGACTTTTTAGCACGCATTGGGAATTGAAAAAAAAGTTGGCATGAGTACATTGTGTCCGGAGGTTATTACTTTGAAAGCGATGAAATAAATTTGGAAGAAATAAATAAGCAGTTTTTGAAAAAAAATAAGTGTTCTTACTTTTTAGGCACAGTAGTACACTTTACTTTTATAAGCATTTGATGAACAAAAAAAATAATAATTATCTTTTAAATTGAGCATTGATGATTTTAAAATACTAATTTCAAAAGGAATATGGGATACAAAAGAAAAGTATCTGAAGAAATACTTGATATGTATCCATTAATATTAATATGTTATCATTTTGTACTTTGCCTACATCGGTAGTGACAAATGTAAAAATTTCGCCAAATCTCGGACAATTACAATGCAACAAGTTGCAGTTAACAGAAAGAGATAAAAACGATTTGAAAATTTGAACACTTTTTTTTTTTTTTTTTTTTTTTGTCGCGCTGATTATGGAAAAAATACTCCAAATTCCATTGCTTCTGAAATATTAAAAAAAATTTCTATTTCAGTAATCAATTTTTAAAATTCTGATGCATAACGATTTCTTTTTTGAACACTTTTTCATTCGATTTTAGCATAGAATTTTAAAGAAATGTTATAAATCATAAATAAATTGTAATTCTTTGTTTTATAGAAATTATAAATTATAGAGAAAATTTTATCCGTAATATGTTTAGTTATAAATAAACTATTTAACAATTTAAATTTGCGAATGCAAATTTTAAAAATGATAAGATAAAATAATGATTTCAATGTGCGTGAAAAAAAAATCTATTTTCTATTTGGTAATCAGTAATCAATATTTAAAATATTAATATATAATGATTCAATTTTTAACAATTTTCATTCAATTTTATCTTTTTTTTTACTTATCTATTCAATTTTTCAATTTCAAATATATATATATATATATTATAAATTACAAAAATATTATAAGATTAAGAATTATAAAGAAAATTAAAATTCTTATTAATATATAAATTAGAAATTATACAGAAAATGATTGTTAAATTATTTATTTATCAATAATTTAAATTTTTTTTATTGTCATTTTTAAAGATATTTACAAAATAATGATTTCAATGCAAAGTATGGTACAAAAAATCTAAAAATTACACATTATTTATTTTTATATTAAATCCATTATACAACATTTCATTTTAAATGGGAATTTTTCCAAGATTTACATAGTTACATATTTTGTTGAATATAAATTTGTAAAAAGGTAAAAAAAAACGTATAATTAATAATAAAAGATTTGAAAAAACAATTGCTTTACCAAGGCAGTAGCCATCAATTTGATCATATCCAGCATAGCAGTCACAAATTTTGCGGCCAAACCAATTGAGACAAGAGCGCGAATTTATTCCGCAGTAACAATCTAGACACAATAAAGAATAATGAAATAAATTCTATAAACATTGAACAAAATATTCTAATAAATAATTAAAAATTTAGATAATAATTCTATTGCTCAAATTGCAATTCAAATGATAATGAATGCAGTTTCGAATTTTGTGATACCATGCTTTTCTTCTCAAACCACTTGATATTCATCATTTGTAGCAAAATTACATGTCCAATAAAAGTAAATGGGCTGACGACGATTTCTTTAATTTTTTTCAAAAAGTACCAGCCTTCATCATTTTCAAAATTAACATCCATATGCATTAATAAAAATAATTTAATAAATAATTCAAGATTTAGATAAGAATTTTAAAGCTCATATTGAAATACAAATGATAATGCATACAACATTATCATTATCATTTGTGAATCTTTTGATGTCAAGTCAATCCATCCATCCAAGTCACCACACTCCATTTGAGAGGGATCATTTGTAGCAAAGTTAGTATTGCTGGGCAAGTGGCTGGGCCGATGTTGTACAACGCTTTCCAGAAATTCTTTAGACAGCACTAGACATGGAAGGCCGTTCTATATCTACTCTCATGTAAATCTTTGAACTTTTAATTTTTAATCATCTTTCCGGCGCATATAGTATAAGTTACTATACAAGTCTGTGTGACTATGATTGTTTCGCTTTTGGAGATGGATCCCTTACACTGGTGTGGGATCATTTGCAGCAGTAGAGTATTGCATGCTATTAAAGGAATGGACGGGCTAATAGTGAACGACGCTTTCCATTAATATGTGAAGTGTCAGTCACATAATGTTAATGTTCAGAGGAGATATACGCTTATGTATATGCTAAACTGATTACATTGTTGTGTGCGGTTGATTTTTCTACGCTATCAATTGTGTTCGCCGATGGAGCCAATGACAGATCCCGCAATATTAAACAAATTTAATTAACTATCAAAGTGTTGACCCTACTACTTATTTACCTCACAGAAAATTCACTACAAAATGTTTGGCTCTTGGGTTTTTAATTTGTGTCTAGAAATTTAATTTAGCATTTAAATTAGCATTTAAATTAGCATATGCAGTTTAGAGAGATAATTTTAATTCCAAATAATAATATTAATAATATTTTATCGAACATAGATATGTGAATGAATTTAAAAAGATCCAAAAAAATGTTTTTTAATTTACCTCTCAAAGTTGTCCTAGGCACCGCTGTACTTGGCCCTTCAGTAGTGACCGCAGAAGTGGTGGTTGCAGCTAAGGCAATGAAAACATTTAATAAAATCTTGTGGTCTAATTTTACATGATGAACTGTATAAAATAAGAACAAAATTGCATGACATTAAATACGAAACTAGTTACGAAGAATTAAATATTAGTGTTTTCTATTTAAAACCAATGTTCCGTTTGTTTATAAATTTATCTGGGGCTTAAAATAGGACTATTCACTTTATAATTCATAAAATCAATTCCGTTTTGGACGTACGTTCCTATTGGACAAATTTAGTAAATATGATATTTTTAGAATTTCTCCTCAATTCAATAATATCGATCCTGACCTGAATTCCACTACGTCCTAAAACTCAGGGGCCTGAATGTCCAAATGTCAAGCGCTCTGGCACACCGGGCCACAGGTTTCGGGTTCGAGTCCTGGTGGTTCCATGGATGTTTATAGTCATTCGTAATCCAGTTTAAGCCATAGGCCATGATCTCATATGACTGTAGAGCGTCACAGAGCCCAATCAGACTTCTCACCCGCATCATTCCAGACTGTAAAGGGGCGACCCAGCTCTATGAACAGTGATGTAGTGTGGTGTAGTAGTAGTACACTCAGGAAACTCGATAAACTCAAGAAATAAAACACAGCCTACATAAAAGTACTTCATCTTCTCCTCCAAAATCCCATACCGCGTTCAATTTCAATTTCATCGAACTACTTTGTGCTACATATAAGCATGACACCAGAAAAATCATTCTTCACCCCAGAAGAATCCCTGATTTGTTAGGAATCGTTAGAAAATTTAACTGGTGTAAATTGGAAAATAAAACTTTTGTTCACTGGAATCTTCGGCTCACAGTTGGAATGGTACAGTTAAATAAGAGCCCGTTAAATGTGCAATTGTGCTTTTTGTACAGGGTACAGTGATTCAGAGAAGCATCTAGAGTTTCATGCCGTTAATAGATCTACGAAATTTAAAACTGAAAGAAAATAAAACTGAAAATTGATTAAGCAGCGGAATTGATTCAAATCGATTTCCTATGAAGTTTTTAATGTGATATCAATGTTAAGCATGAACCAAGCTGCTTTATTCTTCCCTAGAAAGTGCTGGATATTTGAATAACGTAAGTAGAATACTGGAGATGAAAACATACTAACTTCATTAATTATTTTCCTCTCTTATTATTTAGTTATTTATCTGTATTAATGAAATGTAAAACATGCACTTAAATATAGGAATAATTATAAATAAATTATATTAAAGTTAAATCTAATGCTAAATACGATACCATAACAATAGCCATTCATTTGCACATATCCAAAGTGGCACAGACAGAGTTTACGTTCCATTGCGTCCAAGTAGCAATTGTAAGAGTATATTCCACAATCACAGTCTAAAACCATAAAAAAGACATTCTCAATTAATAAACCTTAAGTTTAAAAAATACCATAACCAAATTCCTTATAAACATTTTAAAACAGATAAGTATTTAAATTTACTCTGGGTTCCAACATTAATGAAATATATGGAAACTTTTGTTTAAAAAACAAAAATTAGGAAGATTTCCTTAACTTTTACGCAATAAAGTATTATAGCCCAAAAAGGACATATGCAAAGTAATGGAGCTTATGCCATAAACAAGTGATCAGAAATACACTTTAAAAGCATCCAAAGTTTTTTCGAACAGAAAGCGCGTAGTAATATTTCAAGATAGCTGTTATGATAAAATAGCATAATTTATCTAATTAATTACGAGGCCAAACTTTGGACAATTAAAGAATCAAGTTAAAAGCAACCTTATTTAGGAAGATGGTAGAAACTGAGACTCTCTCAGCAAGAACTGTAAATTGCAGTTTGTAGAGAAGAACCACGTTTTAGAATTAAGACACAAGAAGACCAATATATAAGTAGGGGTTGTATACTACTGTGCCCGAAAAAGAAGACTAAATTAAAAAAAAAATTCCAAAACTCTATTTATTCTTCCAAATTTATTTCATCGCCTTCAAAGTAATCCTCTCCGGACACAATGCACTTATGCCAACTTTTTTCCAATTCTCAAAGCATGCCAAAAAGTCATCGGCAGGGATGGCCTTTAAAGCGCGCGGCAAATCACGTAGAATCTCTTCATTCGACCCAAGACTGAGACTCCTAAATGTTCTTTTGATTTTAGGCAATAGCCAGCAGTTCTCTGCCTTGTTTGAACTGTTGATACCACTTCTAAACATTTATTTCCAATATAGAATAGGTCACCGAATGCCTTCATACGCCTTACATACGTTTCCGCAAACAAAATGAATGCAAATTCTTTGCGCGATTTATTCAGTACATTTCTAAAATCGACGGAATCCGTTTTAGTGTCTCACAAAGCCAAGCGTAACTCAAGCACTAATGAATATTTTGACGTGATTTTTCCCTCAGATGTCAAGAACAGTGGCGACAAACTAAAATAGAAAAAAAATTTAAATTCTATATGCCCGGGAAATTTAAATTAAAAACTTGCTTTATGTTACTTTTTGGGTACAATAGTATATAACATAAGTTACTACAGAAGTTCTGTGTGACTATGATATTTTCACTTTTGGATATGGATCACTTACACTGGTTGGAATCATTTGCAGCAGTTGAGTACTGCATACTGTTAAAGAAACACAGTGACCAATGATTTCCTTTAATACGTCAAGTGGCAGTCATTTAATGCTAATGGTTAGAGGGGATATACGCTTCTGTATATGCTAAACAGATTACATAGTTGTATGCGGTTGATTTTTCTACGCCATCACAAAAGTTTTGAGGGAAATGTTATGAAAGAATACAAAACATCTTTCTGACGCATATAATATAAGTTACTATACAAGTCTGTGGGACTATGAATGTTTGGCTATTGGAGATGGATCGCTTACGCTGGTGTGGAATCATTTGCAGCAGTTGAGTACTGCATGCTGTTAAAGAAGTGCACGGGCTAATAGAGAACGACGCTTTTGATTAATATATCAAGTGTCAATCACTTAATGCTCATGGTTAGAGGAGATATACGCTTATGTATATGCTAAACAGATTACATTGTAGTTTGTGGTTGAGTTTTCTACGCTATGCGATGGAGACAATGAGAGATCCCACAATATTAAATAAATTTAATTAACTATTAAGGTTTTTCACATACTTCTTGTTTACCTCATATAAAATGCGCTACAAAACGTTTGGTTCTTGGGTTTTTAATTTGTGTCTAGAAATTTAGTTTAGCATTTAAATTAGCGTATGCAGTTTAGAGAGATAATAGTAACTCGAAATAATAATATTAATAATAATTTATCGAACATAAATATATGAATGAATTTAAAAAGATCCAAAAAATGTCTTTCATTTACCTCTCAAAGTTGTCGTATTCACCGTTGTACTTGGCTCTTCAGTAGTGATCACAGAAGTGGTTGTTGTAGCTAAGGAAAAGAAAACTTTAAACGAAGATTTGACGCGTAATATTAAATAATGAAATGGATAAAATAACAATAAAATAGCGTGATATTAAATACGGAACTAGTTATGAAGAATTAAATATTGGTGGTATGTATTTAAAACAAATTTTTCTGTTTTTGTTTAAACTTATTTGGGGCTTAAAATAGCCTTACACTTTTTATAATTCATAAAACTAATTCTGTTTTGGACGTATGGTCCTATTGGACAAATTTAGTATATACGATTAATTTAGAATTTCTCCTCAATTCAATAATATCGATTCCGACCCGAGTTCCACCACGTCGGAAAACGCAGAGCCCTGAATGTCCAAATGTCCCAGCTCTAGGCACAGTGATGTGGTGTGGTGTAGTACTCGTAGTCGGAAAACTCAAGGAATAGAACCCAGCTTACAAAAAGGCTTTTCTTCTTTATGTTAAATGTGCAATTGGGCTTTTTGCACATGGTACAATGATTCAGAGCAACATCTAGAGTTTCATGCCGTCAAAAGATCTACGAAATATAATAAAAGCAAATAAAATTGAAAATTGATTAAACAACGAAATTGATTTCTTATGAAGTTTTCAATTTGACATCAATGGTAAGCATCAACCAAGGTGATTTGTCCTTCCTTTGAAAGTGCTGTACATTTGAATAACGTAAGTAGAATACTGGACATGAAAACATACTAACTTCATTAATTATTTTCCTCTCATATTATTTAGTTATTTATCTGTATTAATGAAATGTAAACATGCACTTAAATCTAGGACTAATTATAAATAACCTATATTAAAGTTAAATCTACTGTTAAATAGCATACCATAACAATAGCCATTCATTTGCACATATCCAAAGTGGCATAGACAGAGTTTGCGTTCCATTGTATCCAAGTAGCAAGAGTAAGAGTATTTTCCGCAATCACAGCCTAAAATTATAAAAAAGATAGTCTCAATTAATAAACCTGAAGTATAGAAAATACCATAACCAAATTCCTTATAAACATTTTAAAACAGATAAGATTTTAAATTTACTGTGGGTTCCAACATTAATGAAATATCTGGAAACTTTTGTTTAAAAACAAAAATTAGGAAAATTTCCTTAACTATTAAGCAATAAAGTATTATTTCCCAAAAAGGACATATGCAAAGTAATGGAGCTTATACCATAAACAAGTGATCAGAAATACACTTTAAAAGCATCTAAAGTTTTTTCGAACAGAAAGCGCGTAGTAAAATTTCAAGATAGTTGTTATGATTAAATAGCATAATTTATCTAAATAATTACGAGGCCAAACTTTGGACAATTAAAGAATCAAGTTAAAAGCAACCTTATTTAGCAAGATGGTAGAAACAGAGACTCTATAGGTGGGTTGTATACTCCTGTGCTCAAAAAGTAAGACCAATTTCATTTTTTTTCAAAAACTCTCTATTTATTCTTCCAAATTAATATGATCGCTTTCAAAATAATCCTCTCCGGACACAATTCGAACTTTTTTTCAAATTCTCAATGCATGCTAAAAAGTCATTGGAAGGGATGGCATTTAAAGTGCGCGACGATTCACGTTGAATTTATTCAATCGACTCAAGGCTGAGTCTCGGGAGTGGTCTTTTGAGTTTAGGGAACAGCCAGAAGTTCTCTGCTTTCTTTGAACTGTACATACCACTTCTACACATTTCTTTCCGATATAGATTAGCTCACCGAATGCCGTTATGAACCATTCTATAAGTTTCCGCAAATAAAATTTAATGCAAGTTCTTTGGTCAATTAATTCAGTACATTTCAAAATAGCCGGAAGGAGTTTTAGCGTCTCACAAAGCCAAGCGTAATTCAAACACTAAAGCATATTTCGACATAAGTAGAAAAATATTCATTAGTGTGAAATTTCACATACATGTTACGGACAGTGCCGACAACTAAAAAAAGAAAAAAAAATTAAAATTCCACATGCCCAGAAAATTTAAACTAAAAACTTGCTTTACTTTTTCGGCACAGTAGTATATAACATAAGTCACTATAGAAGTCTGTGTGACTATGATTTTTCGCTATTGGAGATGTATCACTTACACTGGTGTGGGATCATTTGTAGCTGTTGAGTACTGCGTGCTATTAAAGGAATGGACGGGCTAATACTGAACGACGCCTTTGATTAATATGTAAAGTATCAGTCACTTAATGCTGATGGTTAGAGGAGATATAAGCTCATGTATATGCTAAACAGATTACATTGTTGTTTGCGGTTGATTTTTCTACGCTATCGCTTTCTGCGATGGAACCAATGACAGATCCCTCAATATTAAATAAATTTAAATTAAGTATTAAGGTGTTTCACCTACTTCTTATTTATCTCATATAAAATGCACTACAAAGCGTTTGGTTTTTGGGTTTCTAATTTGTGTCTAGAAATTTAGTTAAGCATTTAAATTAGAGTAGGCAGTTTAGAGAGATAACCTTAATTCCAAATAATAAAAATAATAATAATTTTTAAAAACATAAATATATGAATGAATTTAAAAAGATCCAAAAAATGTTTTTAATTTACCTCTCAAAGTTGTCGTAGGTGTCGTTGTTTTTGGCTCTTCAGTAGTGACCATAGAAGTGGTGGTTGCAGCTAGGGAAATAAAAAATTTTAAACGAAGTTTTTGGTCTAATTTTAAATGATGAAATGGTTAAAATAATAATAAAATTACATGACATTAAATACGAAACTAGTTACGAAGAATTAAATATTGGTATTTTATATTTAAAACCAATGTTCTGTTTGTTTATAAATTTATCTGGGGCTTAAAATAGGACTATTCTCTTTATAATTCATAAAATTCTATTTTCGACGTATGGTCCCATTGGACAAATTTAGTATATAAGATTAATTTAGAATTTCTCCTCAATATAATAATATCGATCCTGACCTGAATTCCACCAAGTCGGAAAACTCGGGGGTCTGAATGTCCAAGTGTCTAGCGCTCTGGCACACTGTGCCTCAGGTTTCGGATTCGAGTCCTGGTGGTTCCATGGATGCTTATAGTGGTTCGGAATCCAGTTTAAGCCGTAGGCCATGATCTCACATGATTGTAGAGCGTCACGGAGCCCTTCTCACTCATAGCATTAGCTAGCTGTAAAGGGACAACCCAGCTCTAGGCACAGTGATGGTGTGGTAGTAGTAATCGAAAAATTCAAGAAATAGAACCTCGTCTTCTTCTCCAAAATTTCATACCTCGTTCAATTTCAATTTCATCGAACTAGTTTGTGTTACATATAAGCAGGAGACCAGAAAGATCCTTCTACACTCCAGGGGAATCCCTGATTTATTTAGGAATCGTCAAAAAATTTAACTGGTGTAAATCAAGTTGGGAAAAACAACAACTTTTGTTCTCTGTTCACTCGAGTCTTCGGCCCCCGGTTAGAATAGTACAGTTAAACAAGAACCCGATAAATGTGCTATTTTGCTTTGTCCACACGGTAGAATGATTCAGAGAAACATCTAGAGTTTTATGCCATTAATAGATGTACAAAATTTCTTAAAAGAAAACAAAACTGCAAAATGATTAAGCGACGAAATTGATTAAATCGATTTCTTATGAAGTTTTCAATGTGACATCAATGGTAAGCATGAACCGAGGGGATTTGTCCTTCCTTTTAATGCACTGGGTATTTGAATAACGTAAGTAGAAAACTACAGAAGAAAACATACGAATTTCATTAATTATTTTCCTCTGTTATTATTCAGTTATTTATCTGTGTTAATAAAATGTAAAAGATACACTTAAATATAGGAATAATTATAAATAAACTATATTAAAGTTAAATCTAATGCTAAATACGATACCATAACAATAGCCATTCATTTGCACATATCCAAAGTGACATAGACAAAGTTTACGATCCAATGTATCCAAGTAGCAAGAGTGAGAGTATTTTCCACAATCACAGCCTAAAACCATTAGTCTCAATTACTAAACCTTAAGTATAAAAAATACCATTACCAATTTCCTTATAAGCATTTTAAAACAGTTAAGATTTTAAATTTACTTTGTGTTTTAAACATTTAAGAAATATCTGGAAAATTGGGTTTCAAAAAACAAAAATTTAGAAAATTTTCATAATATTTACGCAATAAATTATTATTGCCCAAACATGAGATGTGCGAAGTGATGGAGCTGATGTCATTGTAACAAGTGATAAGAAACAAATTTTAAAGCGTCTAAAGTTGTTTTTTTTAAACAGTAAGCGCATAGCAAAATTTTAAAATAGCTATTATGAGCACATAGCCTAATTTTTCTGAATAATTACAAGTTCAGGCCTTTGGACAAATAAAGTATCGAGTTAAAAGCAACCATGTTTAGCAAGATGGTAGAAATTGAGACTTTCCAACAAGTGCAATTTTCAGACAAGTTTTAGATTTACGCCCCAGGAAAACCCACATTTAAGCAGGTGGGTTGTATATTTAAATTCAACATTGTGAGTGCTGTTCCGCAAATTATCGAAATTAAACGTTACATTTGACAAGAAGTAGGTGCTGCATTCGAGAGATTGGAAGTGGCATGCCAGAAAACCGCGCGCTACTGGAAGTGACGTCCCAGTGAGTGTTCATCTGCATAGATGGGTTTTGGAGGGAAGTTTTTTTTTCTTTTAATACTTTTTTTCTGTCTCTTTAAAAAAGTAACTTTTGTTAATTCAAATTATATTTTATTTAATGTAAATTAATTTACAATTTTCCCAATATGTTACAGCATCTAATTTCTTATTAAGTCACTAGGAATTTAATTATTCCTAAACTTTATTTTGCATTAAAATCTTTCTTTAAAACCTCTTACATTTCTTTTAAGACACGATATTAGTTTAAATTTTTCTACCCAATATTAACTATAACAAATCACTCGAGTTAAAATACTGAACATGTGTAAATAACTTTCATAATAGTTTCTTTAATATTAACAACATTTCGATTTTTCTATTTCAAAAATACATTTTTGTTTTCATTAATTTTTCTTCTGAGATATCTTTTATTAATGAACTTACTGTTTCTTCCTTTGCAATTGATTCCCTGAATAACAAGTATTCTGTTAATTTAGCTAGATGTTTTTAAGCTTGAAATCATTTAGAATGGATCATTATTTAAACTAGAAATGGGTAAAATATACCAGTTAAATAATGTTATCATTTTATTGAAAATTTACATTAATTCAATTTCTTAAGCCTAAAATAATATTTTATTTCAAAATATATTATATAACAAATTATTCTTTATTATATCGTCAATATCTTTCAATTACATTTAGATTTTCTTTATTATCCAATCATACATAAGTATTGTAATTACACAACGTCCATAGACATTACGTTTTAATAATAAGTGTTGAATAATATTTACAAAAAAACTTTTGAGTTTCCAACAAGTACAAGTTGTTAAAAAAAGGTTTTTAAGAAAGGTTTTTAAATTTTCGCAGGAAATTATATCTTACTTCTTGGAGTTGACGTAGAAAGTGTTGTAGTAGGGCTCGTAGTAGGGCTAAAGGCTAAAGGGAAGAAACGAATTCTAAATTTTCAGCAAGAGTTAATTAAACAGAATACAGATTATGCTTAAGAATTATAAACATAAAAGATTTTTGTTAGTGGTAATGCAGTTGTGTAAGTTTAAGTTTACAACAATCACCAAAACATTTAATCTGCCTATGAGCAAAATTGCCTTTGTAAAGTGAAAACCGTTCTGGCGATATTTTTAAAAACAAAAGTTGCAAAAGAAAAAAAAAAGAAGGTTAATTCATCGAAATTTCTTCATTTTCAAATCCATGCTTTATGTATATTGTTCTAAAAATTTCTAGGAGGACAATTAAAAGGGAATTATTCTCAGTGGAATTTCTTTCCAGTTTCTCTTTAATTATCGAATTAAAAATGCAACATTCTGGATAGCACAAAGTTACCAGCATATGAGATTGTAAATATTGCTTATTAGAGAGAGAACTGAAGATATATATGACTAGAAAAGATTTTAGTAATCTCGAATGCAATCAGTAGAAGTGATTGCTTGTGTGTGAAATAATTGCAGGAATTAAAATGCTGTACAAAGAATCGTAAATTATTGCGAACGTGTTACTGCGCTTTCAAAGAGCTACAAATGACAACCAAAGAGCCCGGCTGGGATATGAAGTTACTAATACTTATTGAGAGATGTGGAAAGTATTTGTAAATTAATATCCAACATCAGTTCTTTATAATTATATAAAAAATATTTACTGGTCATCGTGGCGAAATACTGAATGGAAATTAACTATGAAGCCGCTCTACAATCAGTGAAATTTGACAATGACTCCGGTAGCACTTGCAATTGCAATTGACCATGTTTAGGGTTGAAGGGTAATGTGCATATCGCAAGCTCATACCTTGTTCTCTGAGTAATCTCTCAGTGTTGCTTGATGTCACAGAGGGCCACTTCTGCGTCGGATCATTGATAATAGAAAGTAAAGTGTTGTGAGATGGGTTTCACGATCGCTCAGTCCGTACAATCTGTCAATAGACTAGATCGTATTGTGTATTGTTTTGGTTCAACCAAGCCTATGGACATCTCAAACGATGAAAGCACATTGTATACTTGGATTCGACAATTTTGCAAATTTTGGATGAATTGTACATATGTTAAATGGTTATATATGCTCAAATATGCACGTAGTTTAAAAGACGCATTAATCAAAGCAAGTAAATTGAGTTAAATTTAAATGGAAAATTCGACAGATATTTCCCCTCGAAAGATCACTGATTAATGTCTTATCACAGAAGATTGAATTACTAAATCTTGTTTCAAATATTTCACAAAATGTTCGTTCTTTCTTTTTTCGTTTCAGGAAATGAGGTTTTATTATTATTATTTCCCATTTATAAAGGGAAAGTTAAATATTTATTTACGGAATAGGTTAGTTTCTTTCTACTTCAATACATGTTAGTTTCTTTACATTCTTCAATCTGTATGAGTTTTCATTAAATTTAATTCACAACGGAAAATAATTCGTAGTTTTCCTTAAATGAAAACCAGAGCATTTTGCAAAAATATTTAGTATTATCTCTTTTAAAATATATTTAATTCAGATTACCAATTGCGAATATAATTTTAAATTATTTTAATAACTAACTGAAATAAAACGCGTATTACCAAAATAAAACAGTCATTGAAATAAAGTTAGCAAAATTTATTCGCATCATTATAAAATTATTTTAAATAAATCAAAAGCATCATTTAAAATTAAAATTAAAATAAAAAAAAGCAGTATTACTTTTTTCAGATGTTACCTCTGGTATGGTCGTCACAGTAGATGTCGTGTAATACTCTAAAATACAATAAATAAAAGTAAAAAATAATTGGTATGTAATTAGAAACATTATATCCTAAAAATATTAGAATAGCTTTTCAATATAATGTATTTCACGATATACATAATATTAATCTGGTATCATCTGCAAGTTGAGAAGAAAATTTCAACTAACTTCCATCAGGTATTCCTTTTCATGACGCGAGATTTTCCAATATGCTGTTACAACCAAGTATAATCTATTTGGATGTCATATTTCTACATTCATTCTCTTGATTATCTGCATATCTTCCAAGTGATCCAGATTTTAAAATATATCATCAGAGATCTGAAGTTTTAAATATTTTGTCAATAATAATTTGTATCTCCTTCAGTGAACGAAATGAGACATTTGTGCTGTTCAGACCTAAGGTGTTCATGTTTATCCGTCGTTCATGTTTTTCCACCGTTTTTCTAACAAGCGTGGTATTATATAATTTCGATACATTTTTAACTTTCTCGATTTTAAATTTAGGCACATTAGAGTACTTTTAGCATAATGGAGTTTAGAGAAATGAACCACCTTGAAGGAAACTCCCCAAATACAGGTAATCATGAAAAAAAAGGTGATTTTCCCTTCCTTTGAAAGTGCTGGATATTTTAACAACTTAAGTAGAAAACTGAAGAAGAAAACATACTAACTTGATTAACTATTTTTCTCTCTTATAATTTAGTTATTTATCTGTATTAATGAAATGTAAAACATGCACTTAAATATGGGAATAAATACAAATAAATTACATTAAAGTTAAATCTAATGCTGAATACGATACCATAACAATAGCCATTCATTTGAACATATCCAAAGTGGCATAGACAGAGTTTGCGATTCATTGTATCCAAGTAGCACGAGTAAGAGTAATTTCCACAATCACAGCCTAAAACCATCAAAAAGAAAGTCTCGATTAATAAACCTTAAGTATAAAAAATACCATAACCAATTTCCTTATAAGCATTTTAAAACAGATAAGTGTTTAAATTTACTCTAGATTCCAAACATTAATGAAATATCTGGAAAATTTTGTATAAAAAAAACAATTAGGAACATTTTCTTAACACTTGCGCAATCAAGTATTATTGCCCAAAAATGACATATGCAAAGTAAATAGATCTGCTGTCATATAACAAGTGACCAGAAAAACACTTTAAACTCGTCTACAGTTTTTTCAAATGGAAAGCGCATAGCAAAATTTCAAGATACCTATTATCATTAAAAAGCATTTTTTACCTTGATTTTGATTTACCTTGATTCAATTCTTTATTTGCCCAACCTTAGATTTTTTTTACTATCCTATCATACATAAATATTGTACTTACACAACGTCCGTAGACATTTTGTTTTAATTAATAATTAGTGAAATTTACGAGGACAGTTAAAAGGGAATTATTCTCTTTGGAATTTCTTGCCGAATTCTCTTCAATTTATTATAAATGAAACCTATTCTGTCATGAATATGTTTTGTTTATGAAATAACATATTAATTTACGAATAATGCCTGTAAGGTTCTATTAGTTTGCTTTGCAAAAATCACATTTCAAAGATATATAGCATGAAATCCCTTTAAAAAATTTAGTTTTCTCCTACCTCTGCATGTTCCCTGGTCTTCAAGGAATCCTGCGTCGCATTCACACTTTTTCGCACCATTTACGAAACTACATTGGCCGTTTCTACCACAGTCACATGCTGTAAAAAATTTAAAGAATCTATTTATCTGTACTGAAAAAAGATATACTTTAATTTCTACCAATTATTCTTCTATAATTCATTTTATTATATTTCAGACACTGATTAAATTTTTGATCAATATCCTCAAAACTAAATTATTTTTAATACCATAATAAGATACTACATTTTAAATATATAAGCTATTATATGTGAGTTTCCAAAGCATGTATTCAATTCAGGTTAAAAAAATTAAATTACAAATTAAATTTTTGTATGTAGAAACCGCTCATTTCAGAACGCTTTATATCCCAAACCGAATATAAAGTAGACATTTAAACAAAACAGTATTTTTTTTATACATGGGCATTACTAAGAAAGAATATTAATGAAATGCATAAAATAGTGTTATAAAAAGTAAAATAAGTAGAAGTAAGAAGTTGAAATATTTTTAATTACTAATTTTGTCTTTAAATACAATTTATTCAAAAGTGTCTTCAGTTAAAGTTAGTTTTAAACATATGAGCTAAATGTGGGTTTCGGAGACATGTATGAAATGGAGGATAAAAAATTAAATTACAAACTTTAAAGAAATTTTTTTATGCAGAAACTGCTCTTTTCAGAACGCTTTATATTCCAAATCGGATATAAAGGAGAAATTTAAAAATTATAGTGTTTTTTTATATATATATGGTCATTACTAAGAAAGAATATTAATGAAATGCATAAAATAGTGTTATCAAAAGTAAAATAAAAACAAGGAAGATAATGAAATATTTTTAATTTATCATTTTTGACTTTAAATAAAACTTATTCAAAACAGATGTTTTCAGTTTTATGCACACTTTCCTGTAATACTGTTGCATGCACAATTTTTATGTTTTGCCTTTAAATAACATTATCTCTAAAGATTTTATTCAAACTATCATTGGTTATAATTTGTGGACCCAAATAATTTTTAAATAAAATTTATTTACTGAAATACAGAAAACATATTTTTTATGTTCCTTTTCGTTAGTTCCTTGAAAATTTTTAAATGCATGGTTTTTAATTATCTTTAATTCTGTATATTAAAGAACATATATTTCTTTATGAAACCCCTACAATATTCGTTGTAATATATGTTAAAATAATTGTTTCAAGGTTTCATGTTCTAAAATATTCGGTACAAAAAGCAGATTATAATGGTAATTTGTTTAATGGTAATATTAAACAAATTACCATTATAATCAATGCAACAAGTGAAATCCTTTCTGAGACGACAATGCTCTCTTTCTGACACATAGAATTAATTTATAAAAATGCCTTAAATAATCTATGACATAATCTATGCCTTAAATAATCTATCATAACTTATCTATATATACTTTGTCGCACCATTTTCGAAACTACATGTCCCCTTTTCACCACAGTTACACTCTGCAACAAAATTTAAAAAATCTATCAATTTGAACTGAAAAATAATAACCTTCAATTTTTACGAATTATCTTTCTATAATTTATTTTATTTCATTTCAGACGATGATAAAATTATTTATCAATATCCTTAAAACTAAATTATTTAAACATAATATGGCGCTATATTTTAAATATATAATCTACATGTGGGTTTCTAAGACATGTATTAAATGGAGGATTAAAAATTAAATTACAAATTTTAAAGAAATTTTTTTATGCAGAAACAGCTCTTTTCAGAACGCTTTCCATTCCAAACCGGATATAAAGTAGAAATTTAAAAATTATAGTGTTGTTTTTTTTCATATATGGTCATTACTAAGAAAGAGCATTAATGAAATGCATAAAATAGCGTTATAAAAAGTAAAATAAGAAAAAGTAAGAGGTTGAAATATTTTTAATCAATAATTTTATCTTTAAATAAAACTTATTCAAAACCGATGTTTTCAGTTTTATGCACACTTTCGTGTACTATTGTTGGATGCACAATTTTTATGTTTTGCCTTTAAATAACATTATCTTTAAAGATTTTATTCAAACTATCATTGGTTATAATTTGTGGACCCAAATAATTTTGAACTAAAATTTATTTACTGAAATACGAAAAACGTATTTTTTATGTTCCTTTTCGTTAGTTATTTGAAAATTTTTAAAATGAATGGTTTTTAATTATCTTTAATTCTGTATATCAAAGAACATATATTTCTTTATGAAACCCCTACAATATTCGTTGTAATATATGTTAAAATAATTGTTTCAATGTTTCATGTTCTAAAATAATCGGTACAAAAAGGAGATTATAATGGTAATTTGTTTAATGGTAATATTAAACAAATTACCATTATAATCAATGCAACAAGTGAAATCCTTTCTGAGACGACAACGCTCTCTTTCAGACACATGGAATTAATTTGTGAAAATGCCTTCAATGATCTATGACCTTGTCAAAATGGGATTATTTATTATGTAAATATTTATTAACATAAACTAAAAATATTAATTTAACCTACATGTTAATATTCCTTTCTAGACATTCATCACAATAATAGAATTAAACATTAATGTTTACGAACTAATCTCTTATATTTTATATTTATAACATTTTGTTGAAATTTAATATAAACGAACTTCAATATTAAATTGTTTTTATGTCATTTTTTTCTTCTTTTCTAAAGAAATAGTAAATGCTGACGATTTCTAATTTAGAATATACGTTTTAAATCAATGATTTAAATTTAAGAAAAGTCATAAAAGCACATGTCAAGAAAATCATATGAATAATGGTATTTCATCTCAATAATAGGATTAAATAGTAATTTTTACGAACTAATCTTGTATATTTAATTTCATAACATTCCGCAAATTGTTGAAATTCACTAAAAATGCACTTTAATATTAAGCTATTTTTAATATTACGTATATTTATACTTTTCGAAAAATCTAGTAAATATTTAGGATCTCTAATTTCAATACGCGTTTTCAAATCTATAAATTAAATTTAAGAAAATCATAAGCACACAAAATTATCGAATACATACGCTTTAAAATAATTTTTATTACTACACAAAACTAGGTAAAGTGAGGATTTAAAACAAAACAAAAAACATCATAATTTTTTTTTTCATATGGAAGAATTACTAAGAAACACTTAACAAACACTAAAGTGTGTTATGAATTACGATCCTAACACAGAAAAATATTACTATATTAAATAATTTTTCATTTCGGTTCTTTTAATGCGACTTTTTCAAAACAGGTATTTTCAATTTTATGTGCACTTTCCCGCCAATTGTTGTACGCACAATTTTGAAATTTTCTATATAAATATTTTATGTAGGGCATAATACACTGAAGTGACAAAAGTCATGGGATACCTCTTAATATCGTGCCGGCCCTCCTTTCGCCCGGCGAAGTGCAGCAACTCGACGTGGCATGGACTCAACAAGTCGTTGGAAGTCTTCTGCAGGAATATTGAGCCATGCTGTCGCGATTGACGTCCATAATTGTGAAAGCATTGATGGTGCAGGATTTTGGGCACGAACAGACCTCTCGATGTTGTCCCATAAATGCTCGATGGGATTCATGTCGGGCGATCTAAGTGGCCAGATCATTCGTTGGAATTGTCCAGAATGTTCTTCAAACCAATCGCGAACAGTTGTGGCCCGGTGACATGGCGCATTGTCATCCATAAAAATCCCATCGTTGTTTGGGTACATGAAGTCCATGAATGGTTGCAAGTGATCTCCAAGTAGCTGAACATAAGCCTTTCCAGTCAATGTTCGATCCAGTCGCACCAGAGGACCAAGTCCATGCCATGAAAAAACAGCCCACACCATTACGGAGCCACCACCAGCTTGAACAGTGCCTTGCTGACAGTTTGGGTCCATGGCTTCGTGGGGTCTGTGCCACACTCGAACCCTACCATCAGCTCTTACCAACTGAAATCGTGACTCATCGGACCAGGCCACGGTTTTCCATTCATCTAGGGACCATCCGATATGCTCACGTGTCCACGAGAGTCGCTGCAAGCGATGTCGTTCCGTCAGTAAAGGCACTCGAGTCGGTCTTCTGCTGGAATAGCCCAAGAAAGCCAAATTTCTCCGCACAGTTCAAACAGACAAGTCCCTTGTACGTCCCACATTGATTTCTGCGGTTATTTGACGCAGTGTTGCTTGTCTGTTAGAATTTACGACTCTTTGCAGACGTCGCCGGTCTCGGTCGTTAAGTGCAGGCGGTCGACCACTGCGCTGTCCATGGTGGGATGTTATGCCTGAAATTTCATACTCTCGGCGCACGCTTGACACAGTGGATCTGGGAATGTTGAATTCCCTAACGATTTCCGAAATGACATGACCCATGCGTCTAGCTCCAACTAACATTCCGCTTTCAAAGTCTGTTAATTCCTGTCGTGAGGTCATCATCACGTCAAAACCTCTTCACATGAATAACTTGAACAGAAATGAAAGCTCTGCGAAAGCACTGCGCATTTATACCTGTTCTACGCGATGCTACTGCCATCTGAAAATTTGCATATTGCTATCCCATGACTTTTGTCACTTCAGTGTATTTATTGTATACTACTATCTCCAAAAAGTAACGCCAATTTTCAATTTAAAATTCCCAGGGCTTATTGAATTTCAATTTTTTTTCTTTTCTAGGCTGATGTTTTTGACATCTGTGTGAAGTTTGACATCAAAATATTCATTAGTGAGTTACGCTTGGCTTTGTGAGACGCTAAAACTAATTCCGGCAATTTTTTAAATGTCTGAATTAATTGAGCAAAGTACTTGCACTCCATTTTTTTGGCGGAAACGTATAGAATGTTGCAGAAGGCATTCGTTGAGCATTCCTATATCGGAAGGATATGTTTAGAAGGGACATAAACAGCTCAAAGAAGGCTGAGAACGTGTTGAAGATGAAGAACCCTCTGGCCGACTATCACTCTCAACCGACGGAGCTCACGTCCAAAACATTAAAGATTGGGTGCTTGCAAACAGTCTATTTATAATTAGAGCCCTTGCTGCTGATGTTGAAATTTCAAAATTATCGATCAATTCCATTTTGGGCCTCAAACGCGTCAAATCTCTATTGGTACCGAAAACACTGAATGCGCCAGCTCACATTGCATTGATTCTACGTGACTGTTTCGCCCAAAATGAAACCCATATCGTTCCACAACCACCGTATTCACACCTTGCGTTTCCTGGCTATTCTCTAAACTCAAAAGACCACTCCGGGGACACTGTTTTGAGTCGATTGAAGAGATTCAACGTAAATCGGCAAGTGGTTTGAAGGCCATTCCTGCCGATGGCTTTTTTAGCATGCATTGAGGATTGGAAAAAAGTTGGCATAAGTGCATTGTGTCCGGAGGGGATTCCTTTGAAGGCGATGAAATAAATTTGGAAGAATAAATAAAGAGTTTTTGAAAAAAGTAAAAATTGGTTTTACTTTTTGGGCAGAATAGTATAATTAGTTTTCTGCGTTAAGTTTAACAAAGAAAGATGTCCTAGATTGGATGTGCACAGCTATATTTTTTTTATAATGGAGGGTATTCTTGCGAAATAGTTCATATTTGTGAAATGGCAGTAAGCAGCAGTTTCTTCGGCGTTTTCCATTTTAAAGTACATAATTCACATGGGCAGATCTAATAAAAGCATGAATGTGCAACTCTCCAAGTATTTGGTCACAATATAAATATGCCTTACATTTTTCATTATAAAGCTATGACTGAATGGATATTTATTTCTCACTCCCCTTTGGCAAAAAATTAAATAATTTTCACACTTAATTAAAGTTAATAACACAGTTACATTTATAAATGTTTTTGCCAGAAAAGTATAGACATTATAGGAAGTATAGAAATGTTGGCATTAAAAACTATGGGAAAATCATACAGCGTAAATTGAAATTTGAATTGTTAGTTATGATTAAAATACGTAGGTATGGTTTGAAAAAAATAATTTTGCAATAAAATGCGTCCGAATTGATTGCTCGGTGGTCAAGTGCGCAAGAAAACGTAACAAAGTGTTTTAATATAGTTGTCCTCAACTTAAAGAAAGTTGAGCATAACTATACAACATTCTATTATAATAATTAATTATAACATTATTGAAATTTAAAAAAAGCTTAACTAAAATAAATTACCTTTACAGCGTTGGTTTTTCAGTTTAGTGCCATCCGGGCACAGGCAGTATTTTTCGGTGGTCCAGAATCCGACATCAAATGTGCAGTTAGCGCCTGTACCACAATCACAGGCTGAAAAAGAACAAATCGAAGTGAGTACCTAATTCATTATATTCTAAAATAATTAAATTTTATTAACTAAATATTGAATGAAAAATAAAAAAAAAAACTAAATCAAAATT
Source organism: Caerostris darwini (assembly GCA_021605075.1). Taxonomy (NCBI): domain Eukaryota; kingdom Metazoa; phylum Arthropoda; class Arachnida; order Araneae; family Araneidae; genus Caerostris; species Caerostris darwini. The sequence goes on along the minus strand of BPLQ01003446.1, from coordinate 35,409 downwards.
AAATTATCAAATTGTTGAATTATAAATTATTAAATTATTAAATTGAAAAATTAAATTATCAAATTACATGTAAGTATCGTTCTTGCGCAAACACACACACGCACATATATATATTTAAATGAATATATATAAACAAACAAATGTTTTCAAAATACAAGATATAAGAAACAACATAAACAGAATATGTCTGGGGTTGATCCTTGATCATGTCAGAAAAAAGAATCATGCATAGAATAATTTGGTTCAACTTAGTGTTTAATCGTTTTTCGAGGTATCATATATTCTCGATTGAATTCCATTTACAGATGCACCACAATAAAAATAAATCGTTTTCAATTCTTATCTGTTTTATCCATATTTTTTCTAGATTTTATTGTTGAAATAAACTCTGGCGTTCGGTACCACGGGTATTGGGTTCAAATCCCGGCTTTGCCCATTGGTGTTGTAGTGGTTCGGAATCCACTTTAATCCGTAGGTCCTGGTCATGATAGGATCGTAGAGCATTGCGGGGGCATTGTTACTCCGCGTCCGTGGCTTACCATCAAGTTACACGCGCCCCCTAGGTAAAGCAAAGTGAATAACATCGGTGCAGCCCTTACGGCGAAGGTCACGGTCTATTTGCCAGCTGCATTAGAAGAAAAAAATTGTTGAAATAAATGCTAATTTTATTAATAAATAAATTTATTTTTAATTAGTTAATTTTTATTAATTAGTAATAAACAAATATTTTCTTAACATATACATTCACCAATAAAGTAAAATAGGTTAAAATACTATAAATGTTTATGGTCATTTTATTTACATTATTTAATACGTGAATAATTTCGTTGTTTTCCAGAAACTAAATATGTTATTCGCTCGGAATACACTACTTCTGTTTCCTAACTCACTCCGTAACTTTCGTCCCGAAATCTTCCGAGTGTGACCCAATGCACACACCGCTATCTATTTGGCAATGGTAATAGACGTACTAATTAAGATTTGTTTTGTCGCTCTACTCTCATTTTGGCATCAGTTTAGGCTAATTAGACCGGGACCTATAGTTTAACGCGGATTCCGAACCCCAAACGAACCTCTATACCACGGCCAGGATTCGAACCTGAAGCCCATATTACCAACGGCCAGCCAATTGGCCATCTGGCAACGTACTAATTAAGGAGCGCCTACGAGGGTAAGGTGAAAAATTATCAGCCTGACAATGAAAGTTTGCGACTTGCAGTTAAAAAATTATTTTATTTTTCTACATAATCTCCCTTGACTTCAACACACTTGGTCCAACGTTCTCCAACATCAGTATTCCTTCCCGGAAGTGAGAGTCTGGAAGGTTGTGAAAATATTCATCTACGGCACTCTTAACTTCTTCATTGGATGCGAAGCGCTTCCCAGAAACAAATTTCTTCCGGTTTGGAAACAAATGAAAGTCTGAGGGTGCCAAATCAGGAGAATAGGGGGGATGGCCGAGCAAATTGTACCCAAATCCCGTAGTTTTCCCATCGTCAACGCACCCTTGTGCACAGGAGCGTTGTCCTGGTGAAAGAGGAACAGGATCCCTTTCGCATCTCAAAACACGCTGGCCATGACTTTTCCGGTAGATGCGATCGACCTCGCTTTCTTTGGCGTTGAACCACCGGCTTCCACAAACTGCTTCGACTGCTGTTTTGTTTCTGGCGTGTGGTGGTGGACCCATGTCTCATCAATGGTGACAAATCGTCGCACAAAATCGGTCGGATCCCTATTGAATTTGTCCAAAGTTTGCTGTGAAAATCGTTTGCGCATTTGCTTATGATCGGCATTCAGCAAATGCGGCACCCATCTTGCGCAGAGCTTTCGCATCCCTAATTCTTCGTGCAAGATGTTTCGCGCCCTTTCTTCCGATATCCCCACAGCCTCAGCTATCTCACTCGCCTATCATCCAACAAGATGTCATGCACTTTTTCGATGGTTTCCGGTGTGGTTGCGTCCTTCACGTGGGTCATCTTCGGGGGATGTGCGACCACGTTTAAATTCAGCTGTCCACTTTTTAAAGATTGACATGGAAGGAGCAGATTTCCCGTAAACTTTTCTCAATTTCGGATGAATTTCCTTAAGGGTTAATCCAACCAAAACGAAGAATTTTATGGCAGCACGATATTTAAGTTCATCCATTTTAACGAAAAACATGCTAGACGTCTAATGCAAAAATGCGTGTAAACAAAATAATTGAGTGAACAAGTTGAAACTTGTCATACGAACTAATGGAGCGTGCACCTAGGCAGGAAACATAAATTTTTGATGATTGTAGAGCCATCTCTGTGTCAGGCAGAGAACTTTTCAACTTACCCTCGCAAGTCCTTGAGCGCTTATGTATCTGTGCTCGTGTGGGAGTTCATGTGCTTGCATGCATATACATATACATATGTATGTACATGTGTATTAACAGTATCCATATGTAAAGTATTTATGTATTTATATGTATATGTAAAGTATTTATGTATTTATATATGTAAAGTGTTTATGTATTTATATGTATATGTAAAGTATTTATGCATTTATATGTTTATGTGCACATGTTTCATATGTACATGTGCATGCACGTTCATGTGTAAATAAGGTCATATATACTTGTATACACATGCTTGTGTATATGTAGGTATATGTGAATGCATGTGTATAAGTATGTGGATATGGATGTATATGGATGTGGATATATATGGTTGTGCATGCATCTACATGTATGAGTATGTATATGTATGTGCAAGTGTATATATGACCATGTATACATATGTGCATGTATGTGTATGCATGAGCATGTGCGTGTATGTGCCTTCTATAAATGTTTGCATATGCATATTTATATAGATGGGGGCATGTTATGTAAGTTTTTGTGGGCGTATGCATTGTTATATGCAGTCTTCAATCAGCTCCTAAATAATGCATACTGATAATTGTAATCTACCCCAAAATAAAATCCCTATAATTTAGTGCTAAGTATATATTTATGCAATTAAGAGTGTAATTGTTTTCTTATTAAATGTTAATTTGAAGGAATTGGGGCCTCATTATTATAATTTGAATGTTATAATTTGTACCATCATTATTTGATGTTTCAACAATTATATGTTTCTTTTTAGGATTTATATCATAATGTCTTTTCAAAAAAAAATTGTGTTTTTAATTTCAAATAAACTAAAAAACAAAAAAAAATGGTGCTAAATAAAATACATCTATTACAAATTTTTCCTTACACTTGAAATTCGATTATTAAATACTAGAATTGGATTTTTTTTTCTCAATATATCTACCAATACTTTTGCAATGAAGAACATGATACACAAACTAACATTAATAACATTTTTATTTACCATATAACATGACTTAAAAATTAGTTTGGGTAAACTGCGGGATTTTAAATAGCATTTTATTGGTTTTATTCTTTTTTTTGTAGACACCTTTTAGTATGAATAATACAAAACAAAAAGTAAAATTTAAAAAAAAAATAAGAACAAAAATATTTAAGCTACAATAATCCCATTTTTTTTTTACTACGCAATAATTGACACACAATAATTAATTTTAGTATTTAAAGATCGATTTTGAATGTAATTCTGATGTATTGCATCAAAAGATTCTCGGATTTCTCCCATATTTCTGATTTTAACAATGTATGATGAACCATTAGAACGCGTGGAATTCAGCAACCTGTTTTATAGAGACACCCCACCAGAGGGAATTTGCATGCATATGCAGTTTAAGGAGTCAAGTTTTTTTACATGCATAAAACTCTTAAAAATCTCAGTCATAAACTTCTATAAATGTGAAAAAAATAGTCAGTAATTACCTTTACAACTGCTTTTTGATTGATCGTGATACATGCCATATTCAGGATTGCATTTGCAAACCTCTTTTCCATTTTCAATTACACATTTCCCATTATCACATTTGCAATCTGTGAAAACATATGAATATAGAATTATAAGCAAAATAATTGCATGATCTCATAAAATATGCATTAATATATGTATCAGAAATTACAGGTTTGCCAAATCAAACTCACCTTTTCAAACCAAATTAAACGTTCTGAAAATTAGGATTTTATTTACATGTTAGAAATTGTACATATGCATATGCATCTATTAAAAAATACATTTAAATATGTATTTCTATGAGTAGTGATGTACTGGTATGGGTAAAGCTGTATATTTACTCGTAATGCGCGAATCTGTATTTTTTCGGTAAGCGAGATTATATATACATCCACAGCATTAAGGCCATATTTATTTACAAATTTATACAGATGCATTTGTGTGCATATATTTACGCAATTTATTTATATATATATATATATATGTATAAATTTTTTTTTATTTTTATGACTTACTGGCATTGGAATTTCGACATAAATCAATCGTTGTTTATTTTATTTGGACAAAATAAAATTAGGATAAAAATGTTATTGTGGTTGAAACATAAATTATAAGTTTATAGGATATTAAAATCTTATAAAATCGAGAGTGCATTTGGTACGCAAGAACTAATATATTGCATTTATTTCAATGAATATCTAATTTGAAATTTAACTTATGTACAGAAATTAAAAACATCAGAAAATTGAAGAAGAGATAAAAAATGTTTCGTCGTTTATATTTTCATGTATTACTTTCGCAAAAAAATAAAAGCTGTGTCATATAAGAGCTTCGTAAGGACAATTCTTCGAACGAAAATCCCATCGAAAGTTAAGAGCAAGAAAAGCAAGGATCGCTTGAAAAGTGACGAAAAATAAGATAGAAATGATTTCGTCAATGTAAACACTTCCGAGTTTTTTGAGTTTCACAATGGTGTTTCTAAATAACACTTCTTTCACCTAATTAACTTGGCTTCAAAAGCGTCCTCTAACAACATTCTTTCCTCTTTTTTCCATAAAAGAAAGGTCTAGAACAGTAGTGCGCAAACTGTTTTCGTTTCCGAGCCCCGACTATTTATTTCGTGGAAACGTTTGTCGCTGCCCCTGTATAGACGACGCTTTTATTTTGCAATCAAAGAGTATACTTAAAGTGAAATTCCATGTAATATTTGCGTTTGTTTTGAATTATTAGAGGTCTGTATTAATATATACTCATGTCCATAAATTAAGGATAATGAAGTTCAGGCAAAGAAAGAGACAGAAGCAAAACAAATTTGACTTATTTGTAAAGTCTATTTATTAAACAAAAGGTAAACAGCAAAAAAGATGCTATATGTTTGACATAATTAATAAAAATTGCGATTTTTACTCCCTGGAGCAAATTTCAAAAAACAGTATAACAAAGTTAGTATGGTTAATATGGAGTATGTCACCCGGACGAGGCAATACAGGCCTTACAACGCCTAGGCATGCTGAGTATCAAATTATCAATCCGATCTTGGGGAATATTACGCCACTCATCAAGCAATGCCCTCCGAAGTTCCGGTTGACAGGTGGGAGGGGGTTCATTGGCTGCAATTCGTCGGCCAAGCATATCCCACACATGCTCTATTGGATTCAAGTCCGGTGAGTATGCTGGCCAATCCATACGGGTGATATCCTCCAATTGAAGGCATTCGTCTACAATGTTTGCACGGTGAGGACGGGCGTTGTCATCCATAAACAGAAATTCAGCACCCATGGCGCCCCGAAACAAACGTACATGTTGTTCCAGAATGACATCCCGATAGATAAGGCCTGTCATCGTTACACTCTGAACATGCAGGTCAGTTCTGGAACCAAGAATAATTCCTCCCTAAACGAGCCATCCTGCACCAACGTAACGGTGTCGTTCATTGGTGTTCTCTTGGTGGTAACGGGTACCTGGCGCTCTCATATGAAAGTCCGGCGAGAATCAGACTGCAAACTAAATCTGGACTCGTCGGAAAACATCACACCAGACCACTGTTGCGTTGTCCACAATGCATGCTCTCTACTCCAGGTTAATTGCAGGCGACAGTAAGTTGCGGTAAGTGGAACACATCTGACAGGCCTACGAGCATATAGACCAATGTGCCCTTAGCGTCTGTACACGGTCTGCCTTGAAACTGTCGTACCGGTAGCAGAATAGAGCTGACGAGACAGGTCTGATGCTGTGCTCCGTCTGTTTCTTTTGGCAGTAACTGCTAAATACCGGCGTTGTGGACATGCATTGTGGACACCGCAACAGTGGTTTGGTGTGATGTTTTCCGACGAGTACAGATTTAGTTTGCAGTCTGATTCTCGCCGAATCGGCGTTGTAACACGGGGGCGACCTGTGCTGTAATATCTACTCACATTACCATCATCTTGGAATCGTTGCCAAAGCCTGGAGATGACACTCTGGGCGATTCCAAGTTCCTCGGATACTTCCAGCTGGGTACGTCCACATTCCAGTCGTCCGATAATTCTACCACATAAATAATCATACAAATGCTTCCTTTGTGCCATAACTATGCGGTTATTGCACTGAAAGGATTTTAAAGCGCTTGTGAACAATTTTACTTCTTTGCCACCATTCCTTATATACCCCTCTCTTACGTCTCTTGTGACGTACTATCCGCGCCCTCTGGTGGTTTCCTGTAATTTGCATATTCTTCTTCAAAATGTGTGTGATAATTCTACAGGTGAAATTTTTATTTTAGAGTTCAATTTCTGTGTGATTCTGAATTAACCTTAATTTATGGACATGAGTGTATATCTATACTGTCGAAGTATAAATACATATTAATACAGACAATATACTAATAATACGTACAAAACAAATATACTAATATACTATTATAGATTACACACAACAGTTACATAAAAAAATGTAAAATCTTTAGAAATAAAATGTTCTCATTTCACTATTTTACCGATACCTCGTAATTGTGGAAGAAGAATATAAGGCTTTTCTTAAATCTGCAAATTTGAGAATTCAGTCAATCCAAAAACTTCATCCAACTCTCCTACTTTAATTCAAAATTTAGATTAAATTATTCCGCATGATATCTTTGAAATAATTTATAATCTCAAAGAAATTAACATATTTGCAGAAAATAACAATATAGATTATCTTTTCAATCAACTGCAAACTGCTAACAACCCAGCAGACAAACTCTGCTTACTTTTAAATGGCTTAGCCAATCAGCCATCTATGAATAATCATATCTAAGCCCCATACCTGAATATGACAAAACGCTACCTACCAACGAAAAACGTCCGCGCACCTCTCTAAACATACTAAATAAATAAATATTTTATTCGGCTCTCTATATGTGTTTATTTTATTCCCCCTATTTTATTTTTTATTTTTATTTTCTTCGCTTCATTTACTGAGCAAGCCATTTCTCTTATCATTTAACTCCAAAGGAACCATCAAGATAGAGGTATATGGAGGCTAACGCTGCCAAAATGCCTCAATAATATCAAACTATTTGTTCAAATTTAAGACTGTATTTTTTGTTCTTGCTGATGAGGATAAAGATTTTCAAAAGTAAAAATAATGTCAAACTTTGATGCTTTAGAACTGTTTTAAATCGGGGAAAAAATTGGACGAAATTTTTTAAACGGCCCATGTTTCAGCTTAAACAATTTCACATTCCCAAAATAAAATTTTTCTTTTTTTATTAAATTCCTCCTGTTTTTATTTCAATATAAAATATGTACATAAAATCTTGTGTTTAAGCATTTCTTTGTCAGTAATTTTATTCTTATGTTAACAATTATTTTTTACTTTTTAGTTTGATTAACTCTAAAAGCGCCTTTTTTAGTTTTTTTCAACTATAACTTATTTTTTACTTTTTAGTTTGATTAATTCTAAAATCGTGTTTTTTAGTTTTTTTAAACTATAAATTTTTAAAAATCGTTTACGAATTATACACAAATTTATTAGTTCTGCACATGTTTTTCGTTATGCTGAGATGAAAACTGACAGTAGCGATTACCACTGGGCGATAACCACTTTCTTAAATTTATTTAATAAATTTTGGATACTTAAATTTTTCTATCGGAAATACCTTTCTCTTAATTTTAGAGTCAACAAATTAAATGAATAAAAATTATTTTTACTCACCTGCGAGTTGATAGTTGGAATGAATTGAATGAATGTCCGTTTGATTTTCTTCAATGCTGTTCTTTGATACACTTGCACAATGTGCGATTGAAGCGTACACCAAAATGCACACAATCAACAACAGTACTTTTACAGTGGAATTCATATCTGCAGCAGGTGTTGAACTATCTTCATTAAAATGCTTCTGCAACGACCACTTCTAGATAAATCTGCATCTTTAAACATGAGTTGAGAAAATAATTTTATAAAAACTTCAGAACATTTTTTTTTTCATTGTCGAGGCAGATAAGGCTTTTGTAAATATATTTTTCAAATATTAGCAAATCAAAAACCATTTTATCATAAAGCGAAAGCATAATGCAGGTGTTCCTATATCTTAATTTCCCTTCGTTATCGCAAGAGAAACTTAGTTAATGCAAAGAAAAATAAATAATAAACGAAATGAAATCAAACATCTCAGAAATTATCTTAAATTGAGTTGAGTTTTGAATTAACACATCTGTCAAATTGTGTGTTCTTAGTACCGAATTTTCAGACCCATATAACGTATTGTCTGTTGCACAACATTTTCTTGATACCAAAGAAATAAATTTTTCAATAAATAAATTTATACTATATCTTAACTATGTACTATACTATATTTATACAGTATTTTAAACTATATTTAATTAATATTTATATTATTGCATAATTTTTTCATAATAATTTTTTTAAATTTACAAGGTGTTAAGAGAAACAAATATTAGTTTTAATATGTATGATACTTAAAACAAAAAAAAAGACGTAGAACATGTTTAACGATTTTTGATGGTGATTAAGCAGTAGAAAATAAATTAATGAAAAATAACAGATATTTATTAACTCGATGTTACATTTAATACTAAATTAAGGTGATTTAAATACGTTACATAATTTTGATGTTTTAGTTATTATATAAATATTTCTCTATATAAAGAATTACATTTTTCTGTTTGTACATATTCCTTAAAACCTAAAACATAAAACGTTTAGGGCTCAATTTTTTTCTTTGAATTTATTATATTTTTATCTAGTGTATACCTAAATCTAATGGAAAAAAAATCCTACTGTTATTTTTTACTGAAAAAAAAATCTAAATTTATTTTGGTTATGCCAGTAATATTTATTGCTAAACATAATGATGAAAATAAAATGATGTCATGACTCTTTATATATTCTTATTCAAATTGCGATTCATTCTTCCATGTAAAGAAAAGATGTTCCAGAAAAAATATTTCCATATATATTTGATACTTTGCTTTTGGTGGCGTTATAGCTTACACCTAATGTTTTATAGATAGCCAATGCTGTTTATTAATCTTTATTTAATTATTAATTCGTCGTTACTTTATTAACCACGAAAAATAATGAATTTAATATTATTCATAGCTCGAATTTAATATTATTCATAGTTAGAGTTTAATATTATTCACAGTTTTCAAGTAAATACTTCCAGCGTGGCGTATGTTTTATACTTTGCTTCTAATGACATTACAGCTTATATCTGTCGTTTCATTTTTAATCCTGTTAAGTGGCATTAATTGCAGAATTCATTTTCGTCTGCTGAATTCCATATTTGTCGAAATTTAATATTATTATGCTGTACTACTGTGCCAAAAAGTAAGACCAATTATTTTTTTTTCAAAAACTCTTTATTTACTCTTCCAAATTTATTTCATTGCCTTCAAAGTACAAGACACAATGCATTTATGGCAACGTTTTTTCCAATCCTCAATGCATGCTAATAAGTCATCGGCAGGGATGGCCTTCAAATCGTGCGCCGATTCTCTTCAATCCACTCAAAACGTTGTTCCCGGAGTGGTCTTTTGAATTCAGGAAATAGCTAGAAGTCGCACAGTATGAATACGGTAGAATATATATGGGTTTCACTTTTTGGCGAAAAAGTCACGAAGAATCAATGCAGTGTTAGCTGGCGCATTCAGTGTTTTCGGTACCAATCCAGGTTTGACGCGTTTGAAGCCCAAAATGGAATTAACCGATCCTTTTGAAATTCCAACATCATCAGCAAGGTCTCTAATTGTAAATCTACGATTTTCAAGCAACAAATCTTTAATTTGTTTCGCGTGAGCTTCGTCAGTTGAGAGAGATGATCCACCAGAGCGCTGTTCGTCTTCAACGCGTTCTCTACCTTCTTTGAACTGTTTGTACCACTTCTAAACATTTTTTTTTCCGATATAGGAATTTTCACCGAATGCCTTCTGCAACATTCTATACGTTTCCGCAAACAAAATTTAATTCAAGTTCTTTGCTCAATTAATTCAGACAATTCAAAAATAGACAGAATCACTTTTAGCGTCTCAAAAGGCAAAGCGTAACTACCACACTAATGAATATTTTGACGTGAAATTTCACACAAATGTCAAAGACAGCGTCTGCAATCTAAAAAAGAAAAAAAAATAGAAATTCCATAAGCCCTAGGAATTTTAAATTGAAAATGAGTCTTACTTCTTGGACACAATAGTATATAAAATTACTTGATTATCACTTAATTTAATATGACTCGTGCACAAATTTCATCAAAATATTTCAAATAAACATGAAATCTTAAATGCGCGTGCTGTTTCTTTCTTGCACTTTCTTGTTTTCTTCCTTTTTCTTTCTTTCTTTTGCACATTTTACCGCCGAATTTGTTCGCGGTTGGCGAACCGAACTATGAGTTTTCTTGATCCCAAATTTCTCAAATCTGCACACAAATCATTTCTCATAAGCGATGTTCCTAAATCGCCTTGAACTTCAAGCGGAAATCCTATTCCAGTAAATATCTCTAACAATTCGTTGGTCACTGAGACTGAATTAATATCCGTTACAGGAATCGCATGCAGATATGTTGAAGGCATGCAGATTGCGTGTGATTGAAAATGTGGAAAAGAAATGCTATATATCTTCTAGTGGAAAAAATATTACTATAATTTCGTATGCCACTGATTTTAAAACTTTATGATTGTCCTCACCTTTTAAACACACTTTGGACGAAGCCGAGGTATATAGAAAAAATTTTGGCTTTAATGGGGTTACAGGATAATAAAAATTGATGAGCTCCATAATCGATGCTGAAATGAGAAATTAAATTAGCAACCCCCTGTACAAAGCCTCTCTCTCTGAGTCTTTAAATTACATTCAGTTTCAGTAGATGATCCCACCAAAACATACAACACCGAATTCTAATTAGGTTCTCCATTAACAACAAGGCGCGTTCTTTAATAACTGGAATAAGAGGTATGTTATTTGTACAAAACAACGTGTAAAAATCTGCTTTAGATTTCACTGCCCCAGTAATAAGACGCAAGTCCTTATTATGAATTTTTTTCAAAGTTATCAGTTATTTTCTTAGAAGCAGAAACCAGTTGTTCACGGCAATTGATTAGAACAGGCAGAAAGTAAGCTCTGTTGGTTTAACTCAAGGTGGATCTAGAGCAAACCCATTTCAACCCAGAATCTTTAGTAGTCACATTTCACTTTGAAGCCAACCTAGTGACCTCCTCAATATGAGAATGCCAAGTGAGTTTTCTGTCGAAGGTTACACCCATATATTTATGCATTTTTCCATTCCTTCTATTAGCTCACACTCTCCCTATATATATATCTTGTTCAAATTTTCAATCGTTAATAAAATAATTTTTATTCATTCACTCAAGTTCAAATACATTTTTTTGAACTTGCAGTGGAGGACACTTGATGTTAATACAGTTTTTTCAAATATTAATTCTTTAATTAAATTAAATTAATTAATTTTAGTTTTAAGTTGCATATATCTACCAATAGATGGTGCCAGATAAACTTAAAAAAATGAATGAAAATTATTTATAAAGGACTTTTGCAATAGAGTGAAAATAAAAGTAGGAATTGACTTTAATTTTTTTTTTTTTTATATTACTTGTTTTATGAACGAAATGATACCGTCTTTATGAAATATCTTTGAATGGAAGAGCTGACTAGAAAGACATTAACTAGATCTAGTTTCTGGAATATACATGCGAGTATTTTATGTATTGAGGAATTTTGAATTTTTCAGATTGCTGAATGGTTAACCATGTTAAAAATAAATATATAGATATTAATAAATTCGTATTCTGAAATTTGAGCACCGAATTTCTTTAAAAAATTAATAATATTATTTGGTTTTAACTGGAAAAGTTTCACATGGAAAACATTATTTTCACATTTTTAAATCATGCGGCATTTGCCTTGAAATGAAGAAAAATGTGTGTAGCAAGTGCATCATAAGCCGTACTAATGCTATTAGTAAATTTTTTTATGTGTACAATTTTTTAAGCGAATAATTATTCGTGTTGAAAATGTACACTTTGCAATGAAGTCTATAAATTAAGTTCTAAACAATAATTCTGTGATTATTTTTACAAATTTAGAGTATTTCTGATTATTTTCTCTTCTACACAAGGACTTTATGACTTTTTAAGCTTTTTGACCATTTTTCATAAGAACACCACTCCGATGGTTCAACACAATTTCCAGTTTCCATCGGAATTTGGGAGGAACATTTTCAAAGGTACATCTATGGACAAGATTACACTCGTTATGACTTTCTCAAAAGCAATGGTAAAAATTACGATTTATTAAATATAAATAGAATTATGTAAATAGGAAATACGATAACAAAAATAAATAATCTTCTTTATCGTTTAACATCATGTGTTGACATCACAGAACAACCATTTTTCGACCACGTTTGATCAAAATGGAAAACATTTCACTGCAATAAAAGCATTGTGTCTAAACAAAGTGCATTAATCATAAGCATTGTGGACAAACTGATACTCTGAATAAATTTTGGAACAACACCGTAGCAGTGATTTTAATTCACATGATTTGATAAAAGTTCAAAATACAGATAGAATGCAAAATTTTGGTTGCATTTGAACACCGTATGAATTGTAAATATTCAATATCCGTCCTTCAAAGAATAAATTGTCTTGAAACCTTTACTTCCTCATTCTACATAAGAAGCAAAACATCCCTATAAGCAATATAATTACAGCAGCTGCAAATGAAACTTGAATCACCCACCGCAGCATCTGATTGCCTGAATAATACAAAAAGAGAAGTTATTACAATTAAAAATAACAGTTTTACAAGTGATAACCTCGTCATATAGTGATAAGGATGACACTTGCTTTTCTGATTTAATATTGGATGTCATAAGTATGTAATCAATATAATTTATATCTAATAGGATAGTTCTTTGTCAAATATATTTGAATATCCACTTTTCCCGTATTATTAATGTATAATAATACTTATTATTAACGTATAGCCTATTAAATAACGCATTCGTACTAATCTAACGTCTAGGCCTATATAGACCTATAAGGGCTTCAAAAAGATTGACATTTTCAGGTTAATGAGAATACTTTAATTTTTATTTACAAATACTGTATATATATATATACGTGTGTGTGTAAAAATAATGTATTCTGGGTTATTAAATTTAAAAATTAATATAAAATTTGATACCAAGTGCACGATTAAATAACAAATATAGTTCACCCCAAGGTCGGTGATTTCAATATTTCTGAGTCTACATCGAATGTAATTGCTTGGTATATGGCAGATCTTAATTATAACATGGCGTGATACAAGAAACCAAAAGGGACTTCATTTGGAAACAGGCGGAATCTCCGTCTCCCTAATTAAATCTAATCTCCAATTCTGTCCCTTGAGACAAAATAGGAAAAACAATACTTCTGGTCGACTCGCAGAACTCTCTTTCTTATTCACCGAAAAAATTTTTTTAGTCAATCCGTCAAGAGTGGCGATCAGTTTCCATCCCTTCTCAGTGGAGTATACATTTCTCAGCTCGCGATCTATCACCTCTCAGGGTATAGTTCATATTCAATCTGTAGTTGTTTCTACTTGCGAAGGCTGCACAGACATTCTCTAAATTTCTGAGTCTCATTATACAGATACCGAATATCTGCTATCAGATTTAAATGGCAGGTTGTTCTCATTAGTACAAAACATTAATTGCATGTAATATAACTACCCAAAATACTGCCTGTCTGCTTGTCAAATTTGGAATGATTGGAAAGGAAATTGAATTTTAAAAAATGAAATACATTTTACCTAATTCTGGTTGAATCTTTTTTTCACATCGAGAGCCTGTATAGCCTTCGTTACACCTAAAAAAATAAATCACAATTGTGTAAATGTTATATATATTTATTATTTATATTTACTAAAATATATTTATTATATATATTTGTTATTTACTAAAATATATATATTTATTATTTAAAAAAATATATTTAATTTTTTTACTGTGATAGATTGTTTAACTTAAAAAAAATTGAAATGATAAAAGCAGATTGTTTAAAAGCTAAAACATGTATTCGGTATTAAGTGAATTCAAATATATTTCTTGGTTTGGAGAATTTGGTATTTTAACACTACACCAATTCAATACCATTGGCCAACATAATATGTAAGCATGAAATTATTTGAGGTATTGGTCAAGGTAAAATTCGACTGAATATCTATGCTAAGCGACTTCTCCGTATTTTCTGTAACATATTTCCAGAAAATTAATGATAAATAAGAGGCACACTTCAGAAAAGTTTTACTTGTTCTAAAAATAAGTGAAAAAATACAAATAAAATTTCATTACGTGCTCCATGAATATACTTTTCTCATGCATTCATTTTTGGCTACTATCCCTAGTCTATATGTGTCGAGAAAAAATCGCCAAACTGGCAATGCACTTACAGTTTCTCCCAGTGAACAACTGTTAATATTTTTAAATTTATCTGACACAAATTTTCATGTATACTAAAGGTACTGATGAAAAACTGGGGCAGAGGATATGTGTGGAAAAACCATCCTTAAATCAGAAATCGAGAAGCCCAAATTCTATTACACTTTTTCATTCATTAATTCAAATCCAATATTGCGCTCACCATTATTTTCTTCTTCTTTCCTCTCTTCTAAAGTATCCCAGAAACGATCAATGTCCTTATCGACTTTTCTTCTACATATTAATGCAGATTCATAAATGACATATAATACTACATGAATTTATGCAATATCACGCTTTTTTGAACTACTACTACACCACACCACTGTGCCTACAGCTAAGTTGCCCTTTCAGTTCAGGGAATGATGTAGGTGAGAAGAAGTCTGATTGGCTCTGTGACGCTCTAGGGTCATATGAGACCGGGACCTACTGCTTAAATTGGATTCCGTATCACTACAAACATAAAGGCCATAACCGCGATTCAAACCTGATACCTGGGGTACCGAGAGCCAGAACGCTAGCCCCTCAGCCATCAGACCCAACGCTTTGTTGAACAGTGGAAGGGCCCCCACTCGTATTGGGATGGAGTGAATACTGAAGCAGTGAACGTAACTTGCTTTTATACAAAGTCCCGCGATGACCAAATGACAGTTATTTATTTTGAGCATGTTTTGTTCGTTTTGTTTGTTTTGTTTGTCGCTCTACGGTCATCTTGTGCACACTTTAGGCTAAACAGACCGGGACCTATTGTATAAAGTGGATTTCGAACCACTACAAGCATCCATGGCACCACCGGGTTTCGAACCCAAAACCTCTTATGAGCATGCGATCATTATTAGGTATTGACCATGGGTTATATGATAAATGTTTTTTTTTTAAATGACAGTCGCATTTATAAATATTTAATCTTCGCCTCCTGTTATAAATCTTACATTCGTATTTAAAAAGATCACTATATAAATAACAACTATGGCATTTGCCAAAAAGTGGCCAAATTTGTATGAAATTTTTGATACCTTCAAATAAATATATTTCATGAATACTCTCGTATATAATACTAACAGCGGAATGTAGTATTTATTGCAGCTAGAAAAGGATTTTTTTTTGCAAATAATCATTTTACAGCCTCGCTGCTTATTAATTAAATTTTTAATTGAAAGAAAATACCAGAGTTTACATGAAAAAAAGGGATTCAAAAAGTTCACGAATGAAATCTTTATCTTAGCATGTAATTTACCCTAATTTATTATAACTAATCCTAACCGTCTTTAATGGAGGGGAACTTCATCCTAACTATCATATCTGTTTTTTTAAGTCAATGAGAAAAATTTAATTTAATCATTTCACACTATTTTTAATTAAATATTGTAAGTCATTTCCGTTGTTTTCGGTATTTCGACTGTATTTTAATAACAACAATGTTGAAAGCTGAAATGATGCAAGAAGTATGTCACTTCTGGCGTAATTTATTCAACCAGTTTATCCATATATTAAGCCCATTCAATTTAATTTCTTTCATCAGAGGTATTTCTTTCATTTTTAAGAAAAACATTAATCATTGCAGTCAAAGTTGGAAAAAAAATCACTATACACGGTGTTCGGACAACAACGCAGAACAGGCAAGAATATTTGCTCAGAGTTCATAAATATTTGGCCAAATAACTGTAATTGTGCAATGCATAGATTTTGTGAAAGATGCCAAAGTAAAAGTAAAATGCCTTCATATTATCGTCAATTTGTAAATAATCCTACAGCCTTCTGCCCACAAAACTGAAAGCTGCATGCAGGTGAGCAACTCATTCTGTAGTATGAAATTCAATGCGTCGCTTGTTTAGATGTCAGGAAAAGTCCAAAGGAACCAGATGGGGTAATGGTGGAAACAATATAATGAGAAAATTTCATCTAATATGGCGATGATATTAGTAAAGAATAGCCAGATATATATATATATATATATATATATTAAAATTTAAATCATATATCATTATTGCAATTATAAGATAGATAAATTATAAGTACAGTTGAAATACATAATGAAATATATGATACACCTGTTGAGAAATATTATTTTAAGTCATCTTACCTGCATTCATATCCATATCCTATTACTTGACACTTGCCGTACAAACACTTGTCATCATTACATATTTCTACAAAAGAACTTGAATTTAATCTACTGTGCCCAGACAAAAAGAAAGAAAAAATAAACAGTTTGATAGTAAATTTAAAATAATGTTAAGAACATGCAAGCAGTTAAGCGGCAACAAATTTAATATATTGTACTGGTTACTATATTACACTTTATGTGTACATGAAATTCTTCTAGTGATAATTTACGGTTAGTGCATTGATATACACTGGTGTCCAAAAGTTAAGCATAAATCGTAAAATGCGAAACACATGGAGTAAATATTCATAAAATTATTCCAAATTTGTTGCGGATATTAATTGGGTGAAGAAGAAACATTAGGTTTATGCAAAACTTTTCAGTCGACTACGTCCTGCGCGAAACACCTGCGTATGTCTGACGCAGAGATACCGATTCATGCAGCATAGGCAATTCAGACAAGTTTCGTGCAACTGCTGTGCGAAGGAACGTTGTTAACCATCAAACAAGGTGAATGATGGCACAAAGACACTAATTGGACATGTTTGCGAAAGGATGAATCGTTGGAATGCTGGAATCCGGACGATCACAAACCGAAGTGTCTCGAATTTTGAATGTGGACCAGTCTGTGATCTCAAGACTGTGGCATAGGTTTCAAAGAACGGGAGATGTTACCCGACAACCAGTATCAGGTCGACCAAGAGTCACAACCCCTAGCCAAGACCGATATCTGGCAATAAGTGCGCGACGTCAGAGGGCAGTACTGCCAGAGCACTGGGTTCGGCGCTCACAGTCGCCACAGGAATACGAATTTCGAGACAAACTGTTTACAGGAGACTCAATCATGTTGACCTGTATGCCAGAAGACCAGCAGTTTGCATTCCCCTCACGTCTGCGCATAAACGTGCTCGTTTGAACTGGAGTTTGAAACATCAACATTGGAGTGTGGGAGAGTGGGCCAATGTGATGTTTAGTGACGAGTCCCGGTTTAGTCTGAGTAGTGATTCTCGTCGGGTAACGATATGGAGAGAACGTGGAACACGTTTTGAACCAAGACACATAACGGAAAGACATCATTTTCCTTCAAGAGGAGTAATGGTATGGGCAGGCATCATGATGGACGTCAGCGCAGACCTCAATTTCTTTTATACGGGGTCTGTGACTGGTCAAAGATACAGAGACGAAGTTCTTCAGCCTTATGTTCGCTTGTTTCGAGGTGCTGTCGGTCCTGACTTCATATTCATGGATGACAATGCGCCATGTCACCGATCGGTGCTGGTTGAAACGGAAAACATCCAGCGCATGTCGTGGCCTGCGAACTCCCCTGATTTAAATCCTATCGAGCATGTATGGGATATGCTCGGGAGACAAATTGCAGCCCTTTCGCATCCACCAAGCTCCGTTACAGAACTGAAGAGAGCTCTCCAAGAAGCTTGGAACCGTTTGAGCCCACAACTCATTCATCATCTCATAGCAAGACACCAGTGACACCAGTGTATATTGAATACTTTTTAATATTCTAAAATAAATATTGTTTAGCACTCTTATTGCGTTCTTATTGAATAATGATTTCAGTGTAAAGTGTATAATAAAAAAAATTTAAAACTTTCAGGTTATTTAATTGCATATTAATTATTGCGCTACATTTCAAAAATTAATTTCTTAAGGATAAATTTGTAGAATTTTAGAAAACAAATAATTAATAATAAAATTTTTGAAAAAAGAGATGTTGTTACCAAGGCAGTAGCCATCCACTTGTTCATATCCACGATAGCAATCGCACATTTTGCGGCCAAACCAATTGAGGCGACAAGAGCGAGAATTCATTCCGCAGTAACAATCTAGACACACAAAAAGAATAATGAAATAAATTCTATAAACATTGATAAAAATATTATAATAAATAATTAAAAATTTAGATATGATTTCTATAACGCAAATTTCAATTCAAATGATAATGCGTAGAGTTTCGAATCCTTTGATATCAAGTGTTTCATCGCAATCTACTTAAGAGAATCATTTGTAGCACAGTTACTAGTGCTATAAAATAACATGCTCTGATTTTATTCGTCACTTTTCTAAATGTTTTCAAAAAGTGCCAAACTTTGGAGACATAGAGGGTTTTTTTTTGTTCTTATACAGCTGGCCAACACTTAGAGAGTTGTCTCGGATGCCTTAAGGCAAGCGCGGATCCGACGTTACTCACTTAGCACTACCCAGAAGGTGAGAGCAGCTAGAAGATAAGCTATGGACGTGGAGTAACAATGCCCCCACAACGCTCTACGATCCTGTTAGACCGGGACCTACGGATTAAAGTGGATTCCGAACCACTACAAACATCCATGGCACCGTCGGGACTCGAACCCGAAACCTATGGTACCGAGAGCCAGATGCTAGCCACTCGGCCATTCAGGCCCTTCGAGACATAGAGTGGATGTAATAATTTGTACTGTTTGAGTTATATTTATGTTATTTGTTGTTGTTTTTCCAACTTCATCATAGATGTAACGCGATGACAGGTATGAAAGTTACTAGAACATCCTTCAGGCGCACATAATAAAAATTCATGTTACATTAAATAGTTTACAGGGCTTGAATGGACGAGTGGCTAGCACTTTGGTGCTCGGTAACATAGGTTTTGGGTTCAAGTCATGTGGTGCTATGGATGTTTATAGTGGTTCGTAACTTTAAACCATAGATCCCAATCTAACACGATCGTAGAGTGTCACAGAGCCCAGTCAGAATTCTTCTCACCCACATCATTCTCAAATTATAAAGGGTCAGCTCAGTTCTCTGTGGTTTAGTAGTAGTAGTCATATTAGACCGGTCCTTAAAGTGGTTTCCAAACCACTACAAACATCCATGGCACCACTGGGGCTCGAACCCGAAACCTGTGGCACCGAGCGCTAGTCACTCTGGTCTAACAGGATAGTAGAACGTTGTGGGGGTAGTGTTAATCCGCGTCCGTCGCTTATCTTCAAGCTACACGCACCTCCTGGGTAGAGCTAAGTGACTAATGTCGGTGCAGCGCTTGCTTTAAGGCATCCAAGAGAACTGTCTAAGTGTTTGCTAGTTGCATTAGAACAAAAAAGGATTAGTTTACCAATGGAGTGGAATCCTTTACTGTTCTAGTTATTAACGAAATGGACAAGCTGATAGTGTACGACGCCTTCCAGTAATTTGTCAGAAAGAGTTTTTACTTAGGTGGATATGAACCTATGTTCCATCTGAAAAATCTCAAGTAATTTTTTTCTACGCCACCGTGGATGGTCTGCGATGAAGACGGTAGATAACAGAATAATGTAATCGTGGTTCCAGCGGTAACCGTATTCCTCCTACGCACTGTAAGAGCGCCCTTTGCGGCGTTCCGGTAAAAAGTTCAGTTGGCAAATTTTTGGTAGTGGTGTAGAGTGTTATAAGAATCACTACTGCTATTTAGTTTAAGCAAGTAAAGTTTATTGCATTTAACATAAAGGATAAAATCAATTACAAACCACGTATTGGGTTTAAAATAAATATCTTGTAGTATCTAGACACATATATCTCTCCAAATAAATATCAGCAAGCCAGCCGCCCATCAAGCTAACAATTATCAATTATCAATCCAATTATCAATTTTATCCGATTATCAATTTATACATCCGTGCCCGAAGTCACGACCCATTATATGCCTTCAGCATATGACATCGGACTCGGAGGTAAAATTAAGGTGAAATATTTGCATGATTTAATTTCACTTGGCAACAACAAGGCGCTACTGGCGCAAAATAGTAATTTCTCATCCACAGAGCATTTAGTTGAATCCTTCCACGTAAATATAAGTATATGTATTTAAAGGTGTCACCGTTGTACAGTTTGCTAATCTTTGTAGTCAAAATTGTAGTGCTTGTCTTTGTGCGCTTGTAATTAAAGTGGTGTTTTGTTTAATGAGTGTTCTTGTGACATAGCCACACCCAGAAGAAAGCACAAACAGCCAAACTACGACATCCATTACAATAATAAGTAAACACTTTTGAAAGCTACCGAAGTGTTTTTTCCTATTTCCACCCATATACGAGGGTCACTCTGAAATGTTTGAGATACGGCCAGATGGTACAGGTTTAACTAACCAAATTTTAAAAATGTGCAAAGTAGTCCCCTCCAACATCAATGCACTTTTGCAGACGATTTTTTCAAAGATTAAATGCTTCACGCCATCCATTTCTTTGAATTGATGAAAAATATGCTTTTATAGCCTCATCAATCTCATCTTCGGAATGAAAACGGCGACCACGTAATTTTTTTTGAGATTACAAAAAAGCCAAAAGTCACATATAGCAAGATCAGGGGAATAGGGTGGATGGTCTATCACTTTGATGTGTTTTTGTTTAAGAAATTCGACTGTCGATCTTGTCATATCAGAAGATACATTATCATGGTGAAGCACGAGTCCCCTTACATTCACTTCTTGAAGAATTTGTGGAAGACATTTAGTGGTGTACCAGTTAGCTGTGACTGCCTTCTGTCTCACCTGCTTGATGGCTTTTACCAGTCCCGTACTTCTGAAGAAAAGGCTTATATTACTTTTTTTATTGCTCGTTATCTTTTCACCATTGTTGGTTTGGGGTCATCTTCAAAGATCCATACTTTACTTTCTTGTCGTGTTGGAACGTCAAAAAACAGTATGTAAGTTTCATCACCAGTTATGATTTGAGAAATAAGGCGGTGTCCACCATCGTTAAGTAGTTTCATGGTTTCTTTGCAGATTCTGACACGCTCCGCTTTTTGGTGTTCTGTTAAATTATGAGGTACCCAACGACAAGCTAATTTTTTCATATGCAGTTCTTCATGAATAATTCTATGTATAGCTGCGGATCCAATGTTAAGTTTCTTTTGTATCATTTGGTAAGTGCAGCTATTACCATCGACTAACATTTTTCGTATGACCGACACATTTTCTCGAACTACAGCTGATGAAGGTCTTCCCATGCGTTCTTGATCCAGCAGAGAACTTCGATCTCAAAGAAGTTCTGTAAACCATCTAAGTACAGTGGTACGAGATGGAGATTCGTCTCGATATGCTAGTTGTAGACGTTGAAGGCGTCCTTCTTGATTTAACCCCACTTTAAAATCATAGAAAATCATAGCGCGATAATGCTCTCGCGTCAATTCCATTTGCTTTCTTCCAAAATCTATTCTACGACAGCGAAATTGCAATTGTTGCCACAAATTATCGTCTGTGACCATAAAAGAGTTCAAATTTTGAAATTGAACAAATTTTTTTCCTGCGTTTGTTGTCTGTCGCAGTCTCAAAAATTTCAGAGTTATCTCCGTAAAATGCTTTACAAATGATTATTTGTCTTACTATTTTTTTGGTTTATAATTTGTGATCAGAAATGTAGCATAACCTTTAAATCCAATGCATTTAATAATTAATAATTATGTATAAATTAATGTAATGCAGTTTTGAGACATAATATTAATTTCCAATATTAATAATAATATTTTATTCAACATAACTATATGAATGAATTACAAATTTTCCAAACGAATACTTAATCTTACCTCTCAAAGTTGTCGTGGGTATCGTGGTACTTGGCTTTTCGGTAGTAGCTACAGATGGGGTTGGTGTAGCTAACGAAATGAACACTTTATAAATTGGTTATAATATGGCAAGGGTTAAATATATTAAAATATGGTTTCGTATGGCAAAAATAATAAAACTGCATGACATTAAAAAGAATTAGTACAAAATTAGTTACTGAGATTTAAAAAGTGGTCTCATTTATTTAAATAAAATGGTCTGTTTGTATATAAATTTATTGGGCACTTAACATATGGCAATTTTTTTAATTTATAAAAAGACATATTAGATGAATTTAGTATACATTGTTAATTTAGATATCATCGTTAATTCGTATCATCAGTCATGATCCGGATTCAAACTCACAAACTCAATTCGGAAATGATCAAAAAGTAAAACCGGCTGAAAAAAAAAATCAAAAAGTAAATCTCCTCTTCTATTCCAAATTCCCACTTCGCATTCAACTTCTATTTCATCGAACTTCTCTGTGCTACATATGAGCAGAAGGCCGGAAAGATAATTTTCCAATACAGAAAAATCCCGGGTTTGCTCAGAATCCTCAGAAAATTTGATTGATGTAAGTCATGTCATGTCATAAGTCATGTCATAAGTCGTGTAAGTCATGTCATAAAAAAAAAACACTTTTTTTTTTTCATTCTAGTCTTCGGTTCTCGGTTAGAATGGTACCGTAAGGCAAGGTCACGTTAAACGTGAAATCATACTGTCTGCAAATAACATCCTACAATGCTTCAGAAGGGCATGATCAGTTAGTTCCATGCAGTTAATGGAACGAAGAAATTGAGTAAAGGAACTCAAGACTGATCAAGTCTACAATGGAAACTGGTTACAATCGATTTCTTCTTTCAGTACCGCAATACTTCGATACCGCAACACTGGCTTACTATGTTTATTAACGTATATCACGCAGTAAAACGTGAAAAACATCATTGGTGAATTCCAAGGGGCGAAATTTTAAGCACAATTGTCTAAGACCTGCCTGTCAGCTGCCTGCCTTTTGATATTATAAAAAGTGCTTGCACGTGAATGGTGACTAAGTGCAAAACACTTTATGTATATATGTACTACTGTGCCCAAAAAAGTAAGACCAATTATTTTTTTTCAAAAAGTATTTATTTATTCTTCCAAACTTATTTCATCGCCTTCAAAGTAATCCCTTCCGGACACAATGCACTTACGCCAATTTTTTTTCCAATCCTCAATCCAAGCTAAAAAGTCATCGGCAGGCATGGCCTTCAAAGCGCGCGGCGATTCATGTTGAATCTCTCCAATCGATTCAAATTGGCGTCCTCGGAGTGGTCTTTTGAGTTTAGGGAATAGCCAAAAGTCGCACGCTGTGAATACGGTGGTTGTGAAACAATATGGGTTTAATTTTTGCCGAAAAAGTCACGAAGAATCGATGCAGTGTGAGCTGGTGAATTCAGTGTTTTCGGTACAAACGAGTTTGACGCATTTGAGGCAGAAAATGGCTTATATCTATCGTTTCATTTTTAATCCTGCTAAGTGGCATTAATTGCAGATTTCATTTTCGTATGCTGAATTCCATATTTGTCGAAATTTAATATTATTATGATGTACTACTGTGCCAAAAAGTAAGACCAATTATTTTTTTTTTTTCAAAAACTCTTTATTTACTCTTACAAATTTATTTCATCGCCTTCAAAGTAATCCCCTCAAGACACAATGCATTTATGGCAACGTTGTTTCAATCCTCAATGCATGCTAATAAGTCATCGGCAGGGATGGCCTTCAAAGCGCGCGCCGATTCTCTTCAATCCACTCAAAACGTTGTTCCCGGAGTGGTCTTTTGAATTTAGGAAATAGCTAGAAGTCGCACGGTGTGAATACGGTAGAATATATATGGGTTTCACTTTTTGGCGAAAAACTCACGAAGAATCACGCAGTGTTAGCTGGCGCATTCAGTGTTTTCGGTACCAATCCAGGTTTGACGCGTTTGAGGCCCAAAATGGAATTGACAGATCCTTTTGAAATTCCAACATCATCAGCAAGGTCTCTATATGTAAATCGATGATTTGAAAGCACCAAATATTTCATTTTTTTTAACGTGAGCATCGTCGGTTGAGGTTGATGGCCGACCAGAGGGCGTTTCGTCTTCAAAGCGTTCTCCGCCTACTTTGAACTGTTTATACGGCTTCTAAATATTTCTTTCCGATATAGAAATGCTCACCGAATGCCTTATGCAACATTCTATACGTTTCCGGAAACAAAATTTAAATCAAGTTATTTGAAATTTAATGCAAGATCAATTAATTCAAACATTTCAAAAATCGCTGGAATCAGTTTTGGCGTCCCACAAAGCCAAGCGTAACTCAGACACTAATGAATATTTTTACTTGCAATTTCACACAGATGTCAAGGACAGAGCCAGCAACCTAAAAAAGAAAAAAAATTGAAATTCCATAAGCGCCGAAATTTTTAAAGTGAACATTGGTCTGACTTTTTGGACACAGTATTGACATATTTCTATTCTTTGTTTGAAAAAAGTTTCAAGCAGTCTTATATTATGTTAAAAAAGTGAATTCCTATAGAAAATTCAGGACTAGAACGAGCAGAGGATATATAATTTTTTAATTGATGAGCTCCTCACTAAAAGTTTCAACCACCGAAAGACAGAACTTCGTTCTATACTGGTTGAAGTTTCAACTACATGGCATTCATTTTGAATTTTTTCAGCATTTTTGATTATATAGATCTATCTGACCTAAAAACTTAAATTATTAAAGGAAAATCGCTAAGAATGAATTAGATAAGAGTCTTTTCATTAAATAATTCAACTATATTAAATAGAACAGAGAATTGAGTCGCTTTTAAGAACCAATAGATGAAATTTCCAAATTCCTAATCTTACCTTTTGGAGTTGTCGAGAATTCAGTCGTACTTCGCACTTCAGTAGCACTCACAGCAGTAGTTGATTCTTCTGAGGAAATAAAGCATTTTGCGCTGAATAAGTTATCAGATTTATAGTCATGAATTAACCCAATCAGCGGCCTGCAAGACACAGACGGACGTTCTGTTTTGGCCCATAATAGTCACGTGGACGCACTGGCATTTCGGGAATTAAATATTTCCCAACGAGAATTCTCATGCTTTCGCTCAAGTTGTTTCTGCTTATATAGACATATTGGGGGCGTAATGGCCGAATGGCTAGCGCTCTGGCACTCGATACTACAGGTTTCGGGTTCGAGTCCCGGAGGTGCTATGGATGTTTGTAGTGGTTCGAAATCCACTCTAAACCGTAGGTCCTGGTCAAATAGGATCGCAGAGTGTAGTGGGGGTAGTGTCACCCGTGTATGTAGCATATCTTCAAGCTACACTTGCCTCCTGTATAGTGTTAAATGAGTAAAAGCGTCGCAGTCCTAGCTTATGGAATAAAGACTAACTGCTTCTGTATTGCCAGCTGCATTAGAACAACATATATACATATTTTTTATCAGTTCAGAACATCGGATTAACTACACGTTTCAGACACTTTCGTAATTAAGAGTTTTCAATTGTTCATTTTCTTATACTTGATATTTAGTTATTATTAAGCTCAAATGAATGAATCCCATTTTTTGAGATTAAGAAACACGAAACTACCGTGACATTTTAAAGACCTTATAATATGGTATGTTTCGTTCAACTCAATTTGAAGCAAACTCCCGTTGGTACTCAAATATCGAGTTCATCGATGCGGACACATCCGACATTCATTTTTTGTACGCAAATGTATAAAGCATTCTATCTGCCATCCCGCGGGAACCAATGAGGCCAGCGCTATTTATGAGTACATTATTTCTATTTCGTGTAAAAAGTTCGCCAGAGGTTATAGGCAACTTAAACTTATTATTTGAATGTCAAGTCCGGTTTCCTTCATATTGAAAGTATCAAATTAAGCCCGTGTGAAATGCCCTAACACATTTGTTAAATAAATATTTCGAGTAAAACTGGTGTTCCCCAGAGAAGTGACTATGTGAGTCGCGAATATGGTTTAACATAGAGGTCGCTAAAAGGGTTAAACGAAATATAAATAATTAATTTTCGCATTTATATTGAATGTACTAATAATGTTTTAAGCTGTTATGTTGATAATATTTAATTACCTGCCAATATACCTTACAGAATTTGGTTGAAAATTATTTTTTTAAATATAATTACATTAAACTTTATCTAAATTTGATTTAGGTTATGGTAATCGTACTTTTTATAAATATGCAAAAAAGAAGATGTTAATGCATGCAAATAAAACAAAATCATTACATCAACTGACAAAATTATAAAATTTCATTTTTAATGTCAACTAATTTACTGTGTGCTACAATAATTTTAATGCTTAAAATATAAAATGCACACTAAAAAATTGCAATGTTGATATCTGTAACAAATAAATTTTAAAAATCAAAAATCACAAGTTTTATTGAATTCTAGATTATTTAAAAAAAATTTATTAATAGTAAAATTAATCATAAATTTTATGCTAAAAATTATTATTTATAATGTGAAATTAAAGTTTGCGATGAAAAGTTTCTTAAGTCTTAAATTTTTATACTAAAAATTACTGATATTGAAAAAAAAGCTGAATAATGTTTGTAGTCAACCGAAATTGACTAACCTAAAAATTATCTTTAAACTAACATATTTTGTTTCACTCATCAAAAAACATTTCAGTTTAAAAAAACATCTTTCATGATTCAGTTTATTTCATTTTGACAAAATATGTCCTTGTGTTTTACTCAATTAGGAGTTTATTTGAACATTTGAATTTTAAAATTCACTGATATTCTAGAAGTGATATTTCTAGAAACATGTGCAATTAACTAAAATTTTGTTACTTTAATCTAAATAGTTAAAAAATATGAGAAGATAATAACGATAATAAATGTATTCAAAAAGCAAAAGCGTTACCATAGCAATAGTTGTTAATTTGAACATATCCAGGGTAGCACTCACATACTTGACGACCGAAATAATCGAATCTACAAGATCGTGAGTATCTGCCGCATTCACAACCTAGAAAGAGAATAATAGCATCAATAATAATTTAAAGAAATATTTTGTTAAGCATTTTAGAAACCATATAATTAATGAAAATTTATAGATAGGTTCCAATACTTTACGGTAATTTACATCAATGTAATCGAAAAACACAATAGTTTTATACGCAAAGTATATGATGAACGAACATGTCATTTGATGATAGATCTTTATTTTGAATAAATTAGTAGGTTTTTATGTGTGTGTACAAAATGTATAAAAATAAAAGTTTATTGATATCATTTTTTAAGCATCAATTGCTATAATGTAAATTATGATAACCTGTTTTATTCATTTAAAAAAGAAATCACATCGCATATAGTTTCAGATATTATGGAGTTTTATAAATTTGATCTGAATTATGCATTTCAATATTTTATCGAAATGTTAAAGATTTGAACCTTATGTAAGACTACTAATGTAAAGTAAAAATAATTATGGGCCTGAATGACCGAGTGTCTAGCGCTCGGTGACACAGATCGGGTTCGAGTCCCGGCGGTGCTATGGATGTTTGTAGTGGTGCCGAATTCATTTTACGCAGTAAGTTCAAATCTCATATGACTGTAGAGCGTCATGGATCCAAGTCAGACTTCTATCTACGGGTGCTTTATCACAACAGAAGCTGCTCTTTTACCTCCATCCATGAGTTCATAAGGGTTTGTGGACTGGGTGTAGATGTCTACCATGTGGGATAAGCAATAACAACAACAACAAATTATTGATATATACACATAAACAACTTTTAATAAAAACTATCGGTCTATACAATTTTCAAACTGTGAGACGCAAATTTTAAGACGGATATGTTACAGGAAAAGAAAATTAATAAGCATTTGATTTTTTGAATAACTAATAAGCATTGAATAATTAATAAGCATATTGAGCATATAACTATTAAGCATATTGAGCATTTGAATAACTGATAAGCATTTCCTACATTATAATACATTTCTAGACTACAATATAAGACATTTGTCTTATATTGTAGTCTAGTAGAATCGAAACTACAAGATCGTGAATATTTGCCACAGTCACAACCTAAGCAAATAAATTGTAAAGATAAAACTTCACGGCTTTTTAATAATAATATTTTAACAAAATCGGCATGCATTTTAACAATCAGGATTGAGATTACTAAATTAAAAATAAGGTGAATTATTTCAGAATAATTATTATAAGCACGAAGCACTGATGTTTTATGCACATTTATGTGAAGAAATGGAATTGTAGAAAAAAAAAATCTGTTGATGATTAGTGGCATTTTAATTATAATAATGTAAGTTCAACGTTTTTTAATTTAACTTTAAAATTGTATTAATAAAATTACTTGTACTAAATGATGCATTATTATTAAAGTTAAATGTTTCGATAAACGGTGTCATTTTATGATTTACTGAAATTGGTGATCCTAATTGTTTACTTATAAATTTAGATTAAAAGGAATTTATCAAGACGAATAAAAGAACAAAATTAAAACACTAATAATTTAATATTACATTTTTTATAAAAAAAAAATTATATCGCATGAAATTATACTGTTAGCCATCCAAAAGGTAATAGAAATATTCAAAATTTTGTGCACCATTCGTATAGCTCGGTAAAATATGCAGATGGTTAACACTTCAGAGAAGACGCATATCCTGAGCGCCTGTCGTGCTGCTTACAAACACTACACTAATTCTAAACAGAAGGAATTTTTTAAGTACAGGAATTATTTATTTGAAACTAAAAACTTACTTTAAAAAACATGCTTTTAACATTTATTAAATACATTACTGGCCATTAAAAATGCTACACCAGGACGAAACGCAGGTAACAAAATGATATTTATTAGACAAATATATTATACTGAATATAAAAAGTGAATTAAATTTTCAAGAAATTTGGGGGCATAGATCCTGAGAAGTCGTCTGGGCATTGAGTCAACAGAGACTGAAGGGCATGTACAGGTGCAGATGTCCATGCAAAAAATGTCGTCTCGCCATTCGTACGCCAAAGTTCGGCGTTGATCACACCATTGAAGACGCTCCTGTCTTTGATGCAGCTTCAAGGTTAGCCACAGCCATGGTCTCTGAGCCAAGAGTCCATGCTGCTGCAAGCGTCGTCGAACTGTTCGCAGACGCTTGTTGTCTTGCAAACGCCCGCAATTCTTGACTTAGGGCTCGTGACGTGGCCATGAGTAACATGCCTTTTTCTGCTGGTATTGATAGGGGGCCGTTGAAATCCAGCACGGCATCCCGTATTACCGTTCTGAACCCATCGATTCCATATTCTGCTAACAGTCATTGGATCTCGACCGACGATACTGCGATACGATAAACCGCAACGCTACAATTCGACCTTTATCAAAGTCAGAAACGTGCTGGTACGCTTTTCTGCTTTTTACACGAGACATCACAACAAAATTTCACCAGGCAACGACCTTCAAATGCGATTTGTTCATGAGAAACCGGCTGAACCATTTCCTCATTAAAACACATTGTAGGTGTCTTTATAGGCGCCTGCTTTGTCTGAATGCGCTGAAAGGTTAATCATTTGGATGTCACAGCACCTTCTTCCTGTCGTTTAAATTTCAAGTCTGTAGCATGTCGCCTTCTCAGTGTAGCAATTTTAATGGCCAATGATCTATATTAGTAAAAAGATAAATATTATCAAACTAATTATTATTACTTGAGTAAAATAAACCTTTATTTGGAGAAAAAATCAAATTATCATTGGAAAAAATATTGTTTGAGGAAAATAAAACTATCAATCACTTTTGGACATCTCAGAGCTTTACCGAAAACCCTGATCTAGAATTCAATTAACAACGAACTGAAAGCTTTGAATCTAAAAAATTTTAATTTCTTATCTATTTCTTTCTTATTTAGCTTAAATAAACAAACATAAATTTTTAACGAAGCTTTTAAAATTCAATCATAAAATTTGAATCTTTTAAATCTTACTTCGTGGAGTTGACGTAGGAAACGTTGGCGTTGGGCTTGTAGTAGGGCTGAAAGCTAAAGAAGAGAAATACGTTATTTAAACCGAATGCAGGCTTCATCAAAAATTTAAAAAAAAATCCCGTGCTTTTAATGGAAATGCAGTCGTGTGAGTTTTACTTCTTACAGTGTGAGAAACTTACAACAATCAGCCAAAACATTCAATCCGCCTAAGACTAAAATTGCTATTGTATAGTGAAACCTTTTCTAAGGATATTTTTAAAAAACAGAAGTTGCTAAAAAGAAAAGGAGCCTAATTTATAAAAACTCCTTAATTTTCAAATCTATGCTCATGTACATACTCATCCATGTTCATGCCACGGTTTTCTGATTTGGTTCAACCTAGCTAGCTGACATCATCAAACGATGAAAGCGTCTTAACTAAAATGCAGAGCAATTCCTTTAATTCGACAATTTTGCTCATTTCAGAGAATTGCGCGTCTCTTAAATGTTGACGAATCATGCACGGAGCGTATGTGAGTCATTAATCAGAACAAATTAAAGAATGGATAGAATTAATATCAATGGATAGAATTAAATATAAATCTAGAATAGATAAAATTAAATATAAATTTGTTGATAAGTTTTTATAGATAGAAACTCATTTATACTGTCATCAAATTTGACTTTAATAGGTCATATATGTATTATATTCAATGCTTGTTGTGAGTTCGTCATTCTGAGTTAATTTTTATTAAATTTAAAATGAAAAAAATCATACTTTTATTTTACTAAATAACGACCAGAAAATATGGAGTGAAAAATGGCAAATCTTTTAAAACAGCATTTAGGGTCAGATAACGATCGTGAAATATAATTTTAAATTGTTTTGATAACTGATCGTAATAAAATGGAAATTATTAAACTACAACAATTGGCAATCATAGAATTAAAATTAGCAAAATATATTCTCATCATTTTAAAATGATTTTAAATAAATCACAAAAATCAGTTAAAATTTAAATGTAAAATGCAGTATTACTTTTTTCGGATGTTGTCTCTTGTTTGGTTGTCATCGTAGATATGGTGTAATCCTCTAAAATACAATAAATAAAAAGTAAATAATAATTAAAATACAAATAGTAACATTAATTTAAAAAACATTGGAATTGCTTTTCAGTAGAGTTTATTTCATTACATGTCTAAATTTAATCCAATATCATACGCAAAAAAGTTAAACTTATTAAACAAATACATGATGGTTGATAATTCTGCTTATAAACTTTTAACGAATTCCAGACTTGTTCCTTTATGTTACAGATCTCATGCTGTACTTCATTTAGAAATCATTATCTTTGATAGATGAATATTCACATTAAATAAGGAGAATTTTATCGGAATAATGTGGATAATTGCATTTATGTAAGTAAGTTAAAAAAAAAATTCCATCTGGCGTTTACGTTCACGATACGTGATTTTTGAATACGCTATTACAGTCGAGTCTCCTCTGATTTGCAATCAAATTAAGTAATGCAAATTGGACCTCAACATTCAATCTCTTGAATACTGTCACGTGATAAATAATTTTAAGTGCATCATCAGGGATCTCGAGTTTCATATATTATATCAAGAAGAATCTGCGATTCATTCAATGAACGGACTGAGACATTTGCGCTGATTGGAACTAAGGGGTTCCTATTGATCCACATATGTTTTACTGGAAATGGGGAAAATTACTCCCCTACAAAAAATTCCCACATGTTTTACTAGAAATGGTGTGAATATCAATGGATTGACTAGATATCAATTTCTCATTTCACTTTTTTTTTCTGTTTCACTTCTGATAAACGTGATAATTATAATTTTCTGACATGGTAATTTAATTTTTACGTTTTTAAATTCTCGTATATGGGGCCTGATGGCCGAATGGCTAGTGCTCTGGCGTTCGGTACAACACATATCGGATTAAAATGCTTAAAAAGACAAATAATTACAAATTTTTAAATCAAAAAACATGAGTTTTCAAAAAAATTATCAAAAATCTGGCAAAAGTCATTGTGTTGGTGTAAATCCTAAAAATTAAAATCTTATTCATGAATTTCATTTGCAGATCAAATGTCAAACTATTTATTGAAGTACAAATATTAAATGGAGTTTAATTTTTGCATTCCTCATTTTCATAACGTCACGGAACCCTAACCAGGACAATATATATGTTCACACTATAAAAAATTATGCTGAACGTGGTTCAAGATCTTATTTACCGTAACAGTAGCCAATTAATTTGCATAGGATCCAAAGTTGCCTCAGACAAAGTTTGGTCCAATAAAAAGAATGTGAGTATTTTCCTCAAATCATAAAAAAATGTGACAGTCTAAATATTGTATTAATTTTTTGCTTTTGAAAAAAAAAAAAAAAGACGCGTTACATTTATATTTTTTTCCAAAAAATATAAAAATTAGGTTAGTGTCATTGTATTGGTATGGCAGCTACATATAAACATAAATGTATCTATGCTAATATTGAGAGAGGAATATTACTAATCAGAATAATTGTCATTGATATTTCATCCACGTTATATTAAATGCACTTTTTCAAACCATTAATAAAACTGCATGTTCCATTCTCGCCACAGTCACATTCTGTTAAAATTAAAGAGAATATGCAATTATTTGCTTAATTAGATCTTCATAAACATTTTTTTTTCAAAAAAATATTTCAGTTTAAGACAGAAATGCAAGCTGCATTTTTATTGAATCTAATATTGCTGTTTACCTCATACCTTGCAAAACCCATTAGCCTCTACATAACCGTTATCGCAATTGCACCTTTCAAAACCATTAATAAAACTGCATGTTCCCCTTCTCACCGCAGTCACATTTGTAAAATTAAAAGAATATACAATTATTTGCTTAATTAGATCTTATAAACATTTCTTTTTTTCAAAAAAATATTTCAGTTTAAGAAAGAAATGCAAGCTGTATTTTATTGAATCTAATATTGCTGTATTTTATTGAATCTCATTACATTTGCAAAACTCCATTAGCCTCTATATAACCGTTTTCGCAATTGCACCTTTTCAAATCATTAATAAAACTGCATGCTCCCTCACCACAGTCACATTCTGTAAAATTAAAAGAATATACAATTATTTGCTTAATTTAGATCTTTATAAACATTTTTTTCAAAAAAAAAAATATTTCAAAATTAAGAAAGAAATGCAAACTGTATTTTATATTGAATTCCATTATTGCTGTTTGCCTCATACCTTTGCAAACTCCATTAGCCTCACATAACTGTTTTCGCAATTGCACCTTTTCATTAATAAAACTGCATGCTCCCTTCTCACCACAGTCACATTCTGTAAAATTAAAAAGAATATACAATTATTTGTTAATTAGATCTTTATAAACACACTTTTTTCAAAAATATTTTCGGTTTTAAGAAAGAAAATGCAAGCTGTATTTGTTTATTGAATCTAATATTGCTGTTTGCCCTCATACCTGCAAACTCCATTAGCCTCTATATAACCGTTTTCGCAATTGCACCTTTTCAAACCATTAATAAAACTGCATGCTCCTTCACCACAGTCACATTCTGTAAAAAAAAGAATATGCAATTATTGCTTAATTAGATCTTTTATAAACACATCTCTTTTTTCAAAAATATTTCAAATTAAGCAAAAAGAAAAATGCAAACTGTATTTTATTGAATCTGATATTGCTGTTTGCCTCATACCTTTGTAAACCCATTAGCCTCTGCATAACCGTTTTCGTAAGTGCACCTTTTTCTCAAATCATAAATTTTCAATGATTAAAATAAAATTTGAAAAGTCAATACTACTTTGAATACAAAATGATACTTAGATTCAATGTTACTGTTACAAAATCTACAATAACTTTTATCAATATCAATCACTGTTACCTATTCCATACAAATATTCACACATTGCTGAAAATTTGTATTTCTAAACATTCTTTAAGAATATTCATCGTAAAAAAATGGTGTTTGGAATTAAACTTTCAAATGTTTATTTTTATGACCCCTGACCATACATTTACCCCATACCAGAAAAAATCAATAAAAGACAAATATTGGCTAAAGCAGTGGTTAAGACAATTTTAATAAAGGAAAAAGAATGGTGATTCCTTTGTTCTCGTCACTGTATTCGTTACAATAACATTAAAAGAAAACCCCTCCTCTAATCTCTTTTGAGGAGAATACTGCATCAAAATCTATATGAGCATAGTTTCCAGATGTTTTAACTGAGCATTTTCGGTGACAATGAGACATAGGGACTTTCGACATAGAATCTCAAAGGGAGAAATATTCGTTAGCATAAAACAATTAAGGACGGATTCTAAAAAAGATGACTCAATCATATAGAGGCGGCATTTTGCTCCAGTTGTTGTTTCCTACTCATGGACATTTGGTGAAGCCTTCATCTTGTAAAACAACAGTGCTGCATCACACTGAACTCTGAATCGTGAAAAATTACATTGTGATGGTGACTGTTGTGCATATAGGTTGACCGGTGCGTTCTTCGTTCTTTTTAACCCAATGGGTATATTTCAGATGCTCCGAAGTAGAAATGCTTTGTTGCACTTAACAGGCTCACGACACCCAGAACCAAACACTTCAAACTGACTTGACACAGCTTAATATAATTGTCTGCTAATTGAGGTTAATAAGAGGCCTATCGCGTTTGGGTAGAACATCACAATTATACCCTGTACACCCACACGGACTAGTCTTTCAAATTGAACTCAAAGTATAATAAATATGTTTTTGTTTTATTGTGTTTTCCAAAATCTGTTTTTGCTTTTATCATCGTGTTTTCACATTTTGTAAAAGCACTAACTTACTAATATTTTTATTCAATTTGAAGTGATTCCTATCAGCAGCCAGTTTTGACAGTCACATTTTTGTAACTTAATCTTTGCAAAACAGCTTGTAAACGACTG
>BPLQ01003445.1:0-49320 GCA_021605075.1 Caerostris darwini | reverse complement strand
TAACCATTGTTGAATATTTTGCAAGAAGAAATTTACTCAAATGTTTGTAACTCGTTTTATTTTATGAGTTTGTTCATTTGCAAAGAAAAATAAATTCATGTCCTTTAATAAAAAAATAATATGAGCAGCTTAAATTAAAAGTAACTTAACAAATCAATGAATGTTAATAGAAGTAGGAAAAACATTTTAATTTATTCCTGGCCCTCATCTGCAATTCTGTTTACGAAATAAATAGAATTAACTCATATAAAAAAATTAAAAAAATCGAAATGTTCTGTTCGAAATTGTTTCGTAAGACCTTTAGGTTAACTGAATTAAGAATGACAAGATATGTCTGTTTACAATTTATGTCTTATGACATAATTTATATTTTAATCATTATTTATATATTTTAATTATTATTATTTATTATATTTTAATCTTTATTACCTGATATAACTCTACACTGCACAAAAATGTTAAGCTGATATCTTCATGGGTTGATCCGGAGAGGTTTTTACTGTTCTTCCCTGTCCTTCCAGTCCCACAGATTTATCGTTCTCCTTTTCCTATAGATCAGTGACAACTTATGGAGTTCAAATTATCTACCTTTCAAAAACACAACGCGCTATCCACCTAGCCAATAGGGCTCAAAAAGTGAGTTACAGATACTTATTAGTTAATGTATCTTTCTAAATTATTAAAATGTATGCTATAGATCATATTAATCATATCATAATTTATGTTATAATTATTATTATTCTGCATTGTACAACACCACCATGGGTGGGACTGGGGCACATTTTTGTGCAGTGTGAGTTATATCAGGTAATAATAGTTAAAAATATAATAAATAACAATTAAAATGTAATAAATAACGATTGAAATATTATAAGTAATGATAGAAATATAATAAATATTGATTTAAATATAAATTAGAGTTTATTACGTAAATTCTATTGGAAAATTTCGAGAGAGATGCTTTCTTTTTACAGGAGTAGGGTTGTCCAGTCCCTATGTTCATCTCCTTAAAAAATACATTATAGACCTATGTTAGACCGAGTGGCATGGCACAAAAGCTGTATTAGACCTGTATATATACAAAGATATATTAGATTACCTGTATATATACGATTTAAAGAGGAAATTCGAAACCACTACAGATATCCATGGCACCAGGGACAGGAACACGAACCTGGCACAAAAACTTATAATTACCTTTTATTATTATTATTATTATTACAAAAGATAACTGGAATGAAATATAAACTTAAATGAAAAATTTCAAAATAAGAAGATGCTGAAAGTAATATTAATGAATATAATAAAAGGAATTGCACAAAAACAAATTTATTTTATTTGTATTTTAACAAATGGAACACAATGTTTTTGCTTTTCTCACAAATTAATTTTCGGTTTAGGAAAAAAATATAACTATAGAGTAAAAAGCTAATTTATGACTTTAAAATTTGCAATTTCTCACCAAGCTAATACACCAACCCTATCAGCCACCAACCCTATTCCCCAAGCAAAACACACTAGTTTTGCAACAAAAAATCAAATGAAAACGAGATTCATTACCTATCTACATTTACTCAGTCAGATGTAATTTAAGGCTCTCAAGTTCTGACTACAGAAGCAGCCCACTAACATTAATTATCCCCTAGCTTTAAGAAAGAAGAAAAAAAATTTAAAGGAAGCCATCTTATTTAAAAACACCATTTCATGCTTCTCCAGAAATTTCAACTTTTATAAAAATAAAACTCCAAAGACCAAGCGTACCAGCTGGTTATAGAAACAAAAGAAGAAGCAAGCATATAAGAACAGGAAGAAAAAAAAAATAAAAAAGGAAAGATACACAGACGGAATTCTTCGGAAGCTTGGGTCTCTTTGTTGAGGGAAGAAAAGGCGTGAATAGGGTTGGGACAGTCTCTTATCATCGTTCTGAAACGCTTCGCAAATAAAAAAAAACAGGGCCTCCCTTCACCGGCTCTTCTTATTGTATGTCAGTCTATTATGCCTGCTATGCTAGGCAAGATTTGGTTTAGGCTAGAATAGGTTGTGCTTCATTGCTTCAAGTTTTTTATGAGGTAAACTTCAGCCCAGTTGAGACTTCATGAAGGGGTACGTAGCGGAGTACGACAAGAAGGTAAATGGCATTAAATCTTTTGTGACGGGATTCTTTTTTTTCGATTAAATATATAAAGTATGAAATAGGGGATAAATATGTTTTTCTTTTAGCATAAAATAATTTTTTTCAAATTATCTAAAAAAAATTTCTTTATAAAAGAAAGGTAACTATGTCTCATAAATATTTGTAACAGATTTTTATTTTTTTTCATATATTGTTTAACATACTGCTTGTCTTAAGCTATTATATAATACTTTGGTATTTATTAATTTGTTACTGTTATTTTTCTGGGATATATGTGTTTTCTGTAATCAAACCGTTACTGACAATAACAAATTACTAATGATGAAAGAATAGTTATAGTTATGAATACAAGATTGCGATTTAATATGTTACTAAATGCTGTATAAAAAATAGAATAGCTAAAATTAGTAAAATTAATAACAATGAATCTGTTAATCAAGAGATTGGATTATAAAAATAATAATGAATAAAATTAGGCACAATTTATTTTTCAGATGCTTCAATGCAGTTAAGATTTCACGAAAAAAATTATCTCATAAATTAATTTTCCAGCTGTTTTGTATGAGCCCCATGGATACCCAGACACCATAATTGGGAATTCCGGAGTCAGGACTTTTATTTTACAAAATTCCCGGAATTAATGCTAAAATTAAATATTAAAGCAGCAAATCGATTGTATCCCTTTATAATACAAGGAGCAGCAAGGACATTCATAGCTTTAGCAGCATGACAAAAACTTGTTGTCAAAACATGTCAAGTACTTGTTGAGTGACTTTTCTCAGCATTGAAACTTATAAAAAGCTATTGTAAATCAACAATGACAGAAGATGTTATAGAAAGTATTCTACTATTCAGAAAGAATAAGATATAATGAATTACAAATATAGCCTCTTTCTGGTTAAAATATATATTTTTTTCTTTTGCTTGATATAAAACTCTATCTCTCTTTCTATTGCTATTATATAAAACTTTGGTACCTGTTAATTTGATACAGTTATTTTTCTAGGATATATGTGTTTTCTGTAAGCAAATTTAAAGTGCGAATATCATTTAATTTAGTGTAAATATTACATCTTTAAACTTGTAACGAATAATTTTTATGAAAAATGCTGTTTTTGTAAATATATGAGTCCGATAAAAGCTATTGAAATCATTTCAAAAATTTTTTTCAAAATTTTTCTAAATTCATTAATAAAGATCATATAGTAAAAAGTCATAAAATTACGAATAAGAATCGTGATTCAGAGATCTGGAAAAAGGTATAAATCCGACTCATGAGTACGAAATGTTTGACCAATTCCACATCTGTGCCTACCACGGCTTTCACTGTGCAATTGTAAAATTTCGTATTGACATTGAAGAAATTTGCAGATACTGCATGTTTTTATGTAGATTAGCTATACCTATTATGCAACGCAAGTACTGTGACAACGCAGTGATTATTAATATTTCTTTAGACCTATTTTAGTAAATGATATTTTTGTTATTCATATATTGTTATCTGACTAACTTTCAATCGATACATATTTTGTTTTAATTTTCGTGGATTATTTTCAGGATTACTTCAATAACATTAAAAAAGAAAGTTATTCAAAAAAAATTGTAGAAAAAGGTTGTTCAACAAGTAACTATGCATATGATAGCCTTTTTTATCATAATGGAATCTGCTTAATTTGTATGTAATTTGTGCTTATTTATAAAAAACAATTTGAAACGATATTACATACAAAAGATGCGAAATTTAGTGGTATCAATAAAATGACACCAACAAAATAGAGGATCTGATCACTTCAGAAAAACTTTTAATAAAATTACTAATGAAATAGATTCAATTTAAAGAGATAACTAAAGAAATGATATGCCGATGGGGAGTTTATTAAGTAGTGTTAACCTACTAAAAACAATTTTTATAATATCAGTTTATAACATCAAATTATAGACAGGCGAATCAGTGAAATAAAAAAAATCTATTGGAAAAAGTTTTAGAACAGAGTTCTTGCTTGCAATGTTATATATTAGCGATAGAGGAAAGTAACGATACTATTAATACAATTGAATCGACCCAACTTTTAGAAGTACTGATGACGAATATAACTATCACTGAAGAAATTGTTTCTTTAGTACCGTTAAATCGACAACTAAACAATCGATTCTTACGAAACAGTAAAAATTGCATTTAAATTTTCTTTGTCCATTGCGAACATATTTCAATTGTAACTATTTATATCTGGTGATGATAGGTGAAAGAGATAGATATAAAATTAATAGAGGGAAACTGTCTCCTAAAATTAAAGTGTGATGAAATATCTCTGTTTTAACACATCAAGAATATTTATGAGAAAATTTTATTTCTGGTTAATGCCAAACAGATTGTTATCAAGTATATGAATTCAACATTTTCTTAAATTTATTCATGATAGCTACGAAGACAAAATTTATTTTTCAGAAGCTATATTGTTAAATTTAGATAAAATGTTCAAAAGATTTTATGATTTAAAATGAATCCTAAGTTATTTATGGAACCAGAATAAAATTTGTGTTTTAACTTTGAGAAAAAACTGACTCAAATTTCCATTTTTGAAGATTTGACTTTTTTGCTAATTTAAACAAATGAAAACACGTGTCATCAAAGTGAAACCCAACTGAGAAATACAAACTTTTAAACTACTACAGCTTTCGATATAAAACTAAAAAAAAAAGGTATTTTAAATGAAAGTAAATAATTTTGCTACATTATGATCCATTGATTAAATGGAATGCTGTGGAGAACAAAAACGTGCACACTACATTTTCATTCGATGCAGTAATTTGAAACCGAATTTCAAGATTTCAGAAAGATCATTAACATTTTGAATTATATTGGTACCACAATTTTCAATCTATATATTAACCAATTTTCAAATGAAATGCATAAAGTTACAATCTCGCTTTCAATTAAACAAAATTGATTATATATTTTACTAAACTTCTACAATATATATTTTTATAGAGCTAAATATTCACCGTTACATAGTCATGCCTTTATCATGGAGTAGTTATTTGGAAACATCTACATTAGTGAGCAGCTTTTTTCAAGGAAGAAGCATACAAAGAACAAAACTAGAACCAACTAGGGATGAGTCCCTTAAGATCTACAATTACTTCCATCTAACCATATATCAAAGAAATGACAAAAAAAATGCAAATCTCTAAATGATTTCATGTTGCTGTCTTGAATTTGAATTTCACTGTGTGGTATTTAAAATAACATGGACATTTAGTAAAAGAATTTCGTTACTCCACTAATTTTGTTATTACATAAAATCACAATCTTTGAAGAAGTGCAATAATCTGTAACACAGACTTTAACTTGTAAAAAAAGATAAATAATATTAAAAAAAAAAACAATAAGTACACAATTTGTGATCTATCAACTCATAAGCGCTTCAGGATTATTTGTTATAAATAATTATCAAATTTATATGTGATACCCCAAGTAAAATTTTACTTAGAAAATCATTTGAATATTATAATTGTAATAAATTAAAAATATGTACATTTTCATTCTATAATTGTATCATCCCATAATTGATTAATAAAAAAATTTTTTTGTTAATCAAATCTCTCATTATCATCAATATTCTCAGAAGAGGAATATGCAGACCGAACCAAAATTTTAAAATTTGCTTTTTAATTTCAGTATATCTAAAGGCATACTCTTTGTTTTTCTCTTGAAAAAAAAGTTTTAATTATCCCTGCTGGATATTCATGCAAAAATCACTTTTTATCCGCCCCACTGACTCAGGGAATAACAGCCCAAAGAAAACCAGCTTCACCGCCATTGAACACCGAATGACACAGCTAAAGAGTCCGGTCGACACACCATTCCGAAAAGTAACCAGCCATGAGTGTCGATAAGAACCCAAAACGAAGCAAGAAAGAAGAAACTAAGAACAACAAGAATTGGACTTTCTCGTCAGTAACTCCACGCATGTGATCCTGACGAAATTCCTTACGGACGGTAACAGCCCCCATGTCGCATCTGTATTTACACGCTGGCAAGACTAGTCACTTAACCGTAAATATCTGATTAAGCATTATTTCCCATTATAAAAAACAAGAGCGGCGAAATGTTTCTAGATAATGACGACCGATAAAAATCCGCTGGATCTATTAGTACTTACAAAAGGCCAAATGAACTGAAGAAAGCCTCAAAAGAAATCGAAGGGAAGGAGGGTGGTAGGAAGGTGGTGCAAGCCACCTCTAAGAGTTGGTAGCAGCGGGGTGGACAGGCAATTTGTAGCAGACTTTTTTTCATTCGTTAAGACTCCACACCGGGTTGCTTTAAAGAATCCTTCATTGGACTCCTTTTCGCCTTCCTCCCTCGATTTTTCTCTTATCAGTGTAAGTCTCTCATTCCTAATTACTCTCGGTGACTGAGGGTGGTGGTGCTAAAGAGGGAGAGAGTTGAGGACATAATGGTTGTTTCGCATTCTCTCATCACCTGAATTTCGAAAAGATTTATTTTCTTTCTTCTTATTTAATCTTTTACTTTTCGTTCCATTGTTAGTCTTATTCCGAGTGTAGTATTCTTCCATTTTCTTTCCTTTTCTGTTTCTTTCTTTTTTTTTTCTGTATAAAGTCAAGAAGGAATTAGAAGTTTCTTTCTTTTTTTTTAATGAGAATCCAAATCGTCTGGGAGTAATCTTAGATTTTCTACTCGGGCAATAATTAAGGCCTCTGTGTAGGTAATGAATGGGTCTGGAGATGGTAAATGGTATGGCTGTTGAGTTTGAGGATCAAATATCTTGCAAAATCAAGATCATTTTTCTTTCAATTAGAACTTAAAATCAATAACGTTCCTTCTGTAGCTGGCGTAGGAAGCAATAATGTAATATATTTTTGCTGGTATTTCATAAGAAGTTACAGTTATTTTGTTTGACAAATCATTCAAGTTGAACATTTGGATAGTTTCAGAGGACATAATGCATATATAAAGGAATAAATTAAAATAAAATGAACATTGAAAAATTAAATTTAATAGCGGTAGAACATAGTCTAATAAATATAGATAATTTGTAAAATTCTATGTAAATTTATACCCTATTTGAAAACAAAAATACAATTGATAGTTATTATATATATCGCGAAAGTAAAAAATTAGACTTTATATGGCTTAATTCTATGAATCAAATGAAATAGAAAAAATAACAAGTGAACAAGTTATACCAAGAGCGAAATAAAGAAAAGCATAAATTTGCATAAATACAGTTATTGCGAGTGTTTCTTGAAGTATAAGTACTTTGTAAGATCTCCTCTTGTAAGTTCAGCTGATAGGTAAAAAGTATCAGGTTCGAATTTACTGCAACACTATTTACGTTTATTTTCAGAAATGGAGTAAGCCAATGGGGTTTTGTGAA
Organism: Caerostris darwini; assembly: GCA_021605075.1. Lineage (NCBI taxonomy): Eukaryota > Metazoa > Arthropoda > Arachnida > Araneae > Araneidae > Caerostris > Caerostris darwini. The sequence continues at coordinate 41,787 of BPLQ01003445.1, read as the reverse complement.
GTAAAAGTGCTTTGTAAGCCTACATCTTGTAGGTGCAGCTAGTAGGTATCAGTTTTAAATTTGCTGAAAACTCTATGTACAGTCTTTTTCAGAAATGGAGTAAGCTATCGGGATTGTGCGAAGTATTTGTAAGCCTGCTTCTTGTAAGTGCAGCTGGTAAGTAAGAAGCATTCGGTTCGAATTTGCTGACAATGCTCATTGTATTAATTTTCAGAAATGGAGTTAGCCAATGGGGTTAGGAAGTGCGCCAATGGAATTTTGTGAAGTAAAATTGCTTTGTAAGCCCGCCTCTTGTAGGTGCAGCTGGTAGGTAAGAAGCATCAGATACGAATATATTAACAAAAACTCTGTGCAGTTATTTTCACAAATGGAGCAAGCCAATAGGGTTATGGCACCTTGAAGTCTCATATTGATAGTCACGCTGTCTAATGGGAGTGTTACCAAGTTTGCTTCCCCCCGATGGCAGATATGAATAGTTACTTGAAAAGGTAGTCTCAGGAAGCAATGTTTTTCTTCATTACCATAGATGGTTATATAGATAAGAGGAGCACAAGGTCTAGAAACAAATCAAAAAAAAAAAAAAAAAAAAATTGTGATATTAATTAAAAAGTTTAAAGTAGAAATTATTGATCTTTTCAATATTTTTATAATTTTTGAAGTTCAAAATACTCTTAAAGTTAATATTTAGTGGCTCCTTTTATCCTTTAAATTTATAAAATAGTATTGAAATAAGTTTTTTTATGCTGAATAATAACAGGGAAATAGAAAAGAAATTGAAATCATATATTATGGTAGAAAAAAGTTCCATCTATAACAGATTTGAATAAATCGCTATTAAAGCTATTTAATTTAATTTATTTAAAAAATAAAATTTAATCGTAATCTTCTAATTTAATCGTCTACCCTTTAATAGAACTTTCAGTACATGGATAAAATTTTATTAGTAACTATACTTTTATCTCAACTACAAATAATATGTCTAAAGTATTAAAATTTATTTGAATTGAATTTATGAATCATTTATAAAAAAAAATTTCCTCCAAAAGTATGTATTTATTATTAAGAAAATGAAAATATTTTTTTCTTATTAATGTGCATTTATTCAAATATACAGAATAAATTATTTACAATGATGTAATAAATAAATTTTATTATTATTCCAGTTTTAAATTATGAAATTCTAAATAATCTGAATATAAGAAAATAAATAATTAGCAACACATTCTAGAGACATTTGGTTGATACTAGTAAATAGCAAATAAACACAAAGAAAAATCATTCTCTGGAGAAAAATCCTAAAATAAAAAAGCTCCAACAATTCAATTATTTCATTAATGAGAAAATATTCACAAAAGAGCTAAACGAAAAAAAACTGTAATGAACAGAAAGAAGGTTGAACGAACTAAGAAAGTTTGTCTATGGAATACAAATAGACATTTAACTTCTTTTATTATTTTACATACATGGTACATATAATTAGCATGTGTATTTGATTTCAATTAATTATGAAACAATGAAATAAACATTTTTTTAATATTACGTGATTTACTACTGTTCCCAAAAAGTAAGACCAATTTTTTTTTAAACTCTTTATTTATTCTTCCAAATTGATTTCATCGCCTTCAAAGTAATCACCTCCGGACACAATGCACTTATATCAATTTTTTTATAATCCTCAATGCATGCTAAAAAGTCATCGGCAGGGATGGCCTTCGAAGCGCGCAGATGTTAATCGCGCAGCGCGATTCACGTTGAATCTTTTCAATCGACACAAAACTGTATCCCCAGAGTGGTCTTTTGAGTTATGAGAATAGTCAGAAGTCCCATGGTGTGAATACCGCGGTTGTGGAACGATATGGAATTCATTTTAGGCGAAAAATTCACGAAGAATCAATGCAGTGTGAGTTGGCGGATTCAGTATTTTCGGCGCCAATCGAGATTTGACTCGTTTGAGGCCCAAAATCAAATTGGCCGATCCTTTTGAAATTCCAGCATCATTAAGCAAGGTCTCTATTTGTAAATCGATGGTTTGCACTTACCAAATCTTTAATTTTTTGGACGAGAGCTTCTTCCGTAGAGGTTGATGGTCGGTCAGAGCGTTTTCTGTCTTCTTTGTACAAGTTTATACCACTTCTAAACATTTCCTTCCGATATAGAAATGCTCACCGAATGCCTTCTGCAGCATTCTATACGTTTCCGCAAACAAAATTTACTGCAAGTTTTTTGCTCAATTAATTCAGTCATTTCGAAAATTGCCGGAATCAGTTTTAGAGTCTTACAAAGCCAAACTCAAACACTGATGAATATTTTGACGTCAAATTTCATACAGATGTCAAGGACAGTGCCGGCAACATAAAAAAAATTAAATTCTATAAGATCGTTGAATTTTAAATTGAAAACTGGTTTTACCTTTTGGACTCAGTAGTAGACTGAGATTTCAATTTTTATGAATCATATGAAATATTATAATACACATCTTCAAAATGTCATCCGTATTTCGATGAATAATTTTTTTTATTTCTACTCCAAAAAGAAACGACACAAAATTTACTGCTTCAAATACAAATTGAGTTAATATTCTAAATTATCTTTTTAACTAGCAACTTGCTTTCATTTCGGAAATCATATAAATATTCAGTTAAAGATTTGTGCAATGAAAGTATAATTAAAACGTTAAAAAATAAAATAAATAAAATAAAATAGTAAGATATACTTATATACAAAGGAATGTAGTAGTTAGTATTTAAAAAGGAATGATAATTTTGTTAAATAATGTAGCATAACATATTCAGAACTTAAAAACAAAATATTACGATTAATAAAATTCATGTAAGTATTAATGAATGGTAATGTTTTACAAAATTTTATAATTCAATTTTTAAAAGTATTAATAAATCATTAAACAACATTTTTTTTGTTTAATGAATAGCTAATAACAAATAATAATTATAAAATAACATAATTATATTTTTATTATTATTAAATAATATGCAGTTATGCAAGATATTTAAAATAGATGCTTTTGATTCCATTTCAAATTAATGAGTACACTTCGATAAAAGAAATCAATTAAAATAATTTTGCTTTTTAAAATTTTTAACTGAAAGCTTTTAGTCTTAAAAAAAGATAATGTTCTTTCCTATTTAATTACTGTAGATATAATCCTTACCATATGTTATTCCAAAAAATGTTGGATTTCATTAAGAATTATGAATAATATTCACTAAATAAAGGCCCTTTTGAATTCAATTTGTATAAACGGATATTATTTGGAAAAATCATAAATATTTTTTCAAGAAAGGAAAAAGGGTCTTTGATTGAAGAAATTAATGAATGCTTTATAACTTCAATTTGTATTCGATTTTTACGTTTTCCACGTCGTTGGAATATGTCGCTAAAAACATTTAATTGAATATCAATTTCCTAATTGGCAATCAGGATATGAATTTTTATATTTTACGTCGGATGTATTTTGAGCTCATCTGAGGAGAGTAAATTTTATTTTCCCTAATTGCTATTTTATTGGATATATGCAAACAGATTTTTCCCGAATTATATATTGATATACATAGTTTTTCCCCCGTTAAAGCCTACGTTTTTGTATAACACCGGTTGGATATTATATAATGTATTTTTTTTACACAATTTATTATGTGTTGTTCTGAAATAGAGTTAATTATGATCTAATATTATTGAGACAAAAACAAATGAAATTCACGAAAATACACACCATTTCATTTTCATTCAAAACCCTCTTAGCACTTAATATGTTGAAATTCAGAAATAGTTTAAATGATTTATGTATTATAGTAACGATAAAAAAATACTTATATATATAAATAAATATCGACAAATTCTGATTTGATTTAAATGCAACAATGTTTATTTTAAAGTTTAACTTATAAAATTTCCATTTTTAATTTCACAAAAAACATATGCGTTTTCTTACGTAAAATAAAAAAAGAATTATTACGATAAAATATAGTTGAAAAGTAGGAATTTTGAAAAATGTTTGAAAAGTTTGTTTAAAAAAAAAAAGAAAATTCATATCAAAAGAAAAGTAGTTGAAAATGTTTAAATACTGTTTGAAACGTACGAGCATATTAATCTAATCTGATAGTATGTAATCGTTATGATAAATAGTATGTGTATTTCTAACACAATTCTAATCAAAATATATTTACTGCATACATATATACGGTTGGTTATTCCCTGTAAACAATTGCCATATTGTTAATGTAATAACCGTATTGAATAGTGTTTTTTAAAAAGTTTAATTTGATACTAACAATTTCTTTTAATTCTGATTCGTTTGTAAGGTTTCAATTTGTTCACTTTTTCTATTAACTTAAAATTTCCATTTTTAATTACACAAAAATATATATGATGTGTTTGATATATATGATGAGTTTGATAATATATATATGATACATTTGATTTATATGATATGTTTTCTTATGTAAACTAAAAAAAAAATTAAAAATTTCTTACCATAAACTATACTAGAAAAGTAGGAACTTTGTTTAAAAAAAATATTTTCAAAAGAAAAGTAGTTGGAAATTTTAAATATTGTTTAAAATGTAGGAAGTATATATATCTAATAAGATAAAGTATAATCATTATGATCTTTAATAGTATGCGTATATGTAACACAATACTAATGAAAATATAGTTACTGATTACATAGAATAGTTGGTTATTCCATGTAAGCAATTACCATATTGATAACTGGGAATAACCCTATTGCATAGTATTATTTAAAGAGTTTAATTTAATTTAATACTAAAGGTTTTTTAAATATGAAATGAAATATATTAATTTAAAAAATACTTACAAAGTTGAAGTTATACAGAAATTAAAATTAAGTGCTGTTGTAAAAAAGTTGCTGGACTTTCAATAATCATGTTACTCATGAGATTTATAACAGCAGGGCACATACCGTGAACCCCTTTTCATGCCTTAGGACTTTCTTTCAAATGAATACATTATATTTAAAATCACTCAATTAAGTAACCCGCATTAGTTGAAAACCTTTTGAAAACAAGCCTACTCACCGTTTTCTGAATGAACTCTTCTACTTTCTTCACATGCCTCGAGGCCATCAAATTAAAAATAAAGTCATCCAGAAATCAAACTTTCGCCTTTCTGTTAATCGAAAATAACCGGAGTGTAACCATTGAAATAAATGAAAACTCATCTGTTAAATCTGCTGACGCGAACATGGAGAAACGAAAAAGCAGAAGAACAATTAACCGAATCCGCACATGCTGTTTAAAGTTACCCATAATTAATTTATGACTTAATTGTGCCGTGAAGGCGATCTCCGTCTTCCTTTTAAGAAAGGACTCCTGGCGGCGATGTTTCATCTAGACTCTAAAAAGAAGGATATGAATAGACTGTCGTAGTCGAATTTATAACTGACTTTGATTTCAAATATATTTCCACATTTCGGGAACGCATTCATGAGTATTCTTAGTGTGAGTACATTCATGAGTCAATTCAATTGACTATTATTTCAATTGACAAACATGTATCTAAAATAATTCTTCATTTTAGTATATAAGCGCAAAATAACTTTAATTTTTAAAATGTCATCAATATTTCAGAAGTCTCGAGTTAATGTGAGATTAACGTTACTTCACTGATTAATAATTCATGAATCTTACTGGAATGCTACATTTCACGAAGAAGAATTTGGTTTCAAGGTAAAAATCCATTTTCTAAATATAGTGTGTCTCAAAATTCGCAAATCGGAATTCCCAGACATCCTAAATAGTCTGGAATATTTGGTAATGGAGGAGATGATTTCTCTTCGAATTACATATTTTGATACATTCACACCTTTGTTTTGGGGAGTGAATATGCCAAATTGTTGTCAAAAACAAATCTTCTTGTATCCATAATTAAAAACATTACTTCTAGCGCGAATTTTGCGGCATCTTATATCAGATTTTATGTACACTTAGTCATTGATATTTTTAGCTAATGAATCTTGTTGAAGTTGAATAAAGGTAAATTATACATTTTAATTTGTAATTTTCTGATCATTTTAGAAATATGAGTGGTTTACAAAAAAGAGCTGAATTTTATAATATTAAATATTTTCTTCGTCCGTAAATATACTATGCACCAGAAATACGCACTTTAGTATCGTCGACCATTGCTTAAAAGCCAGTTTCATGCTCTTCTGTAATAATTCCGACAAATGCGTGAAGTGAGGAGAGGACATTCGTTTTCTCAATGAAAACAATGGCACGATGGTTGTGTAATTCTTATGTAATTGTATGCTATTTGGGTAGATTTTCGAATCTAGCATTTTACGATATATGTGATGCGTTTGATTTACATGATGTGTTTTCTTATGTAAAATAAAAAAAAATTCTTACTTTAAACTATACTTGAAAAGTAGCAAGTTTGAAAAGTTTGTTATAAAAAAATTCTTTTCGAAAGAAAAGTAGTTGAAAATTTTAAAACAATATTTGAAGAAAAGTAGTTTATATAACTAATAAGATAAAGTGAAATCATTATGATTTGAAATAGTATGTGTGTTTGTGACATAATATTAATCAATATATAGTTACTGATTTCATTGATTGATTGATTATTCTATGTATGCAATTAACATATTTGTAACTCGGAATCACCGTATTGCATAGAGTTATTTAAATAGTTTAATTCAATAATTATAATATTTTTTTAATTTTGGAATGAAATAGATTAATTTAAAAAATACTTACGAAGCTAAAGTTATATAGAAACTAAAATTAAATGTTGCTGTGAAAGGTTGCGGGACTTTTTATTTGAATAATCATGTTGCTGAAGAGATTTATGACGTCAGAGCTTCTTATGATAAAACGTACCTGAAAAGTAGGAAGTTTAAAAAATGCTTGAAAATGTTTGAGAATTTGTTAAATGAACAAAATTGTAAAACAAAAAGTAGTTGAAAATGTTTAAATATTTTTTGAAATCTAGGAAGCATATTTATTTAATCAGATAGTGTGTTATCGTTAAAAAATACTTACGAAGCTTAATTTATATCGAAATTAAAATTAAATACTTTTGAAAAAAGTTGCTGCACTTTGAATAAACATGTTACTCAACAGATGTATCAGGGCACATACCGCAGTCAGGGCACAGCGTAAAGCCCTTTCATGCCTTAGGACTTTCTTTCAAAATGAATACATTGTTATTTAAAATCACTCATTCAATTATCCCGCATCAGTTTAAAACCTTTTGAAAACAAACCTACTCACCGCTTTCTGAATTAATTCTTCTACTTTCTTCACATGCCTGGAGGCCATCAAATTAAAAATAAAGTCCACCAGAAATCAAAGTTTCGCCTTTCTGTTAATCGAAAATAACCGAAGTGTAACCATTGAAACAAATGAAAGCTCATCTGTTAAATCTGCTGACGCGAACATGGAGAGACGTAAAAGCAGAAGTACAATTAACCGAATCCGCACATGCTGTTTAAAGTTCGCGAGAATTAATTTATGACTTAATTGTGCCGTGAAGGCGATCTCCGTCTTCTTTTTAAGAATCAGAATTAAGTCTGGTGGCGATGTTTCATCTAGACTCTGAAAAGAAGGAAATGAATGCACTGAACAGTCCTGTCATATGAATAGACTGTCGCAGTCGAATTTGTAACTGACTTTGATTTCGAATATATTTCCACATTTTTGGAGAAAGTATTCATGAGTATTTTTAGTGTGAGTATATTCAGGATTCAGTTTTGAGCCACGTAATCTTTATTTAAATTGGCAAACATATATCCGAAATAATACTTCATTCTAATAAATATGTGCAAAATAACTTTAATTTTTAAAATTTCATCAACATTTCAGAAGTCTCGAATTAACGTGAGATCAATGTTATTTCACGGATTAATAATTCATAAATCTTACAGGAATGCTACTTTCCAAGAAGAAGCATTTGGTCTCAAGTTAAAAATTCATTTACTATATTTAGTGTGTCCCGAAATTCACAAGATCTGAATTCCCAGACATCCTAAATAGTCTGGAATATTTGATAATGAAGGAGCTGATTTCGTTTCGAATTGCACCTTTAGGCTTGGGTGTTTTGGGGAGTGAATATGCCAAATTGTTTACTAAGATAAATTCTGTTGTCGTCTTAATTAAAAACATTACTTCTTGCGGAAATTTTGGGACATCTTATGCTAGATTTTATGTATAATTATTCATTAATTTAAAAGTTAATTGACAAACATTTAATTCTCCAATATATTTCAAACAGAATCGTCGTTTAAGCAAAGTTGATTAAAAGTAAATTATAAATGTTAATTTGTAATTTTCTGAACATTTTAAAAATATGAGTGGTTTACAGAAAAGAATTGATCCTTTGTAAATATTAAATTGTCTAATAATACTAATTGTTTTCTCCATAACAGATAATTATTCGTAAATATACTATACACCCGAAATAGACAATTTAGAATCGTCCACGTTTGAGAAACAACTACTTTATTGTGCTTGAAGTTGTTATAACAAGAGAAGAAAAAATATGGCTGCAGATATGTTCAAAAGATTCCAAATCTCTAATGCGCACGTGTCCTATGATACATTCAGTGGCTTTCACGCATCTTACATCCGAAGACGTGGCTTTCTTCGTAATGTTTGCTGACAGTGACCAGTTAAAGTCATCAGTTTTTATATTTATATATATATATATATATATATATATATAAGCTAGACACACTACCATATCGCACAGCGAAAGCTAATATCGGTTTTCGCTACACACAAATCGTATAATACCCACTAAATCATGGTATTGCAATACAAAAACCCTGAAGTGAAATAAAAGGGTAGAAATTGTTCAGGAACTAAAGTGAGCATAATAAAAAAACAAATAAAAATAGATAGTCTTCAGCTATAACGTGCAAAGGTATTTTCTCTACATTTTTCTAAGAATTTAACATATCTGACATAATTTCATGAGCTCTTTGAATTTTCCGAGATTAATTTAATATCTTTGGAGTTTCAAATCTTTATTAAAAATCAATAAACATACACAAATAAAAGAAATTACTATAAGTATAATTAAAACTTTGGTAAATTTTGATTTCGGTTATTTATAGGCTTATACATAATGGAAAAAAACATTGCAAAAGAAAAAATTACCTTTTATTCACTTAAATTACATGGTATTTTTGATAAATTTCCTATCCTTCATAACTTATTCATCGTAAATAGTTCCACGCGACATAGCAGTATCAACTATCGTAGTTAAGAATCTCTCAACAGTAATCAAACAGCCTGAATGTAATTTTAAGAGTTTACTCCTGTATGATATACAAATGTAGATATAATCCAAATGATATTTTAGAAAAAAAGTGATAAAAATTATCACTTCTTCCAGCTCCTGTAGATAGCAACGTTGAAACTGTTTACTTCTGGCCACGTAATAACAATATGTCACTAATTTATTGGATTTATGATCCATGTGCTTGATACTGCATTAGAAAAATAAAAACGCATCGCCTAAAAGCACCATGAACTAATGAAATCATCTTTACTCCTATATTCGATATGCAGAGACAATCAAGTTGGGTACCGATAAGAAAATGTGCTGTTGGGGTTTTAAGGAAAAGAATGAGTGACTTTTAAATATTCATTTGTGTGTGGTAAAACACTACCTGCATCATAACTTATTCCTGTTTCTTTAGGAAGCAATGTTAATACACAGAAACGTTGTCCACTTAATAATAGCCTATCAGTATCAGTAGTTTAGTGGGTTCATAAGCCGTTTTCTGTAGTAAGTGCAAGTGTAATCGAATCTACAAAAGATTCAGAGAAAGATAAAGGTTTCAAGTTAACAGCAATTGAACATTAATTTTTCTGTTCAGAAAATTATTTTCTAAGACACTTCAGTGATTGAATGAAACATATAAATACAATGCAATGAGATATACACAATGTACGAGTGGTACAAGAACTTTCTTGAAATTCACCAAAGTTTTGAAGATGATCACTTCTTCATGCTATTGTAGGTAATTTTTTACAAGGATGTCATTTATCCCACAATACCAAACTGTGAATAAAGAAATTTAGTTGGCGGTTTGTCACTGCTTATGAAATGCTTTTAGAAAGAAAGGCTAAAAAAATGTACAGTTAAGGAAGGGTTAATGAGGAGTCACTTCAGTCTCTGAGGATTAATATTACTGATCTAATGCTTCTGATCTTAATTCTACTAATCTAGAAACTTCCCATATACCCTCGATATAGCATTTCCATCCGTCATTTTTTTCTAACGTTCAAAATGACATCGAAGGACAATGTTTCTCAAATTATATGATGAAAACATGATTCGAAATGTGATGATTCAAAAGGATTCAAAATGTGATTCAATGTGTGATTTCTATGATGATTCCAAAAGTGATTAAATGTGTGTTCAGTTCTATGATGATTCAATATATGACAAAACAGCCTTTAGTAATTCCTGATATTTGGTTTGAAAAATATTTTCAACAGTTATTCGAGATTAGGGACAGGTATTTTAATTCAGAAAAACTTGTAAAACAGTATACGTTAAATTTTTTTGACTTCAATAAAAGTATAAATTTTGTATTGTCATAATGTTAAATAAATGATAAATCATTCTTATAAGAGAATAATACACTAATAAATTCAATTTTGAATAGAATATATTTAAGAAAAATATAGAGAGCATATCTTGTTTGGATGCCTAAGTTACAATACTTTTATTGCATCCTTTTATTATTTATTACTTAAGTTTTCCTTTCACTTGTAACTTTTCGATTTTCCATAAGCCACTGCAATGCGAATACTCATTCCGATTTTGTTAAAAGGCTGATTAAAATCACAGTGAGTGAGTGAGTGGAAACGAAACTTGAGATCGAATAATCGTATCTGCATCCTCCCTTGAAATACATCTCTTGCCGTGCCAGAGGTAGTTGGCTTGAAGCCGGAAGTTATTACTTTTTGAATTGCTGGGGAGAGAGGTAAGGAAGGGAACTTCCGGAAGAATAAGCGCCGAATTTCCAATGAAATGGAAATTGTTGAAAGAGCCTTTCAGACTTTCTCTTCCTACACTGACAAGGATGAATGTCCAGGGAGTCTTACTAGTTGAAATGCAGTGAAATTTTATTCGGACATAACTTTAATTTAAATGTAAAGGCCTTAAAATAAATCTGTGGCACTGAATAGGCCTATTAACTGCAATTCAGTTAATATGATGATTTAAAATGTTTTCAAATAATATTTCTTAATAATTCACTATGATAGGGTTCTCTCTATATATTTTTTTCATAAGAATGTAGGCATGAACTATTTTTTCAAATTCCCTACTTTGAGTATTACATAAACAATTCATGAAGACTTAAAGAGCTTTTTGCCTTCAAGAACTTTCAAAAGTAAGAGTCCTGAATTTGTATCTCATATGAAAGAAAAATAACTTTGAAAACTAAAAATAATAAGGCATAATCGCACTCTTTATGAGAAACACCTCCAAGATTCCATGAAGAATTTTGGTTCCTTGGAGCCTGCAAGCTCTAGTATTTGAGTGGGAAGATACTTATGTTGATATATATAATATATATGCTTTTTATGTAAATAAAAATGATCAGCTAATTTTTAGTATAGCTATACAAATTACTCTACTTATTTTATTGTTTGGATTTAACTGATGAAAAATCTCTAAACATACATAATTTTTTTTTAAAAAAACTAGAAACAATCAAAATAAAAAAAGACTCGATCAGTTTAAACAAAAAAAAAACATTTGCTTTAATTTTCAAATCCAAGTGGAGACATACTTATGTTGGTATATATGCTTTTTACGTGAATAAACATGATCAACTAAATTATTTTTTTAATGTAGCCATACAAATTAATCTACTTATTTTAGTCTTTGGAATTATTTTACAAAAAAAAAAAAAAAAAAATTTAAAAATGCATAACATTTTAGAAAAACTAGAAACAATCACACTAAAAAAAAGCTAGAAACATTGAAACAAAAAAAAAACATTTTTTATTATCATAAGAAAAAACATTTTGTTTTAAATTTCAAATCTAAGTTTAAATTAATTTTTGATTTAAAAAAATAGCCATCAATAATTTAAAAATTTTAACTTGAATTGAAATTGCATTTTTATTTTTCATTATTATGTTTTGAAACGCAAAGCTTAATAATTTAGCAAAACAAAACTTTAATGCAAGCGCTGCTATAAGCTCAATTAAAATCTTTTTTATATATATATATTTTCAATTTAAGCAGTTAAAACTTTCTGTACTTTTCTATTTGCCTTATGACATAATTAAAGAAAGTATTAGCAATACTTAAAATGTTGTAAAGCTGATTACAAATTTTTTTAAGAAATCTCATGGGATTTATTCACTCCTTTCTATTTTTTTAAATTTAGATATTGTTTTTATTTTAAGTTTAACTTTAAATAATTTTTTTTCTTATCCCTTTTCAACATTCAATATAATAAACAAACATATATGTGTGATTTTATTCTTTCCACATTTTTAATATATGGAACATTAATCTTGATCTAATTATCTTAAACATTTTTATGATCTCTATTGTTTTTTTATTTAAAGTATTTAATATTTTTCAATTAAATCTTCAATATCTGACGTAATTCTTGATAAAGAGGAAACTTAGAAGATTAAAAAAAAAATTCGTCATTGCAATCTGCTTTTTTAGCACATGAGATTTTTTTTTTATTTGTAAAGGAGTCTCTGAGTCTCCATGAAGTATTTTGGTTCCTTGGAGCCTGCAAGCTATAGTATTTGCTTAGGGAGATACTTATGTTGATATATATATATGATTTTTATGTGAATAAAAATGATCAGCTAAATTAATTTTTAATATAGCTATACAAATTACACAACTTATTATATTCTTTTGATTTAACTCCCGAAAAATCTCTAAACATACATAAAATTTTTTAAAAAAAACTAGAAAGAATCAAAATAAAAGAAAGACTCCAACAGTTAAAACAAAAAAAAAAACATTTTTTATTACCATAAGAAAAAAGCCATTTGCTTTAATTTTCAAATCCAAGTGAAGACATACGTATGTTTGTATATATATGCTTTTTATATGGATAAAAAGGACCAGCTAAATTGTTTTTTTAATGTAGCCATACAAATTACTCTACTTATTTAATTCTTTGGAATTATTTTACAATTTTTTTTTTTTATAAATACATAATTTTTTAAAAAAACTAGAAACAATCAAACTAAAAAAAAAAAAAAAAAAAACATTTTAACAAAAAAAACTTTTTTTTATTATCATAAGAAAAATTATTTTGTTTTAAATTTCAAATCTAAGTTTAAATTAATTTTTGATTTAAAAAAATAGCCCTCAATAGTTTAAAAATTTTAACTTAAATTGAAATTGCATTTTTATTTTCCATTATTATGTTTTGAAACGCAAAGCTTAATAATTTAGCAAAACATAATTTTAATACAAGTGCTGCTATAAGCTACATTAAATTTGTCTTTCCTTTTGTATGTTTTCAATTTAAGTAGTCAAAACTTTCTGTAGTTTTTCTATTTGCCTTATGACATAATTAAAGAAAGTATTACCAATATTTAAAATGTTTTAAAGCTGATTACAAATTTTTAAAAAAAATCTCATGGGATTTATTCACTCCTTTCTATTTTTTTAAATCAAGATATTGTTTTTATTTTAAGTTTAACATTAAATATATTTTTTTTCCTATCTCCTTTCAATATTCAATATAATAAACATACATATATGTGTGATTTTATTATTTCCACATTTTTAATATATTTAACATTAATCTTGATCTAATTATCTCAAAAATTTTTTATGGTCTATATTGTTTTGTTTTTTTAAACTATTTAATATTTTACAATTATATCTTAAATATCTGACGTAATTCTTGATGAAGAGTAATCTTAGAAAATTTAAAAAAAAATAATTAATTGCAATCTGCTTTTTAGCACATGAGATCTTTTTTATTTGTAAAGGAATAAAAATTTCCATTGCAACAAATTTAATTATTACTTACAAATATCTTCATAATTAAATAATAGTTTTAAAATAAATTTATTAAAATTATAGTTGGCATTATTTTCTTAGAAACTGTACCATAATCGCTTTTTTTAGAATAAATAAACTATAATTACTTTAGTTTTTTTTTTACATTTTTTTATTTAATTGTTTTGATTTAAAAATATTATATTCCAGACTCATTAATAAAATTAAGCATTATACGCTTCAAAAAATTTTAATAGCTCTGTGTTAGTGTTTATTAAAACTTTCTATATTGACATGAGTATAAAATATTAAACAGTATGAGGTCCAGATATCCTTTTAATATTTTAAAATATTATAATTTTTTCTTACATTTACTTTTGAAATCCTTTACCTTTGTTTTTGAAACCTTTATTTAGTATAAAATTACAAATGTTATTTACATTTTATTCTGAGATGTGACACTTAATTTAATTTAAGAATTTTAATTAAACTATAACTAGAAAAGGAATTTCAGGTTGCTTTTCAAAAATTTAAACTTACGTGGAAATAGAAACAAGAAATTCTTATCTTAAAATTATTTACATATTCAATATAGGAAATTTAATATTTTAATCAAATTTGGAATGTTCTGTAAAAATTATTATAAGCTTAAATTAATTTTTGAATGTGATGTAAATTATTCTATTTCTTTTTAAATTTTTCCTTTTGTTCATTTAATTATTATTTAGAAGTTTTATTATACATCAGCTTGAAACATATTTTTTTATTTAACATTTCAGGGCTGTAATTTAAAATTTTGAATTATTTTCTAAAAATTCAGCTAATGATAATATTTAAAGGCCCAAACCTTTTTTTCAGTTAAATAAAGTATTAAATATATAAATATAAATCCCATTTTATGATGAAATGATAAGAGAATAATTAACATTACGATGCATTTATGTTAATTTTCACCCAAACATTGTTAAAGTACAAGATAACAAAGTAATCAACAAGTCTCTATAGTTGACTCAACATTGCAGTTTTAGAGAAACGCAGTTTAATAGGAGGTAATTTGGTAATAAAGTTGTAGTTATGTAGCAGATTCAAAGTCACACAGGATGCATCTACATCCGTTTTTGCTACATTGCATGCAAATTTTGGAGCGAATACTATTCATGAAAATATCATGATTATATTGCCTCTCTCTCCTCAAACTGAATACAATTTCTGGCTTACAGATTTATCATGCTGTTTAACAGCATAAACACGGAAGTATGCATTTCAGCTTCACTTGGCAAGTTTCGAACCCAGCTTTAACAGTTCATGAGTCGAACGTACTTTTCTCCAAGATTCTCCAGTTGTTGTACATTAAAAAGATATAAAATTAAACTAAACAAGTAAAAATTCATTACAGGTACGATAATTTCTAACGGTATAATATTTATTAGGGATTTTTAGCTACGGTATCGCAAAACAATGTAGTATCTTACGAAAGTTGTCAAATATTTTCATCATTATAATTCAGAAGGAGTCAAATTGATGAAAAAGTGTGTACATCTGCAAACTTTTAAATGATGCTTCACACTTTCATTACAAGAATTAAAAATTTAAATATTCAAACTGATAAAGTATTTCCTAAGAATATATAATTACTGCTGAATTTGAATTTTCGATGCATAACTTTAAGAAATTACCAACTGACAAAGTAATAATAAATTAAAGTGATTTGAATTAACCTAATTTTGTCGTGAACCTTAAATTACATTGTTAATAAATTTTATGTGACTTGAATTCATAATTAGAACAGAAAAGCAAACATGCTTTCAAATCATAATTTTATTCATTTATTTATTTATTTATTGTAAATTTACCTTTATTGTTATATTACCTTTATTGTTAATAAAATTATTAAAATACTTTTCTGGAAAATGTAATTTTTGAATGAAAGTTGAAAATCACATTTAAAACAAATTTCTATTAACAATAAATTACTTATACTGCTCTATGAAAATCTATTAAAATATAGTTTCTAAATATCATTTTTTTAAATAAGAGTGATATTTATTCATAAAAGATTATCCAAGTTTTTTATAAAAAGTAAATCATAAAATGATAATAATAACAAAGTTATTCGTTTAAATGATGATATAAAGTTCAGCCAAATTCTATATATCTAATATTTTGTTTATCTATTTCTATTAGGTGATGGTTATCTGATAATTTCCTTGATAAATGATTATTAATCATTTATCATTAACTAGAACTGCAGGTAAGTTTGTAACTATTGGGTTAATCACTAGCAGCCCTGTAGTCGAACACACTAAATATAGTTGTTCTTATAATGCTAAATAAAATTCTTATATCAGTTAAATCTTTGAATTAAAGCTTAAATTTAAAAGATAACAATAAATTAAAGTATTATATCTGATTTTTATATTGTTATATTTATTAATACTAAATCTGCAAATATGTATTTGAAATTAAAGTTGTTTAACTACATTTAATACAATAATTTACAACGTGAAACTAATTTAATGAAATTTATTAGTTTTTATCAAGTGCAGGATAATTTTAACACTCACATAAGCAGCAAATAAGTCATTCTTCACATAAGCAGCAAATCTGGAGCAGATTCAGCTTTACTCAATTTCATCAAGTACTACTACCCATATAGTAACACTACACCAAAATTTGGACCCTTAAAGTCCCTCAGAAGATAGACTTAGGATGGCCTTTGAGGAATTTTATATGTCTTTTCTGAACTGCTATTATAGGACTTTCTGATTAACAGATTTTTCGAATCCATATTCAGTATATAGACTCGACAGCATATAGTATAGAGATACATAGTATATACATCCTCAGTATATAGTATATAGACCTCAACTAGAGAGTTTTAAGTACAGCTTTGCCGCTTGGCTTCCGAAACGTGCTCAGTCATCTTCGAAAATGAACTGGTTTTCCATTTTGCCACTCCTGAAAATATTAAAGATTATTTTTTTATTTAAGTAAAAATTCTTTCCATGCATATAAATTATTATTAACTAGAATGATATATTTAATTTATTCAATTAATAATACAAATTTTTGGTACAATAATTAATGTTGTAGCGACTAATTGACAGCATGTATATTTTAATTAGGGATTTCATTCTTATAGATAGTGCTAGTTTCTGTTTAGAGAATTTGTATGAATCTTTGGGAATATCAAAATCTTTGTATGAATCTATGGTAATCTTATGTAAAAATTTTTAGTAAAATATTTTAAAACCGATATAACTTAGGAACAGATTTTATTTCATTTCACAAAGGATTTGAAATTTTATTATATTCAGATTCTGGAGTTCTTGAGATAATTTTTTATTTAATATTGATATTCATTGCATTATTTTTTTAAATTTTATATTGAAGATTTTAATATTTTACTGTTTTTTAAATGTTCAAATAATTTTAATTTAAAAAAGTATTCTATTAAAAAAATATTTAATACTGTTGCATGTAGCTTAATAATGAAAAAGAAAAGATATATATGCAAAGATATATACTAAGATATATATGCAACTTTAAAGGTCTCGCTCCTATTTTTATTCATGTAAATTTCGTTTGTATGCCAATCAAATTATTTTTCTTAGAAAAAATAAGATTTTTATTAAAATTCTTTTAAAGATGGGACTTCAAGCGTATTTTTATAATTTTCAAAACAATTTTTTTTTTATTTACTGCTTTCAGCTGCTTTATATAATTTTAAAAAATATATTGCTTATTAAATATAATAATCACAGTACTTTTTTTTTAATTTCATACTGTGTGTTTTGAAATGTTCTTAGTTCTTTTAAATATTAAAATAATTTATAATATTTATATTGAAAAAGTGTCTTACTGAAAAAATGTTTTTTTTTTCAAAAATTTTAAATATATCGTTATAATAAAAAGAAAGTTAATATTATACCTATTCCATTTAATAATAATCATTCATATTCATGTTCACTTATCTTTCGTTTGTATGGGAATTAATATCTTAGAAGCAACTTATTGAAAAAAATTTACTATTTAATTCATAACTCAGTAATAAATATATTTTTTTTTTATAAAATATTAATTAATTTCTAGGATTGTAACTTACTTTTTAATATGTGCGAAAGTATATTCTTATTTAAGATCACGATATATCTGAAATAACAAAATTTACAATTATAAATTTATATTTGAAATTATATAATTTTATTATTTTTCACGATATATCTATATAAATCTGAAATTTTATATATTCTTTTTGTGTGTAGATCACATTGTTAAAATTTTTCAAAAATGCTTTTTAGCAATAAAAATACGCTTTTTCTCGCAAAAAAAGACGCAGGACAAGAGAAGTAAACATTTTTGAGAGGACAAAAATAACATAATCCTACGAGACGAAATCTACCAGTCGGTTTAGATATACGTCAGATTTCTTTTGAATGCATATTTTTTGATATTTGCAAGATTTGATTGTGAAGACATGCATGTCTTGGAAAAATGCTCTCCTTTACTTTATTGTATTTAAATTGTGCTTCATAAAGGTTATGTTTTGGAGACAGAATACATTTTACTTTGAAAATGTACTCAATCTACACTGACAATTCATCGAGTATAAATAAAAGTTTAACTTATCATATATTTATAAGTAAATTGAAATGTTGAAGTTTATATTTGCAATATAAAGTCGATTATAAAGTTTTCCAAAAAAAAATTTGAAAAGCATTGAAAAGCACTCAATGACCTAACAAAAATAATAACTTTAATTCAAAGAATCGATCTGGTAATTAATTTAGAAGAAGTTTTGTCTCAAAGTAGAAAGTAGCAAGTTTAATCAAATTTTGCTTTATTTTATCTCCATATTAAAAGACATACAAAGTAAACAATAAACATTTTTTTTATTCGAAAATTAATGCTGTTTAATTACAATTATTGTCAAAAATATAATTTTGAGTATTACAGATCGGTAAAAATTATTCTTGAAACAAAAAAATGAATAATTTTATTGGTACTTTACATTGTAATCGTAAATTATGTTCTATAGTATTATTTATAATCAAAATATCTGGATTTCATTGTATGTGTAAAGATGTTTAAATTTATGTGGTAAGTAATTCATAGAAGTTAAGCAAGTTAAAGACCTAACATAATTTTGAGCAAAAACAATTTTTAAAAACTCTTCTTTAATATTGAAATGCAAGAATATAAATGTAAATAAAAATAAGCGTTTAATATCATTAACCATGACACATAAACGCAATAAATGGAAAAAAATACCTTTATACTCGTATATTTAACATAAATAAAGTTTCTTTAATCAGTTTTTGCAACATTATTTTTATGTTTCACATAATATATGTACAGTCAAAGTTATTAATATTTGGAAAATAATAATAATCATGATTTGAAAATAGTAATAATAAATATTTTTAAAAAAGTTATTGCTCTGTCCAGCTATTCATTCCTTGGCCTCAAAAATATAAATAATTTCTTGCTATGTCAAAAACCATTTTCATATGAAATGTCATTACAAACAAGTACAGCCTTCTTGACATTTTTTTGTCTTAGACCGTAATTTTAAAATCCACTGCATTTATTTCAACATTTCAATCTCAAGCACACTATAAAAATGGGATGATTTTGTTTATACTTGTTTGTTAAAATTATTTTTTACTTACTTTAATAAAGCAGCTAATTATTTTTCACTTGGACTTTGGTTTTTTTTATATGTAGACGCATTATGTTCAATTAATCAATCTCTTATGTTCAATTTAAAAAAAGTACTGATAATTCTATTAAGTGATCACTCTATAGTCTAAAGTTGTTTGTGTATAAATTGTTTCCTGACATCTTTTAGCACGCGATATCCTAACATTTTTTATAATAAATTGATAAAGATACTTCTAATAATTTAATAAATCAGTTGACTGAACTATAAATAACTGTACATGAAGGATCTTCCCAATTGTTTAATAAATAATGAGATGTTAGTTTCCATTTTTCGATTATTCTGTCATGCCAACATTATATTGATAAGTTTAATTTCCGATAATGTTTTTAAATACAAATTATTTAATAATGAACATTTATTGTTATATTGTATTCATAGTTAGTAATTTAACAAGAAGCAATATTTTATTCAAATATTCATATCTATATAAATATTAAATATAAAACTTGGAAGAAATGCTACTGCTTATAATATACTTATAACATTTGTTATTGTTGTATTACTTAGTATCTACTTCATTTCTTGCATAAATTGTTTCCGTATCAATCATATATATTGACAATTATTTCTTAAAGAAATTCCGGTCGGTGCAATTTTATTGACAAGTATTCATTTACCTTATAGTGCTTTGTCTGGCAAAATGATTGATTCTGTGTCAACTTCTAGAGTTACTCCTCTGCCTTTCTGTCAAGTCATATATTAGGATAGGATGCTTAAACTATCACAATTAGTTAACTAAACAGATTGCGTTCATAGGTTGGTTGTTTAGTTAACTGAGATAGAATGGAGAAAGAGTAGATTCTCACAATAGGTTACACATGAGTTACAATATTAATATTTAATTTATAATCATGATTACAAAATAATAAAGTATGTCAATTTCAAATGAAATAAATTTATGATCCTTATTTTTGTGATCATTTAAAAAATGCATGTAAATTTAGGCAAAACTACCATTTCATTAAAAAATTACTGTTTTAAAACAAGTTTTTATTAATTAATCGATATACAGTTTGAATACAGTTAAATTTTAATTTTAATTCGATTGATAAAATTTATATCTTGAATTTTTGTAATGGATTTTATTTTGGTACATGATGAGGTAATCCTATTGGGTTAATCCTATTTTTACCTTATATAAAGGCTACAAATGGAATTGCTTTTATATAATATAAATGCTATATGATATTGATGGTGAGATGGATAATATCAATTAAAATCAATAATCACTATGCTTAAGGTAATATTTTATTGTTACATTAAATTTCTTTTCTTAAAAAAATAACACTTGAATAAAAGAATAGACATAAAACATATGGTGATAATTTAATTGTGGAGTTGAAAACACTTTAAATTTTACAGATTATTCAATAGAAACAATTTTGAAATATTAAAATAATGGGAAATTACAATTTTTTTTTATATTTGTCTTTCCAAAATAAATAATAATAAAATGAAAAATGATTTATAAACCATTTTGAGATAAACTTCAGAATAAAACATTTGAAAAAAAGTTCTTTCAAAAATTTATTTCATGGAAAAAAATCCATATAACAAATGCTAAAGGAATAATTTTAAAAAAAACAATTAATTGAATTTCGTTTTATAGTATTCTAAGATCAATTTTTGAAAATTTAAAATAACATGATCATATTTTTTTTTATAATTGTCTGTTATACTGTATTACATGAGAAAAACGCTTTCCTCGTTTATTGACTTTAGAAAAATATAAAAAACAGTAATTGAAAATAAAAAAATTCGACAATAATAGAAATTCTAAAAAAAACTGCATTGAAAAATAGATTCGAGTATTTGTATTATTGTAAAAAAAAACTGATTGCCTTTGAGCGATATCTTTCTAGTCTGAAGAATTCCCATGCTACTTGCAAAAACGTGTAAAAATGCATTCATCAAAATAGAAGAAAAACTTTAATTGTTATATTTCCGATAAAAACAAATATGTTTACTATTTGCAACTAAACGATCAGAACTGAAAAACAAGAACAAACGTAAGTTGCTTTTTGCCCGGGGAATATTGGTTGATTTTTAATGAAGGGAATACTTTGTTTTTGAGCTTTGAGATAAATTTTTATAATGAAGGAGCCTTTTGAAGTCAAAAGTGGTATACTTACAAAGTCATTTTTCGAAAAACAAAAATAAATTTTTTTTGTCAGTTTTAATATATCAAAGTAAGTAGTTTGAAGAAATTCATGAATATTGTAAATATTTTTAAAAACTATATTAAAAAGGGTTTCCTAGATCAGTCTGTTTAAATCCCTATCATATTATAACTGTTTAATAAATCACAACAAATATTTAAATTAAGTTATGCATCTGAGATTTCAAATTTCAGAAATATATGCCACAAACAGTTCATCAACGAATAGAACAATTTTTCATTTAAGATATTATCACGTTTTTTTTGCAAAAGCAGTTTTCATGTCATATTTTACAAACTTTTTTGTAAAATATTAACCGTATTTTTTTGTATACAACCGGAAATATTTTGATGGATAATTTAACTGATCCCTGAACATTCTTAAAATTCCTTGAATCCCTGGGAGTTTTGGAACAAATTTGTTAAATGCACACTGCCATGTTACCACTAGTTACTTTATTCACCACAATGGCGTAAAATTTTAACAAAACAAAATATATCAAAAAACACGTAGTAAGTGTAAATTTATGTATTATTCATCATGCACTGGAGCTCTTATTTTTTATTCATTCCGCCAATTTTCCATACCGCAACAATGTTGCACCCTATCTCTTAAGTTAAAATTATATGTTTTGGATATGCTAAAAATAACTTGTATAAATATATGTAGATTATAATATAAAACAAAATAACATACATGAATGAAAAACTGCACGTCAGTCAGCAAGTACTTCATAGAAATGCAATCAAATTCTACAACAAAATTACCATACATTCTCAATAAAAACCCATGAACGCACATTTAGACTGAACAAGATATATTCATATATATATATTTACACAGGTATATCGATGAAATTATCATTTTTGGATTTTGTTTTCATAATAATTCATCAGAATTTCCATTGATTAAACCGGGAGACTAAGCATTTATATTTTTTTAGAATTTATTTATTAAAATGTAACAATCTGTTGTATATATATATATATATTTATTTATTTAATAAGAAAAAAAACTTTTTTTTTGCAGGAATCGAAATAAATTTGTAGTAATTTAGAAGAATTTTTGAAAGATCAATCTAGGTTAAAATATAATTTTTTATTTACTTAAACATATACATATATTAAGTAACATTACATATATATTAAGTAATGGTTTTCCATTGAAAATTCTCGTTACATTCACTGAAATACTATAATTTTTTTTCGCACAATTTCTTGAGATTTTTTTTTCTTTCACTAGTTAATTATTTAAATTTAAATATTGATTTGGACCGCAGTTTTTTTTATATAAGTAATCTAGCTATATTCATTATTTCCGATAATAGAAAAAATTCTGTTTCAACACATAGATGAAAATTTTTACTATTTGGAAGGTGTTTTCAATTTATACCATCATACTTTTATTAAAAGGTACTTAAAGTCATAAATCAGATATAAATGACCATATTGAATTTAAAAAACACCTGCAGAAGAATATTGCATAGATATTTTTTCAATCACAGAAATAGGTTTGAAATCCATCTCATAGTTATCGATATCTATGAAGAGATAACCATTATAAATCTAATCAACCTCAATTTTTTAAAAATTTTTCTCTTTTTTTAAAAATATTTTTAATTACATGTTTTTTCTTTTGTATGAGTTATCGTTCTTGCAGAAGTTCAATCCAAATTACAGTTGAAAGATGTGAGTGATTTATAGTCTGTTTTCCAGCCTTGCACTGGTGAATCAACTACGTAACTAATCCATTGTCGAATAAATTCTGATCAAATTGCAGCTAGATGAAAACAATAATATTTAATATTCAAAGTTTAATAATCAAATTTTAATTTAGACATTTTAGTTAAAATTCCTTCTTATTTAAATAAAGAATTTTAAATTATATTAGCAAAATGACTTGACAATAAGCGAAAACAATTTTCAATCAACAATTTGAAAAAAAAAAAAAAACAATTTTTGTGACGAAAAATACCTTCTGTATCGCTTCTCTTCACCTAATGTAACAAACAACTAAAAATATATTAACTGTTGTATGATACTGAATTGCACAAAATGAATAAAACTTCAGGATTTGAAATATATATTTGCTTCGAAATGTTTGAAAATTGATTCCTTTTCTTTAATGCAAAAAAGAAGAAAAATATGTTTCAAGTAAAATGTTTTTCATCTGTTCCTAACTATTTCCAGCTTTTTACAAACTTATACCACTGTAACTGTAAACAAAATATTATTTTCCTATCATTCCCTTAAGTATAGTTAAAAAATATTTCTTCAGATTTCTCCTACTCCACTGTTTACTGCTCTAATAATAATATCTTCGATTATTTTTTTTTTCTTTTTGCTTCTTTACGTTTTTGTATAGAGGAAGGCTTTGAAAAATCCTAAGGGTGAATCCATTTCAAAGAACTGTAATACAGGAGAATCAATTTTTAATGGGTTGAAAGCGTTACAGGAGGTTTTAGTTTCTTTATCGAGCTTTTTTTTTCCCTTCCCACTCAAGAAATTAATTATAAAGCGCTCATGTTACATTTATTCTCATTCTTACGTTAGTAAATTGCATTCGATGAATTAAATTCGCTTGCTTAAAAAATATATTTGTAAATGAGGATTTTTTTTTATTATGCTGCAGACGTAGTTTAATTTTATTTTGTTGTGTAATTTTAATGAGATGCATTTAACTAAAGTGACAGGGAGTTTTTAATTTCAGTAAAGTAAAAGAACAAAACTGCTTCGAATAAAGATCTTTGTACTTCAGAGTTGTTTCCCAGAAGTTCTAATTTTTTTTAAGATTTAAAAACATTAAAATGCTCTTTTGAGTAAGTCGAAATCAGCTGTCCGTTCGGTGAAATGCAATTCGAAAAAAAAAAAAATGCGAATCAATTTGATAAGTTAATTTTTTAATTTTTATTTTTGAAAAATTTATTGAATATTGAAATTTAAATATAAAATTTTTACTTAAATTTACATTTTATTAAAATATAGCAACATTAAACTACATTTAAAAAAAAGAATGAAAAAACAGGTTTTTCCACTTGAATAATTCCTGACACATTTCAAAAGAAATATTAACCTTTTTTGCATTTAAAATCGTTCATAAATCAAGGAAGAATTGTAAACTCACAAATAGCTTAGTCGCTGCAGTGTCAGAGAATGGCAGCTGTTTGGCGAATGGAATTATAAGCATGTTCTAATGCAACTGGCAACAGAGAGACTTACTTTGTGTTCCATAAGCTAGGATTGCTCCGCTGTTACTCATTTAGCACTACTCAGGAGGTACTCGTAGCTTGAAGATATTCTACTGACGCTAGTAACACACTCCAACAACGCTCTAATATCATATTAGACCAGGACTTATGGTTTAAAGTGGATTCCGAAACACTACAAATATCCATTGCACCAACGGGACTCGAACTCTAAACCTGCGGTACCGAGCGCCAGAGCACTAGCTACTCAGTCTCTGGAATTATACACATGAACCAGTCTTCGCCTATTCACCCTCTATTAAAAGTATTTAAACAGTGCACTCTTTATTACTGTAGCATTAATTTGCATGATCTCACATATGATGGAGATGATCTCACATATGAATGAGTGTTATATGTAATTCATCTCCAGAGTAATCTAACTCTTTGCATTCTGGAATAGATACCTCTCTCGGTAAAATCTTGACAACAATAAATGGTACGGATTGTTAAAAGAAGTATTGCTCTTTTATAAAATTCATTGAAAAATAAGAAATATTTGTACACTTTTTTCATATTAATTTTTGTTTGCTTGTGTATTTAAAATATGCATCATTAGTCTTAAGAAATGCATCCAGCCGTGGACTTTTTTTTTACACGTTCGATGCCTTTACAAATTTTTTTTCTCGAGATACGTGAAGCATAATATTCTTCTTCAATGGCGCAGCAGCCCCTTGGTGGGCTAGGACTGTCTGCCATCAGACAGAATCAGAAATTTGAGATGTTTTCTTTTTACGGGTAGGGTTGTCAACCCTACACCCAATAGGCAAAAAGTGGATTCCAAACCACATCTATGGCACCACAAGCGTTTATGGCACCGCAGGAACTCACACCCAAGACCTGTGGCACCACGCGCCAGAGAATTGGTCACTCGGCCATTGGGCTGGAAAATAATATTACTTTTTTTTTTCAATTAAAACTTCAAATCTAATGTAATTCCTGATAAAGATAAACTTAGATAAAAAAAATTTCATTCTGCCTTTTTACCACGTACTTTTTTTTTATTTTATTTTTGTATTTATTTATTTATTGAGAAATAAAAATTTCCACTGTAGCGAATTTAATTATCAATTACAAATACGACGGTCACTGTGAAATTTTCGAGATACGGCTATATGGTACAAGTTTAACTTACCAAAATTTAAGAGTGTTCAAAGTAGTCCCCTCGAACATCAATGTACTTTTGCAGACGATTTTTCCAAAGATTAAATGTTTAACGCCGTCCATTTCTTGGAATTGATGAAAAATTTGCTTTTATAGCTTCATCAATTTCATCTTCGGAATGAAAACGGCGACAACGTAAATTTTTCTTGAGATAAAACAAAGGCCAAAAGTCACACATAGCAAGATCAGGGGGATAGAGGGGATGTTCTATCACTTTGATGTGTTTTTGTTTAAGAAATTCGACTGTCGATCTTGCCTTATGAGAAGATGAATTATTATGATAAAAGCATGAGTCCCCTTACAATAAATTCTTGAAGAATTTCTGGAAGACACTTAGTGGTGTACCAGTTAGCTGTGACTGTCTTCTGTCCCTCCAGCGTGATGACTTTGACCTGTCCCGTACTTCTGAAGACAACGACATACATTACTTTTTCATTGCTCGTTGTCTTTTAACCATTGTTGGTTTGGGGTTATCTCCAAAGACCCATACTATACTTTCTTGTCTTGTTGGAACGTCAAAAAACGGTATGTAAGTTTCATCACCAGTTATGATTTTTTTCTCTACAAAAATGTTTAATATAATAAATTTCTTTTTTAATTGACAAAACATTCCCAGCTATACTTTTATCAAAAATGAAAAAAATATATCAATATGAGGACACAACAATAATAAAGAATTTTGTATCCATCATTTGCTAAAGAATTCTGTTCGAAATAAAATGCTTAATTAATTAAACTCAAGGTTCAAACAATTTAATGAATAAATTCCTTAAGAAATCAACTTTCATTAATTAAATTGAATATTTGCTGCTAAAGGTTCGCTGCATCAGATACTACTTAGAATTTTAACCAAGAAATACTTTTACCACGATTCATGTTTCCAGCTGGAATGAGAAGATAGTTATGTTTGCTTAAACTCGAAATCCGTGTAGTTTGTGTGTGTCACTTATCAGAGGAAGAGTTAATTTAATTCGCGAGTTGTAGGAACTTGCATTGCGTGATTTCGTTATATACTAGTTAAGGGGAACATACATTACACATATAACCGGGCTGAATTCATAACATGTGCTGTTGGGACCGAAACTATAATTTTCCTTCATATAATGTGAAGGCAAGGAAAATAAATATTATTTAATCAAATTTGTTAAGATTTTTATCAGTAAACTAAAATAAAATTTATAAAATATTTAGATTACAGATGTTTAATTTATTTTAAGTCATTTTTTTTATCTAAATTTAAATGAATTGATAAATGAAATTGAATTTACAGAATAAAATATGAGAGACTTTTATAGACTTTTTTTTTTCTCTTTTATATTTATAGACTAGAAAAGTCTATCTGCATTATATTTATTAGTATATATATACACACTGACTACCAATAAGTATTTGGACACTTGTGATAGAAAAGAAAAACAAACTTCATTCAAAATCAATAGTTGGTAGAGCCTCCACGAGAGGCAATTACAGCGTGAACCCTCCGGGGCATACTTTCCACAAGTCTTTGTATGACAGCTAGTGGCATTTTCTTCCACTCGGCTTGGAGAAGACATAGAAGTTCCTTCACCGATTTTGGACGGGTAGTGCACCCCTGAATTCGGCGATGCAACGCGTCCCAGAGGATCTCAATAGGGTTGAGATCTGGGCTCTGGGCAGGCCAGTCCATTCGATGAACTCCATTGGCACCATACCAAGCCTTGGTTAACGTCGAAACATGACAACTGGCATTGTCGTCCTGAAACTAACAGGGGTCCAACCCGTAAAACTGCCACAACGTAGGAAGCACATTGTCATCCAAAATAGTGCAATAGGCATTGCCGTTGAGCTTACCATGAATAGGGACCAAGGGTCCCAGTCCATACCGGGAGAAACACCCCCAGACCATAATTCCACCTCCGCCGAACTTGACTGTTGGTACAATGCATTCTGGCAGGAGACGTTCTCCAGGCAGACGCCAGACCCAGACCCTACCATCCGAACGGTAAAGGGTGAACCTTGATTCGTCACTCCAAAGAATCCGTTTCCACTGATCTACAGTCCAATTTCGATGTGCTTTGCACCACGTTAACCGAACAGCGCGGTTGGACTTTGTGATTAAATGCTTATGGGCAGCAGCACGACCATGAAAACCATGCAGATGTGCTTCCTTACGGATGGTATTCATTGAAACAATACTCCCGGATGCCTGTTGAAACTTCTCACGGATGAGGGCCATCGGTTGGGTGCGGTTCTTCCGAATTTCTCTGGTGAGCACTCGTCGGTCTCTATCTCCCAGTTTCGTTGGTCTGCCGACTCGGGGCACATTCCGACAATCACCGCTCACCTTCCACTTCTTAATCACATAGGCCACTGTCGATTTTGAGTACTTCAGATCGCTAGATATGTCCCTTAAGGAACGGCCACATTTGTGATACCCGATAATTATACCTTTCTCGAAATCAGAGAGCTCCGAACTGCGCGGCATCTTGCATGCGACTAATGCCGATGCTGTTTCTTACGCGATATATACAGGCGGAGTCCGTGACGTACCTCAGGACAGCAGATATCGTCTTTTGCATAGGTGTCCAAATACTTATTGGTAGTCAGTGTATATATATATATATATATATACTGAAGTACTGAAGAATCTAGAGGATTCTGAGCATGTCTTGGCCTTTGTCAACCACTAAGAGGCTTGTAAGAAACAAAACTGATGGCATGTGTCAGTTTTGGATGTCAAGTTTTCGTGATTTTCTATTCTTTGAAAGCAGTTAGTATTTTCATATTTAAAGTGGAGGTATACATATAGTTGTATGTTATTGAGTCTGAGTAATCGAGCTTCAGTGATTTCGCATACTGTAATGTGTCTTAGGTGCTGGCAAGTGCATATGAAGTGTCACATGTAGTAGGTATATATTATGATTGGTTAGAGACATTTGAAATCTGAATTGAATTGAGCATCGGCGATCTGTTTGTTAGGGATAATTAATTTTTGGGATGTGTTTTTTTAATTTTTTAATTTTTTATTTATTGTATACAAAATTCATATGGCTTTTCAAGAGAAATGTCCATCCAATGGGAATCCGAGATATTTCTTAATTTTTTATAGCGGTAAAGTGAATAAATCAAGTTTATTTAATTTATGATTATTAGAGAAGAAAGCTGCCTCAGATGTAAAAGTGATGTAATTTTCCAATTGTTGCCTATTTTCCCAGATATTGAGTCAGTTAATTAATTTTGAAAGTTGTATGTTAAAATGATGTGATGAGGAATTCAGTATTTTTATTCTTGTGGAGCATGACCATCAACAAATATATCGATTAAAATATTTTATCTAATTGTACATCTGAAGTAAATAGAGAGAAAAGGAAGGGAGATATTTTGCTCCATTGAGTGTATTTGTACTTCAGTATACTGTAACTGATGAAAAAATATTTATGTTTTGACAGTGAATTTGTAGTTAATGATTTTAATAAATGCTGGCGGAAAGTGTAAGAGGTTTAGCTTAGATATGAGTGCTTTTACACAGAATCTATCGAATGACTTTGGTATATTTTAGAACTTGGCTCCTCTGTATTCTCCAATCTGAAAACCTCATGTAAATTACTCGATCATTGGCAGCAATTACTGTTTTGTTAATAAACTTTGCTTAAAACAAAATTGCTGAAGGCAAATTAAGCTGCAGGATTTGATGAAACAATTAAATCATTCAACATAAAGAAGAGGATCTGGCTAAGGGTCGATAATTTTATTATAGTCTGATAACTATCTAGATTAGTCGGGTTTTTGACAGGTTTAAAGATAAGCGACACAGTAACCATTTTCTAAAAGATTGGTTAACACTTCAATGTCAGTGTCTTGTTGACAAGATAGTTTAGAGTGAGAACTTATTGAGAATTTTATTGGTGATGCTATCCAATCCCAAATTTTTTTTTTATATTCTTGATATAGTCGAGAGTTTCAGGTGGTTTGGACGATTGGTTTTCTTCTCCAATATAATTCCAATAACTGGCTTCTATAGGGTTGTTAACCAGTCCTTTTTAAAATGGTTGTAATATGTTGTTTAACTTGATATTGATATTCTTTGCAAACACTGCCCGTGATGTACTATTTTAGGTCGTGTAATTTTAAATATTTGGACATGTTCCGTAGGGTCTATTTTCTGGTTGCAAGTCCACTAAGTTTTCATTATAGTTTTTATACGAATTTGTTTTGATAATTTTTTAATACTTTTATTTATTCCATTGAGATGGTTTTATTAACAGGATTTCATTGCTTTGTTTCTAAGTTTAATTAGGAATTCAGTAGAAAAGCATATAAATTTTTATTGACTGGATTGTTCCGTTTTAATATATTGATTTCAATTTTGATAATATTAAATTGTCAAGAAAGTAATTTTGGCTTTCACCATTTAAATACATCATATAAATAGAACGTACTTTCTTACATCCCAATATTTTGGTGAAATTTGCTATTTTCATAGTGAGTTGATCTGTGATGTTAATAGCTGGGAACGAATAATGTGTGCAGTCGTCAAGTAGCTCTTGCCAGATTTTCCAGCCAGTAGAAGTATTGTTGTTACCAAGTGGAATGTAGAAGTTGAGATTAATATCGTATTGTGGTTGGAGCTTACTTCTAAAATTGATGAATGTTCGAACAGATAAAGATAATTTTGGACAAAAAAAAATTATATTTTAATTGTGTGGTGATAAAATCTAATGGGGTAGGGGATGGTGTAGCAATTCCCCGCCTAATTTATTAACAAATTTATTTATTTAGATGTCTCTCAGGGTATTTCGTATGTCATCTCAAGCAGTAATGTGGACATTAAAATAACATGCACAACATTGTATTCCAGATGAATAATATCTAAAGAAGAAAAATAGGTTTGAAGCCGGCGGAAATTAGATAGAAAAGATAATGACCAACTCATATTTTTGAAGGGTGAGAAAAATTATTATATCTTCCATGTGATTTAATTGTGGCATGTGAATGTGTTGATAAGGAAGCGTTGATTTGGATTGCAATAATTCCAGAAGCATATGTATGAGGTATGATTTCTCCATGAAGCATATGTATTTAAGATTAATGATTTGCTATTTATAAGGTAGTCATAATTTTATTTGGAATTTTTAAGATGAATTTCTGGGACGAGATGGATTTTCATATATTTATTGATGAAGTTTTGCAGTTCTATCTTGTTTTTCCTTTTTATGCCATTCGAATTCCAGAATAGGAGTAGTGCTGCAACAGTAACCTGGACCATATTTATTGGCTAATGTTATTTGCAGCCAAAGACAGGTGCTCCTTTAGAATTCCCATTTTATTTACTTTATCCGTTGAATTTTAGGAATTGAGTAGACAGGCCTGATATGTAGGGTGTAGAAACAACATTTTAAGTTTGAGTTATTAGAATAATAATTGCAAAACTCATTAAGGAAAATTTTTTTTTTTTAAGATTTTGCATATTACATGTATTGTATTTATAAGTTGTAGTATTATTGTTGGCAATTGGAGAATATTTGGCACAATTTGTAACTGGGCATAAATTAATTGAATTCATCTTTCCTATATTTTTTTCTACTCCAATCTGGAGAACAGGAATGTTTTCTATCACCCTTGTCTTCTCAGGAATTTATCATCCGTTTGTAACAATGTATCCGAATAATTAGTTCTGACGTTTAGTACACTACTTTCTTATTCCAAGAATTTCAATGCATTTCATACTTCAACATCATCTGGAGAAGAAACTTCAGAAGGAGGCGAATTTACTTTTTCGATTAGCATGAAGCACACCAAATTGCTTCCACTCACAACGACACTTTCCAGGAGATAATGCTCAAAGAAAAATATACATTATATATTCTACTTGGTATAGTAAATCCAAGAAGCAACCTCACAACAAGGGAAACGTCTACTCACGAAATTGGAGCAAATACAGACAATGAAGTACTTGCTCCAAATGAAACTTTTAATTAATAAAAAGCAATTCGGTATTTTTAATTAATAAAAAACAAAACGCAATTACAAGCAATTAATAAAAATTATAATTTTAATAAGAAGTATTAATAATAGGCAATTCGGCAGTGAAACTGGTTTTATAGAAAAATGCACTTGTCAAAAACACTTGATTGTTTATGATATCAAATTAAATGGAAGAACTATTCGGTTCTTTCCCGCAAAACTCCATAGCATGTAATTGGTATGATGATAAGACCATTAAGAAAGTGATTAGGAGACAGACTGTGACTAGTAATTAGTGTCACAGCATGACTATTTATTGCCGGCTGCTGACACGTCTTATATTAATTGACAATGTGGGCAGATAGATGAGTTGTGTGGAAGTGAAGTTAATAATGCAATTTGGTATTTCTTCAAAACTGTAAACTTCCTTCAAAACTGTACACCATAGCAAAAACTTCTTAACAACTATGTACACGCATAATGAGCTAGAAAGTTACTTATTAAAATGTAATGATGTATACTTCCTTCACGGGCTCTGTTATGGGCCACAGTATTCTGTAGTTGCTTTTTGTGCTGTTGCTTAAAAATAGTGTTGTAGATTGAATTAGTTTTAATAAGTTATTAATATTGATGTTATGATGTATTTTTATTCTGATATTGAAACTCTACTATGGAGATATTGATAGAAAAAAAAATTAATATAAATAATAATATAAAAAAATTAATTAAAATTAATAATATATATATATATATATATAATTTTAAAAGAAAGTTTAATTTTCACAGTTTAAAGATATCTAATGCACTTGATTTAAAACTGTATTTAAATCTGACATTAATAATTCATACCTTTTTTTTTCTGATGATACATTTTTCTCTTTCGAACAATAATATTCATAGCCAGGCCATATTTTGCAAAACAAGCAATTTCTGAAGAGGATGAGATTTACGATCGGTATTTTTAGCTAAAATGTCTCAATAAATCTGCTTCTATAACGACTGCCTCATTTAGTAAAACGAACTTTTGAAAAATTTATGATCACCACAGCTGTGTATCTTTAGCTTTCATCACGCTTCTCTGTTAGATAGCCAAGCTCATGAGACTAGAGATACGTTCACTACTTTATTTATAGGTTCTCTTTAAGGACACTAAATCTCTAGCAAATTCTGTTTCACATTTGTGGTTAATTTCAATCTAGAAGAGAACTAGATAACTTGATTATTGTAAAGCCGATAGTTTTGATGAGGTACTTCACTGAAAGAATCATCTGTGATTATGATGATTTGAAGGATTAAAACATTTTTCTTATCGGTATCTGTTAATTTCGTATCGCTTACAAAGTCTTGTCAACTAATAGAGATATGATTGAATAAATGTTCAAACAAAAAACTAATTTTATGAAGATTATAAAACTAAATTTTGCAATGTGTTATTCAAAATTAATATTATCAATTCAAATTTATTGTCAGAAAAAAGCTGACGATACATATTTTATGTCATTTTATTTCAGCTTATCTTAAATACATTTTCTAATTATAATGATCATATACGGTATGCTAAATATGCGATATATAAAATATGATGAAATGTTTTGTTCTATATGTTATATTGTGTTAAATATTTTATTGAGATCTGTTACTCCTTCAATATTAAAATCATCACTTTCATCATGTATTTAAATATAATAAATGAATTTATTTTTTATAAAAGAAATACTTATGTTTCTCCTAATATACATGAATACAATTTTTTTATTGTAATATATAGATATCACTGAGTTCTTGATTCATTGTTGAGTAAACATTATTCAGGTAACTTCAGGTCTTCATTAAGTAAACTATGTTATGTTTGGTTTGACGCTGTACGGTGATTTTGTGAACAGTTTAGGCTAATTGGAAAGGGACCTACAGTTTAACGTAGATTCCGAACCACTGATAAATATCCATGCAACGCCAGAATACGAACCTAAAGTATGGGTTCCAAAGGCCATATCACTAGCCAATTGGCAATCAGGCCTCACTATGTTATGTAGAATTACTTTTTTTTTATTAATTTTATTTCGTGAAAATACAATCTTAAATTAAATATTATTATAATTTGTTTTTTACACTGACATCCAATTTAGTAGGTATTAGTGATTGGTAGAAATAAGTCGAAAAAAAATCTCCTATACTATTTTTACTATTTTTCTTTATTATCTAAGTACTATTTTTTTTTGTTCTCAATGTCGAATTATTTGATTTAAGGTCATTTGTAGAACAGCACATGCGTAGAATCGTCAGGTTCTACATCGTTGCGGTTTAAACCATACTCTGTCTCGTTTAAAAAACTAAACAATTTATAAATCTTTATTTATTAATTTAAACCATGCTTAAAATTTTTAAGCACGTATAAGGGTATTAATCATAAAACATCTGTCCAACAAGCAGAACCAATGCTTACAACTTCAATATAGTATTGATTCATTTCTCGATGCTTCATTGAGTTCATAAATCCAAAAAAACTTAAATCCAGCTAAAATTTAAATTCAATTTCGTGATGATTTCCCTTCGTCATTTCAAAAAAATATACAATGTAATTCTATATTATACAATAAATCAAAATATAAACAAAAAAATAAATTATGCTTAATACGCCAAGTTAATAATTATTTTTCCGCACAACTATTTTTTTTTCCTCAGAATACGACAGTGGAACATCGGTGTAAGATAGAAGTGAACAATGGAATGAGAGAAACCGAAAGAATGCCAAAAATTAATAAGCAAACAGGATGCCATTCTCTGCGATCAGGAACGCTGAGCATATTTTGCTGGCATTATTTAACTGTCATGGTATCTTTTGTCTTTCCTCCACAGAAATACGTTTCTCCTGAAAAGGCATTATTATTTTTGCATTTTCTGCAAACCTTGCCACAATTTTTTTTTCCTGGTCGTCGTCGTGGCGGTAATAAAAGAATCACACAGGCACAAACCATTTGAAAACAAAAAAAAAAAGCCCCGACAAACCATATTTCAGGTTCAGTGCTCTTTGGTGCATTTTTCGGATGCTAATAAATCAAGAGACAGATGAGCAACCGGGGGATGGTCTTTGTTTTGACTCAAAGGTCCGGATGATGGATCCATACAGACTCCAACCTTTTCTCTGTGAAGGAAAAGGAAAATGGGAACAGTAGTGTATAGTCTTCTGGAAATAGACAAAAGGAATGCGAACTTCGTTGGTTGCCTTTAAGCTTATAATGCGGAACACGGCATTCTTTTTGCATCTCATTCATTTCTTGAAATCATGTGGCGACATACAGCTGAGGTTGTTTGGAAGCAAAGAACTGCTGAAAGCACTGCAACTATATACTACAGTTTTGAAAATAGTTTCCTCGGTTTAAAGAAGGCCTTTTATTGAAAGACCTGGAAGAAAAATACTTAAAAATGCATTAAAAATAACAGAATATATTAGTTACACAGCAATTTGTTTTGTGAGGCAGTCTTATTCTAAAGCAAGACAGTATTTTACTTTATATGAAAAATTATTTTTGGTTACATAAAACTATGAAACATTTTAAAATATATAATAACCATTATTTTTTTAAGTGAAAGATGTCCCTGTACTCCTCTTTTTTGCAATATTATTAAATTATTATGTAATAATACGATATAAAAATTTATTTTTATTGTGGCATTTAAGTTATTGTTTATACTCGCAAAAGTCTTTGAATTATTTATACTCCTCCTAAGCTCATGAAGTTCTGTCAACACAACTATGGGAAACAATTACTTTTAAATAATAAATTAGTTACCAGAAATACTCACAAATATTTTTAAGATAGTTTTTAATTTAGTAATATTGGTGGGTAAAACAATGTAGCAAAAAATAAGTCATTAAACTATGCATAGCGATCTATAGTTTCATGCTAGTATTATTTCATGTGGTTCATGTGGTTTCATGTTTCTCGTGGTTCAAAGATATGTCAACATTTCGGAGGTAATTACTATTATAATTTGCAAAAAACAATTTTAGCAACAATTGTTTCGCTATTTTGGACTAAAAAAGCATTTATATTATTGACAGATTTTCTAATTCAATTGTTTTAAATTTACATTAATGTATTTACGTTATTTATTTTACCATAATTAAATGTAATAAAAGAAGCAAATGCATCTATATCACTTAGTATGTATAAATAATTATTTGTTTCGCTCTTAGAGGCACTTCAATCTATCATTCACTGCTAACGAAACAGGTATGCAGTAGCCCTGCGTTAAGTTCTACTGCATAAAATACTTGCTACATTGAATGCCCCTTTGGATTACTTCAATTTACAACAAGTATTCTGTGAATGGCAACTGGTGAGTTCCAAATTTCTTTTCCCCTCTTCAAGCCCAAAAAAGAATCTTTCCAAAGTATATATTTACTGTGCCCATATCAGGCAAGTGTCTGCCTGTGTCTGTTTCTCACGTTTCGAACAGAAAACTAACAAGTTTCCCTTCAAGCCATTCCCCATGAAATATTAAACATTACCAGAAAAGTTAAATTTCTTTTAGCCATTTCTATTCGTTTCACTAATTGAACATTATAAAAAATTGCAATTTTACTGTTGTTATTTTATGAATAATTTTAAATCTGGAAATCTTCAAAAAACATTTATTAAAAAAAAGAAAAGGTAAAAAAAAAACATTTTCCTTGACGTGCTAAATTTAAGAAGAAAAAATAACACTTTTAATGTAAATTTAAAATACTTGAATGAGAAAACAGGTTAACCTTTTGTTAATATAATTTTTTTAATATTCAAAATAATGTAAAAAAAAATTTGCTTAAATTATTTTTTGCAATTATAATTAGCAATTATCTTCCAAAAAATAATGTTCCGTCTTCCAGATGGCTGTAATTTCAAAAAAGTTGATTTTTGAGATTTTACATTTTTTAAAGCATTCAACCATATTAATTATGTTTTTATTGAAATATAACAATTAGTTGAAATACAAAGAGATTTTTCTGCAATTCAAATGTATTCAATTATTTCATGATTCTTTTATTTTAATATCCTGGAAGATTGAAGTAAAAGTTTGTGTATATATCCTACGAACTAAATAACTATTTATTTACAAGAAAACTTGATTTCAATTTACAATAACTGAAATTTAATCAATTATTTCTTACATTATTCATACAATATTTACATAAAAACATCAGTCTTTTATTAAGAGATCATTCATTTTTAAACTAGTTTTCCTTTTTTTAAAATAAAGATAATTAGTCTTAAGCTAGTCGCTGTCTATTAAATATGCTTTAACAATTAATTATTGCATTTCATTATGAAAACTCTAAGGCCAAGTATTATTATTATACAACTATTTTGAAGAATTATTAAGTGAAAAAAGTAAAGGGTAAATAGTGATTAATATTTTTTTCTACCATTATATTATAACTTATTCAATCTTGTTATGGTAGAAATTCATATCGCGATTTATATTATGAGTTAAAAAGTATGTTTAATTGAAATTAATTATGTATCATCACGTATTCCACGCCATAGGTTTTAATGTGTTTTTTTTTAATTTGCATATTGTTAAAATATTATTAAGAATCATGTAATTTTTTTTTATTATTTCAATTTTATCACCATTTGCATTGATTTGTATATTTAATGTGGGAACTGCATATAATGAGAAGCTCTCAACAAAAATGTTTGTGTTGTCAAGCTGCAATTACTGTTTCCAGTTTTTCTTTTAGCATCATTGCCACTCCTGTGATGCATATGCTTTTCCTCGAAGGGAATTGTAAGGATCGGCTTTATATTGGCCGAATAATGCCTTCCCACGTTAATTATAAAACAGACAAAAAGACCGGAAAATTGTGACATTCCTTGGAATGAACATTTTCTTCGAAGTATAACATCAATCAGCCGACCTCCCGTGAAGATAAAACCAAGAATATGAAAGATGAGAGACGAAGGTCAACTGATCATTACTTCAAAACAGGTTTCATGGAGGATTGCCGGCGGAATTTGTTTTTGTATATGTGGAGAGACTTAAACATTAAACTCGTTCCCACCGAAACATGAAGCGTTGGAGATTCACGCTGCAGGCAAGAAAATTTTTTTGACCCCTTCACAACGAAACGTCAGAAATAGCATTATGCCTAGTGAAGTTCCGCTTCGAGTTGAATGTTTGTCAACTCGAAGCGGTCGATTTCAAACCGGTTTCAGATGAATTGGATGAGGCTAGTGATTTGCCAACGCTTCACGCTTAAAGTACTTATGCCTCGGTGGGCACGAGCCTTTAGAGTTGCAGTAATAGGGTCAACAGTCCAGTGAAGCTGTTCAAGCAACAGACAGGGCAACCGACTGATTCTTTGAGGGCAGCAGAAAAGTTACCTAACATTTAAGACAATTTGCTTGTTGACAACGTTTAAGACAACTTTTGAACTTGTTTAATAGGATGTAAAAATTGTGTCATGTTGTCTTATCGAAAAATTATTTGGGGTTTCATTTATTCATTTTAAAATAGTCTGCAAATTAACTTTATGGACAAAGATTGGTATACATTTCTCTCAAATGTTTACCATATAATTCTTTTTACTTGGAATTAATTATATTTCTTAAAACAATTGTTCATTTTATAAAGATTCAAAAAGTAACAAATGAAAACTTATGAAAACAAATTTGGGAAAAATATTTCAATTTTCTTAAATATATTGATATAGTCGATACGACTTTTTTTTTTATTGAACATAAATTAATGTAAAGAAATTATTAGAAGGAATTTCAAACAAGCATAGAAATGCTTTTAAATAATTAAAAAACTTGAAAAGAGGCTTTTTCTTTAAAAAATTTCTTCATAATGTGTAATTTGACTATCGATTGTGTGGATATGTAAACATCCTGGGTATAAAGGCAGAAACCGACAAATCGGTTATATATTAGGAGTCTTAGTATGGGCAGCAAAACAATTTTTAATAAGAAAAAAAAACCTCATCAGCATTGTGAAAGTTTTTCAATTAATATTTCTTTTAATACTATGAAAACCTAAAGTTTAATTCATAAAATTCAAAATTTTTTAAAACCATACAAAAAAAAATGTTTTCCATGTATCCCTTATTTATCCTATATCTGTCTACTCTAATCCGTCTGATTTGGCAGCTTGCCAATTCTCCACTTGAACAGTTCATAAGCTATTAAATTCAGTTCAGTTAGTTCATAAGCTATTAAAATCCCCTATTTTTGTAAAGAAATGGCTAAGCTATTCATTTTGATTATATTAACTGTATATCGTAACATAATACGATAAACTCAACCAGAAAATCTAGACATAAAAAATGAGTCATCTTACTTGACGAATATCTATTTAAACCTATTGAAGTTACAATATTCGGCGATAATTCGTTAATTTCTTTTTAAATTAAAAAAAAAAGAATGAAAACGTAAACTTTGTGAACTTTTTTTTCCCCTCATGTACTCCAAGTACAGCATGCGAAGAGTAGACATAAACTTTCAACGCCTCCTGTGAGAAAATTTAATTACTAATTACTGAGCTTGTTCCACGGAAGAAAGAAATCTCAAAAATTCTAGTGGATACGAGGGAGAATAGAGTGAGATTATAAAAAACACAATTAACATGTACCAGGAACGAAGTAAATTAACTGCGAAATTTGCATGGCAACTGCTCTTGACAGCCTACGTGGTAGCCCTTTCTTTGCTCTTAATTGCTTCTGTCTAGACAAGGTGCTGATGAACCTTTTTAAAAAAATCCCCTTCTTACTCTGCGGTCGAATAAAGTTCCAGTTTAATGAACTGTGGTTCTCATACTTGGAGTGTAGAGAGTTTGTTCCTTATCTTATTAGGTATAGAGAGTCTTTTTACTGATTGTTTAAAACTCTTGCAACCTCCATCCGCTTAGAAAATTAAGCATCTTTTAAAAGTATTTCCAATATGATGTCGTAATAGTTAAGTTTATTTAGTTTAACAGACAGTAACGATAAACACATATAGTAATTATAACTAGTCCTATAGAGATTCATTTTCTGAGTCACATGCTTATTTCTAGAGTGTAAATAATTTACTCCTTATTTCAGCAGTTAAAGAGTATCTTTTAGCCGATTACTAACATTGCAACAAATTCTATCCAATTAAAAATTTTGCATCGTGATGTTGTATTTATAATATACCATTACATTAAATTAAAATATTTATCATATGAGAACTTTTGCTGATTTCTAATATTGCAGACACCATCTAATTAAAAATGTTGAATCCCTATACTGTGTTTATAATATACCATTATAATAAAATAATACACTTAACATATGAGAAAATATGTTTTCGTTTATCCCAATGTGAGTGAATTTACATTTCTTAAGTATCTGAGACAGCACATATTGAACAATTTTCAAATGCATCACATCTGCAATGGGCCAACTTTTATCATTACTGCACTTATAATTTGGAATAAATGTATTTGTGTACTTAAATCCTTATCCTCTAAAAGGGAGGGATTTCAAGAAAACACACTGTTTTTCAAAACTAAACAGATGGCTTTTCCGACCAACTAATTTTTCTTAATTGTTTCTGACGTAAACATGGGAACTTTTACTTCGACTCACTTGGATAACTTCGATCAACTTATTATTCGTCGAGTTAGTTCCTTTTTAATGGTAAGTTATCACATATCATCAGAAATTTAACCAACATAAATAATACCACTTTGATAAAGCAAAATTCTTAGGCAATTAGTGTTTTTTCTCCCCTTCTTTCCTTTTTTTTTTCTCCTTCTTTCACCAATAATCTCATTGAAGTTTTCCTTTCTTTTTTTCCTCGCCTTCTTATACCAATAATCCCTTTTAAGTTTTCTTTTTTGCCCTTTTCTGACTTTCTTATATCAATAGTCACGTTTAAGTATTCTCTGATTGGACGGAGTGCCTCCTTCTTTTAATGATATTGGATGCAAATTGAACCCTGATAATTACAATATAGACGACCTTGTGCCTTTACAACAGACGACCGAGTGGGGATCATTTTTCTTTTCTCACCTTCCTATACCTTTGATCCTAAAATTTTCTCTTGATTGGACGTACTGTCTCCTTCTGCGAAAGGTAATGGGAGCAAACTGAATGTTGATAATGCCAGTGTCTCGATGAACTTGGGACCTTACAACACACAAATTGAGGAATGTTTTTCTTTTTCTCAGTATTTTTGCATCTTGGTTAATTGTGGTATCTAATTGTTGTTGCTGTATGAAGTTTGGATTGTTTAAGTTGATCAATAATTTGTAGAGTAACTATGGCTCTTTGATAATTATTTTCATACTCGAGTTTAGATATTATACCCCTTAATTCCTATATTTTTTCCTTTGAAACCATTTTTCCCATTGTGGTAAACATTTACTTGCTCTTCATTATTTATTTTCTAGTTGTATCTTCAGCACTAAAATCTTCTATTCCTTAATAATATTCTGAGCAAGCTCTGGTAAGCTTAGAAGTCCTAAAATAGATTTGATTGGAGTTTGTTATGTCATAGTAGTTATAGTTTGATGCTGAATTTCAATTGTAGTTGAAGGAATATCACTTT
>BPLQ01003444.1:0-213389 GCA_021605075.1 Caerostris darwini | reverse complement strand
AAAAAATGCCCTAAATTTTATTGTTGCATTAAAAGGAAGTAAGAGAATTTGGGTTGCGTTTGGATCGATAATTTCAAAATTGAAATATATATTTTTGCTAATTTTAGAAATTAAATAATATTTGAGCGGTCTGATGGCCGAGTGACTAGCGCTCTGCCGCTCGGTACCACAGGTTCCGGGTTCGAGTTCCGGTGGTGCCATGGATATTTGTAGTGGTTCGGAATCCACTTTTAGCATAGGTCCCTGTCTAACATGTATGTAGAGCGTTGGGCTAACAACCCTACCCCGTAAAAAGAAAAACCCTCTCATGTTTCGAAATCTGCCAATAGGCAGATGGTCTTGGCCCATCATGGGGGTGTTGCGCCACTGATGAAGATGAAGTATGAAATATTATTCTTTAATTTAAGATTTTAATATTAATAACTTGCATCAACATAAACTATTTCTTTGATTTAATGTCATCAAAAATTTTTTTAATAAGTATTACAATGTATTATAGTAGACAACTCATGGGGTGTCTGTCCAACGCTGCCGGACATTGAGGATTAGTTATAATATATTTTGTGTTTATAAGTTTTGTTAAACGGTAGAAAAATTACGTAGTTAGAATTCAGACGTATGAAATTTATGCAATATTCACTGATCAATTCTTATTTTGAAGCTATTTAGTAATTACATTTGCAGAAATCTAAATTTAATATACGCCTTAAGTTTTAAAACATTCGAATAAATGAAAAAAAAAAAAAAAAAAAAAACCATCAATTCATCAATTTTGCAAAAGAGAATGAAAAATTGAATAAATAAATTAAGGAAAACAAATGAAAACTAAATAAATAAATGATAAGTATCAAGATGTTAGACAAAAGAGAACTTGACTTTTTAATATTTTCTTACGTATTTCTCATTTCCCATATTTTTTTTCGAATTACACGAATAATATTAATACATGCTAAAAAACATATCACATGCTAAGAAATCAATAATTTTGTTAAAAGACGTTAGGAGATTCTTTCTGATCTGAAAATGACCAAGTTTGTACTAGACATTTTGGAAACACTTTATGCCTCTCAATCACAGTGATCGAGAGTGTTCTCACTCAAATTCACTAAACACTCCATTGTAGCAGGCTGTGAATGACAGTTTCTCATTATTCACAAAATCTAATACTACATTTATATAATTTTTATGAGTTTGAACAGTAATATCTAAGAAAGTTCACTTTGAATATTTAATATTAGTTACAAAAAATTCCTTTTTA
Organism: Caerostris darwini; assembly: GCA_021605075.1. Classification (NCBI taxonomy): domain Eukaryota; kingdom Metazoa; phylum Arthropoda; class Arachnida; order Araneae; family Araneidae; genus Caerostris; species Caerostris darwini. The sequence continues at coordinate 212,131 of BPLQ01003444.1, read as the reverse complement.
ATTATAATTATTTTCAAATTATCGAAAATCAAATTATCACAAATGACAAAACAAATTATAAACAAAAGAAAGTCATATCAATAGAAGCATATATTTTAAGTCCCAAAATATTAAAAATATAAATGAAAGTGCAATGAATTTTGACTATAATTCATCTTAAAAAATCCCATGTTATAATATTTTTAACATTTATTACTTAAGAATTTCAATTTTTAAATATGTGCTTTGAATCCTTTATTTATTGGATATTGTAACGCCTCGGCGTATACTAGACCTATAATGGCTTCAAGAAGAAGGTCACTTTGAAGATCATGGGAACACTTTAACTTTTATTTACAAGCACTATATATATATATATATACTTATATATATATATGAAAATACAGAACTCTGAGTTATTATACAAAGAAATGAAAATTTAAAATATAAAGTTGATGACAAGTGCACGATTAAATTACAAATACAGTTCTCGAGTCTATGTCGAATCTTAAAACACGTGGTCTGCTGCAGCCCTTAATTACCACAGGGCGTGACACACGTAACCACTAGTTTCTCACTTTGGAAACTTGCGGAAACTCAGGCCTTCACTTCAAAGAAGAAGAGAAACACAACACTCTTTCTAGACTACACGCTGAACTCTCTCCTTTTTTCTCCAAAAATCTCCCTTTAAAAAAATCCGTCAAGAAGGGGGGAGGGGGGTCAACTTCCCTCGCTTCTCTTTGGAGTAGACATTTTCTCAATTCATGGTCTATCATCTATCACGATCCAATAACTCATGGTGTAATTCATATTCCATCTGTACTTGTTTCGACATGTGAAGGTCCCCAGAAAATCACTAATTTCATGAGGTTTCAATATCCATGACACTGATTATCGGCTATCAGATTTAAGTGACATGTTGTTCTTAATACGAGACACTAATTTCATGTAATATAACTACCCCCAACACTGCTTATCTGCTGCCAGATTTGAGTGATGGGTTGTTATTATGTACTTGTCAAAGAATATACATTCCTCTTTCCTGGAAATGAAATGCCAAAATTCTCCTCGTGAGAAAAAATGCTACAATATGTAGATTATAAATTTCTTTAGCCATAAATATATTCATTTAAAAATTAATATTAAAAAAATTAATTATCTTATGGAATTTGAACTCTTGCAGATTTTATTCATTTACTTAATAAAGAATTTATACATACAAAATACTGAACCATTTTTCCATTTTAGTGTAAAGCAAAAATACAAATATGCAATGGAGTTAAAAAAAGTGTCATAAGGTGGTAAAGTGTCATAAGGGGGAAAAGGGTCATAAGGGGGAAAAGGGTCATAAGGGTATATCTTAAATAAAAATTGGCATTCCTTTAATAATTAGAGGTAATAAAATATGTATGAACGAACGGTTTTATAAGAACGAAATTATTATTATACAAAAATGAAGTATTCTGCAATTACTTGAAAATGTTTAGAAATATTTAACTTTCTTTAAAAATATTTTCACTACTAACCATTTTATAGTAATAAAAGAAATATCATTCATATATTTAGAAATTTATGAATATTGAACGAATTATATGACGCATTTAAAAATAACGTTAATCGATTTTATGGAAAATAGTTAGTCCTTTTGTATAAATTTGCTTGATTGTAATTAACATTCTAATGCATTTTCAGAAAATATTTTAAATAGAAAAGCTCAAATCAAATGTAATATACGAAAAAACAAATTTATGCATATATTCAAAAGCACTGAATTTATTAACGATATTTAAAATTTTCATGCACGTTTAATAACCCTGGTTTTCAAAAAGAATCGAATAAAATGAAAAGTAAATAAAAATCCTGATAAAGATAATGTTAATGTCCTTAAGTGTTTTTTGGAGTGCAAATTATAACCTATCACGTAGGCTCATATACATGAAAATTTGTCATTTTCCGCAATCATGATCTTTATGCGTTTTGGAAAGTTGATAAAAATTTAAAAAAAAGAAAGCTTCTCCTCTTGAAAGTAAAGATAAAACATGCAATGGGTGAATGATTTGTTAGTGCCATTAAAAGCCATCCCTGATGGCACATTATTAATGCATGGTAAAAAATGGTAATTAGTAGAAGTACCTTCTTTGTGTTTGTTTTACCTCACCTCGATCCGCATTGGAAAATTTGTTATTAGAAATAATTATTCAGAAGTGCGCAAGTCTGATTGAAGTTTCATTATGCAAAATAAGTTCTCAAGTTTAACTATTTTGAATATTATTTCTGTTTGTGGTGATAAAGAGTCTTCATTTGAAGTCCAAACTTAATGGAAATTTTGATTTTAATAACTTACAATGTATCAAAAAGGATTTGATCTGTTGTCATAGGTATTATTTTAATTCAGCTTTGGAAAAAAGCATTATTCTCCATAATATTTATTTGTTGTCTAATCCATCTGTCAATATTGGTTAATCAAAAATTTAATGAATCGAATTGATACATGTAGGATTTGTTTGTGTGGTAATCAGCAGGCGGCGACACTTCACGGTCGCTTGTCTTTGACAGAACCTGTTTACAACGTGGGGGAGTATTCAACCTTGAACTCTGACCCCACGAGAAGGGGACAGGATCCCATAGATGAAGGGAGAAGGAGAACGCTGGCAGGAGCGATTGCAGAGGCTGCGTCAAGCAATATGTTTAACCCTTTAATTAATGTAAATATCATTGTAAAATATAATATTAAATGGCTTTATTTAAAGTAACGTCCCGTTACTGCGTTTTGTCTGTCAAATACCCTAGACACCCACTGCAAAAGTTAAAGAAGAAGGGAGAAGGTAGCGAAGTCTAATAAAACTGTAGGTTCGACCGGGATGAATCAATTGAAACCGGTGTAACTCTACATACATATAAATGCGTTACCTCTTCATTTCTTCATCACAGGCGAATCTTCTTTGTTTTTACAGACCTCTACTTTCCAAATACCAAACAAGCAAAATCACCGATGAAGCAAAATCAAGAATACAAGGATGATGTTCGAAAGAAATTTGAAGAGTCATGCAGTGATGATCGTGTGAGGTAACAATTGAAAGTATGAGTAGAAGTATGTAGATTTGCATTATCATACATGATAGGAGTCCTCTACATTTAAATTGAATACCGCGATGATGATTTTAACACCTCAAAACGAAATCTGAAGAGTGGTGCAATGAGGATACTCATACTTTAATTGTGGTAACAATTGAAAGTATGTGGTAATAGTTTGTAGAATGGTTCATAAAATTCAAAGATTAATGCTAGTTTTTAATCAGAGCAGGTTAATGAAACTGAAATGTGAATAATTTTTTGCTATATTCTTCTTTACAAATATAAAAGTAATTCGCTCAAGTATTCATTATTAGCATTTTGATCATATATTTACATATCCCACAAATATATATTTTTTACTGTAACCTCTTCTTAAATTTTTGTGTCAGCTAAATTTGGCTCTTTTAATTGATTATAATAAGGGCCTGATAGTCCAGTTAATAACACTCCGTGCGCTCGGTACCGTAGGTTTCAGGTATGATTCCTGCGTTGCCATGGATGTTTGTAGTTGTTTGGAATACACTTTAAATCGTAGGTCCTGATTTAATATAACTGTAGAGCGTTGCGCGTAGAACTGAAAACCCGACACCGTCTAAAGATACTACTACTTTCTCGAAATCTGACAGTAGACAGCCTTGGCCCACCATGGGGCTATTGCGCCATCGAAGAAGAAGAAATGATTACAATAAGTTCAAATAGACTACATTTGAAGAAAATACTTTAGTGCTGCATTTTAATTCGTATTATATATCTTCGAATTTTCCCTTGAATAAGTGCATATGATTAAATCGACTTCACTTCCCGTACTAAGAGAAAATGAAATTAGAAATGATATAGAATAGTAATTCAAGAATTATTTTACATCTTGCACATATTATTTATAATAGTTTAGTTATAGATATAAACAAAAATATATAAATTATTTTTTCCTGTTTACAACTATTGATATGGATGCATAACTGGTATCACTTACAAAAATTACAATCATATAAATTTAAGCACATTATATACAGAACTTTATTAAAAAATGTTTGCAAAGACCAAGGATCGGTATAATAAATCAATTTAATCAACTTTTAAAAAGACAATTCATTATGTTCCCCACTCTTTTCTTTCTTTGCAATTTAAACTTCATAAAAGAGCATATTTGTCTCTGCCATTTTCTAAAGGATAACCATTCCAAAGGACATCCAGTATCACCCACGACATCGATTTAGTTAATTATCCATCCTTCCCTAATCGCTCCGAGACCGATAAAGACAGTTTAAGGTCATTGTATTCCAAAGAGTCAAGCAACATCTTAAATCTTGATAAAAGGAGTCTAACGCAATATAACCTAAGCCTTTATCAGAAGGAAAATGAACCCACAGCAGTCCAAGTCGGTTTCAAAGTAGCAGCATCCTCATTACTTGATTAAAGTTGAACTGAATGAATGAAATAAGGCATTCCAAAGAACTAAATTCCATTGCGAGGAATGAAACTCGCTTGAATGGCATGCAGCGAAGGGTTGTTAAAAGGATACAGTTTTGAATAAAAAGAAACGTTTCAAATAATTGTTGACATTTTTTTTGGGAAGGATGCATGTATTCTGAACTCGACTTTATTTTCGTGTCATTAATGATGTTTAAGTATGATTTTTATATGATGCTTCGCTTCGTGGTGTATTTAGTTAAAGTTAAGAGATCATTCTACTGTACGATTTTCATATCTATGGCTGTTACGAATGAATTCAACAGGGATAATGAAGTAACTAAAAAAGTCATATATCTTCTCTTTACAGACTTTTGTTAGAAAACGTTTTTTATAAAGATTGCATAAAAATTCATATTTCTTATTTTTTTAAATTTCCTATTCATTTTGATATTTATTTTTTGAAGAAGTTTCAGAAATATATTTTTGTGAAAGAATCCTCGTAGTTCATAGCTCCATGAAAAATAATAAAAAATATTGAATTGATACAGATGCTCAGTAAATTATGGATAAATTCACGTTTTCTTTTATTCTTATAATAACGTTCGAAATGTATCCTACTAAATAAGATTTGTTATAAAATATATTAGCAATCTTGTATTATTACTTGATATTAATGAAACCAAAGATCAAATTAAAGATTAATTAAATTAGTTAATATTAATATTCAATTAAAAGTCTGAACAGAAATTGATATTAAATTAATATTTAATTTAAATCAAATGCCAAGTAAAGAAAAGAAAATTCAAGAAATAAAATAAAATAATAGTTACAGTAAAAATTGTTAATAATTAGTTTTACCTTCAATTATAATGAATTTACCCATTTAAATAATCAATTTTTTAAATTTTTTTATAAATCATTAGAAAAAATTTAATCTGTTACAATGAATCTTTTTTTATGACTTAACTGAACATATTAGTTAAGCAAAAAGTTATTTTGCACTTTTACATTACATTTTAATGTAATATTTTTTACGACGCATCTATTTTTACAGACTCAATATCAAAAAAAATTTTTTTAAATTCTGTTGAGATACTAACTACAATTTCATAACTTAATGAGAATCTAAAAAATTTATGCTAAGTATCTTTAAAATAAAATAATCCCATTGTTGAAAAACTACGAATTGAGTTTTTGTATTTCAAAAATTAATAAAATGTATCATAATATTAAATATTTCATGAATAAAAAATATTTCCAACAAAAAATACAGATATTCTTATAGAAACTCGAAGATATTAAAAAGATATACTGCATCTTCTTAATGTATGGATAAAAAATATCATTAAATATAAGTATAGAAATGACTTTTAATGGAAAAAATGACTTAATAAAGTGTCTTAAAATTTTTTTCTTCTTGCTGACTGAATGCTAATTCGAGAGCTATTTTTTTCATCCTCAGATAGGGTATTAAATAAAGACAAATGAGAATAACAAAATGATTTTATTATCAGAAGTCAAATGTAATCAATGACATTTTTCCATTTAGTCACTGTAAACATTGAGACATTTGTCATACGGGTTGACGAGTTTTCCAATATTTTCTACACAATAGGTTGCCGCCAGCGTATTGAGATGGATCTTCACGGCGTTGTAAAAGATCTTCATTGCTGCAAAACGCTATCCTTGCAAACCTCTCTCGTAAGAGGTGAAAGTAATTCTGCTGCAGGTGTGGAAGGTACGCCAGATGGTAGCACAATTCCCATTAAAAATGTGCAAGAAGCTATTTGGTTATCATAGTAGTACGCGACCAAGCGTTATCATGGAACCAAACAATTCCAGCCACTAACGCAGCTCATACTCTGATGAATTTCTGCTGTGCTATTTATTGCCTTCTGCCAATAGGAAAAGAATGGCGTTGCGCTACTCGTACTTGGCGGAAGTATTAATCTTGGCGACTATTAACAGGCTTGTAGTTCAGCTTCAATTTATGTTTTGGACTTCTTTCCAATTACGATTTTATACAGGGAAACTGCACAGTAACGCAATGAGGGGGCCTGAATGGTTGAGTGTGTAGCTCTTGGGCCACGGTGCTGCTGGTTTCGGGTTCGAGTCCAGGCGGGGGAATGGAAGTTTGTAGTGGTTCAGAATCCACTTTAAATCGTAGGTTCTGGACTAATATAACTATAGAGTGTTCCGCACAGGGCTGAAAATCCTACCCTGTAAAAAGAAAACATCTCCTGTCTCGAAATCTGTCAGTAGACAGGCAGACGGCCTTGGCCCACCATGGTGTTATTGCGCCAATGAAGAAGAAGAAATGATTACAATAAGTTCAAATAACTACATTTGAAGAAAATATTTGTGAGCAATATTTTAATTTATTTTATATATCTTCGAATTTTTCCTACAATAAATGTATCTAAGAAAATCGACTTCAATGCTTGCATTGAGTGAAAAATGTAGTTAGAAATAATACAGAATAACTATTTTACATCTCGTACATAATAATTATTTTAGTTATTTATATAAACAATATAAATTTATAAATTACTTCCTTTTTACAATTATTGATATGCATAACTAGTGTGGTAGTCAAATATTACAACATTCATATAAATTTAAGCGCATTATATATATAGAAACTTATTAGAAAAGTTTGCAAAGACCAAAGATGGGCATAATAAATCAATTTAATCAAGTTTTAAGAAGACAGTTCATTATTTTTCCCACTCTTTTCTTTCTTTACAATTTAAACTTCATAAAAGAACATATATTTGTTTCTGCCATTTTCTAAAGAATAACCATTCCAAAGGACGTCCAATATCACCCACGACATCGATTTAGCTAACTATCCATCCTTCCCTAATCGCTCCGAGACCGATAAAGACAGTTTAAGGTCATTGTATTTCAAAGAGTCAAGCAGCATCTTAAATCTTGATAAAAGCAGTCTAACGCAATATAGCCTAAGCCTTTATCAGAAGGAAGATGAACCAACAGCAGTCAAAGTTGATTTTAAAGTAGCAGCATCCTCATTACTTGATTAAAGTTGAACTGAATGAATGAAATAAGGCATTCCAAAGAACTAAATTCCATTTGCGAGGAATGAAACTCGCTTGAATGGCATACAGCGAATGGTTGTTAAAAGGATACAGTTTTGAATAAAAAGAAACGTTTCAAATAATTGTTGACATTTTTTTTGGGAAGGGTGCATTTATTCTGAACTCGACTTTATTTTCGTGTCCTTAATGATGTTTAAGTATGATTTTTATATGATGCTTCGCTTGGTGATGCATTCAGTTAAAGTTAAGAGATCATTCTACTGTGCGATTTTCATATCTATGGTCGTTCTGAATGAATTCAACAGGGATAATGAAGTAACTAAAAAGCCATATATCTTCTCTTTACAGACTTTTGTTAAAAAACTTTTTTTATAAAGATTTTATGAAAATTCATATTTCTTATTTTTTAAAATTTCTATTCATTTTGATATTTATTTTTTGAAGAAGTTTTAGAAATATGTTTTCATGAAAGAATCATCTTAGTCCATAGCTCAATTAAAAATAATAAAAAATATTGAATTGACTAGAGATTCTCAGTAAATTATGGATAAATTCGCGTTTTCTTTTATTCTTATGTTCAAATTCGAAATGTATCGTACTAATTAAGATTTATTATAAAATATTTTAACAATCTTGTATTATTACTTGATATTAACGAAAAGATCAAATTAAAGATTAATTAAATTAATTAATATTATTATTCAATTAATAGTCTGAGCAGAAATTAATATTAAATTAATATTCACTTAATTCAAGTGTAAAGTAAATAAAAGAAAATGCAAGAAATAAAATTAAATAATAGTTACAGTTAAAACAGTTAATAATTAGTTTTACCTTCAATTATAATGAATAAATAATCAATTTTTAAAAAGAGTTTTTATAAATCATTAAAAGAAATTTAATCAGTTACGATGAATCTTTTTTTTGTGACCTAACTGAACATAATAGTTAAGAAAAAAAGTTTTTTTTTGCACTTTTACAGATTTTTTTGACTACAGATTTTCAGTAAATTATCGATAAATTCGTGTTTTCTTTTATTCTTATAACGAAATTTCGAAATGTATCATACTAAATTTTAAATATATTAACAATTTTTTACTATTACTTGATATTAATGAAACCAAAATCAAATTAAGCTTTTAAATTAAGTCAAATGCCAAGTAAAGAAACGAAAATACAAGAAATAAAATAAAATAAATAGTTAAGCTTAAAACTGTTACTAATTAGTTTTATCTTCTATTATAAAGAATCGCCCATTTAAATAATCAATTCTTAAAAAGAGTTTTTTATAATTCAATAATCAGTTAATCAGTTACAACGCATCTTTTTTTGAGACCTAACTGAACATAATAGTTAAGCAAAAAGTTATTTTGCATTTTTACATTAAATTTTACAATGTAATTATTTTTTACAATGTAATTATTTTTACAGACCCAATATCAAAATAATGATTTTTTTAATTCTGTTGAGTTACTAACACACAACAGTTTCATAACTTAATGTAAATTTAAAAAAAAATGATACTATGTATCTTTGAAATAAAATAATCTCATTGTTAAAAAACTACAAATTGATTTTTATCTTTCAAATAAATAAAATGTATCATAAAATATAATATTTTATAAATAAAAAACTGCCAACAAAAAATACAGACGTTCTTTCAGAAACTCGAAGATATTACGGAAAAAAAAACTTCATCTTCTTTTTAATGTACGGATAAAAAATGTCGTATTAAATATAAATATAGAAAAATACTTTTTAATAGAAAAAATGACTTAATAAAATGTCTTAAAATATTTTTCTCTTTGCTGATTGAATGGTAATACGAGAGCTATTTTTTTCTACAGATAGGGCATTAACGGACGAATGTGTATAACAAAATGATTTTTTTACCGGAAGTCAAATACAATCAACGTTATTTTTCCATTTAGTCACCGGGAACATTGATACATTTGTCATACGGGTTGACGAGTTTTCCAATATCCTCTTCATAATAGGTTGCCGCCAGCGTATTGAGATAGATTTCCACTGAGTCTTACAGATCTTCATTACTGCGAAAGGCTGTCCTTCCAAGCTTATGAAAGTCACTCTGCTCCAGGTGTGGGATACACGCCAGGTGATCTCACATTTCTCATTGAAAATGTGCAATAAGCTGTTGGGTTACCATAATAGTAGCAGCCATGCGTTGTTATGGATCCAAACAATTCCAGCCACAAACGCAGCTTCGATGAATTTATGCTGTATGATTCCCTTCTGCCAATAGGAATAGAATGGCATTGTGCTTCTGGCACTTGGCGAGAAAATTAATCTTGGCGACTATATTAGCTTGGCTTACAGCTCAGTTTCAATTTATGTTTTGGACTTTTTTTCAATTGGGATTTTATGCAGAGGAAACTGCGCAGTAACGCAATGAGGGGGCCTGAATGGTTGAGTATCTAGCTCTCGATGCCACAGGTTTCGGGTTCAAGTTCCGACGGGGCATGAATGTTTGTAATAGTTCGGAATCCACTTTAAGCCTTAGGTCCCGGTCTCATATGACTGTAAGAGCTTCACGGAGCCCAATCACACTTCTCTCACCCACATCATTCCCAAACTAAATAGGGGCAACTCAGCTCTAAGCGCAGTGATGTGGTGTGGTGTGATGTGGTGCAGTAGTAGTAACGCAATGAGAAGTAGATTTTCTGGCCATTTAACAGCGCTATTGCAATTTGGATAAAATAGACAGAATTCGATAATTTCTGCCTCTCAAATATACCATAAAATTAATCAGTAAATATTTTATAAATAAAATAAAATCAATCATAAAAGAAAAAAAAAACATGCATTTTTACAGAAAGTCGAACGTACGAGAAAAAAATATATTCACTCATTTCTTAAAGTATGGAGAAGGGAAAAAAATATTTGATAAACATAAGGACAGGTGAATCTTGGAATAATTTTGAATTCTATGAATAAAGAAACTTTTTCAGTAAACTTTCTCTACACATACACCTTCAAAAAAAGAAAAGCGAACTGGCAAAAATGGATAAGAAAAAAGTAAATACCACAGTGAACAGTAGAATGAAAACAGTGCATGCATTTTTTCCGCCCTGCTTGACATTCTCCCGAATTTCTTCTCCCAGGGGTGAATCTATTTTCGAGTGATAAAATTTAATCTCCGACACTCGTGGACAAAAAAGTGTGTGTCAGGCACATAAGTTATCCGGAATCGAATCGTTGGAGGCATCTGGTGTGTCCTCGTTTGCTATTCAGCGAACAAAAGGAAACACTTCACCAGTCATGTGTCTTGTGAGTGATTCTTTTGGCTTCAATTTGTCCTCCATTTAAAGATGGCTGGTGTTTCACATCTGCTTAGTGAGAATATTTTGCTGCATATATTTGTTGCATGTTATTCATCTTTCATTACTTACATTCATCTATTATTTTTTGTCTTTTCTCGGTTATATGAGTCAACAAATAGTTTATTAGTTAAGTAATAAACTATGTAATAGCAGAATGACAACTTTATTTTTATGAATATGAGACAGATTGAGAATATTTTATAATTTATTACAGATAATTTAATCACTATCTTATCTAATACATTGGCAATTTTTATAGCTAGAAGATTTTGCATTAACTTATTGCATCTGATTATGTATGTCTCGACTGGTGGTATAAACTTACCTTAATATAGTGCATGATTTCTGTGGCTTCAGTTTGTTTTGTGTCCCCAATTTAAAGGTGACTATTATATTCATGCCTACTATCTGAAAGGTTTCATTAATGAAGATCAAATAGAAATCAGCTTCTTTTTTGCAAAGTATTTATTGTGTCTACAAAAGGTGAGTACGTTTTTAACATTTGAATAGCTATCTTAATAAATGGCAGTTAACTTGGAAGCCGTACCTTGTACAGATGGAACCTTGGTAGGCTGTGTTAAGGGCCTTACTAAATGAGAATGTTACGTAACTTATTGCTTTCTTTATAGGGCGGCTTTGAAAAGTTTTCCATCAAGTAGTTGAAATTTTATTAAAACAAGACCTGTCACAAGATCTATTCTAAAAGCATTGGATTCACTACACAAATGGCTGCTTTTACACACTGAGAGAATACGGCTGTCAATGGGAAAAGTACTTACCAGTTTGCACAAGAAGAACTTCTTGCCTTTTTTTTTCAAAAGATAAAGCAATTACATTTTTTAGCCTCCTTCAAGACGAATTGTGGATTGCTGGGTTATTATTTGACCAATATATTTCAACAACTCAATATTTTGAATATAGCTTGCAAGGGAAAGAAAATATTCTCACATCCACTGACAAAATGAAAGACCTTTAGAGAAAATTACAGATTAGGAAAAGAAAAGCTGTTGAAGGTAATTTGGAAATGTTTTCATTGGTAAGTAACTCTTGAATAAATGGAACACTTCCAATAACAGAAGAACAGTTAACACGTTTAGAAGAAAAATTGAATTCTTATTTTCCATTACTTAACACTGAATAATAAAATTGGTTTAGAAATCCAGTAATGGAAACTTCAAATGATTTTGATTTAAAGTTAACAAAAGAAAAAGAACTAGTAGCTATATCCATTGATTGCGGATTGATAATGAAATATACGGAATTGTTTCTTGAAACCTTTTGAATTTCCATAATAGGTGTCAATATCTAAAAGGGTTTTTAACATTTTACTGCAATTTTCATCATATTTATATTAATTAGGATTTTCTATAATTAAGCTTAAAAAAAGTAGCAATCTTTAATAGTATTGACGAGGAAATAAAAGGTAGCCTTTCAAATATATGCCCAAACATTGAAGAAATCGCTTGGTCACATCGAGTCCATATTTCTTATAAACTCAAGAATGAATAAATTAAGGTATGCTTCATTTTATTATTTTTATTTCATTAAGATTTTCTGTACTATTTAACTTAACTTTTATACCATATTTCTCAGAAATTTGTATATAGTGCGCCAATCAATATTTGTAGGATTTTAAAGGCGCCCCACCTTCAAAAAGTAAGAAGCATTGTTTAAACCATTGAAGTTGAATCTTTCTCCCTTTGATCATCTTCACATCATATTCTCTGATATCGTCATTTCAAAGGCAGAGTTATTTTAAATTTGATTATTTCCATATTTCTGTATAGAAAGGATTTCTATGTAGGACAACATGAGTATAATCAGTGAAATCTCACTTTGCGCAGACGCCACCCATTAATTTAGTGTATATCTATACATTAGAATGCATCCACAAGTACGTAAACATACATACATGTATTAAAAAACTATTATTAAAAATAATAAATTAATTTTACCAATTATGTGTCAAGTTTTAAAATCTTGAAAAGTTGATACACATACAATAGATTATAATGAAATAAATTGAACATATGTCAGTTATCTGAAATACTGTCTCATCTTATTTATGTAATTTTTCTTCATAAGAGTTTAGAGTGTATGAGTCTTTGGTAAAAGTATCATAAAATGTATATTTAAATGGATTATTATGGTCATTTTAAAATTTAAAATTGAGAACTACTATTCGGGTTTTTGTTCATACTTTCTAGGTAGAGTAACATCACAAAAAATTTCAATTTTATTTTTAAACCAACAAGCATACAGTTTGGATAAAAATAATCTATATTCCTTTTTTAATCTCAATTTTTTTTAAATAAAGCTTTACTCAAAATATAACAGAGTTTTCAGAATTGTACAATTGAATTTATAAATTTTAGTAATTAAAAATTTCAAAATATTTCAATTTAAAATCTTGAAAATGAATATAATGAAAATTTAATTGTCAATTATCTGAAATACTTAAAAATATTCATTGACACAGAAATTAGCTCACATGCACATTAACAATGCAAATTCGAGAGAGTTGCTTTAGGGTTAATATTCAATACTGTAATGAATAAATGAGGAAAAGTTGATGATCAAATAAAAGCTTGAGAATTAATTTGCATTCTCCTTTTAGTAGAATATATAAAATAGTATCATGAATTCATTTCTTTAATCACAAATTGAATAAATTATAAATCAGAAAGATAAAGAAATAGATACTTATAATATATATATATATATATATATTATTTAATATATTACTTCAAGTCAATATTTTCTATATAAGAGTAATATAATAAGACTCGGCATTAATAGGTTTAGTTAATTTATCAGATAATCACTAGCTTAATTGCAATAAATTGGGCATGGGCTCGAAGGATTTGAACATATGAAATATCTGTCTTTAGAACAGGATTAAAAAATAAAATATAAGGTATAATTACTTAATTTATTGCAATTAATTTGAAAGTTGTATGCTAAAGTAGTTTATTTTATTTAATTTACTGATGAACTGTTACATTTTCAGTATTAAATAAGCAAAGTTTGCCTTGAACTGTTCTGTAAATTTCCAGAAACATTTAAAGGAAATGTATTTAGTAAATTTAAATACTAAACTGTAGTAGTAACTGAAACATTACTTTACAACTACCACAAATAATAAACAAGTAGTGCAATGCACAGTATTTTTGAAAATTTTAATTGCCTATTAAATTTGATGTTGAGATAAAAGGGTTGGAATTTTGTTATAAAAATTGTTACTATTAAAATCTATCAATTTATCTAATTGAATACGCCTGCATATTTTACAAATTGAATAAGTGTTTTAAGAGAGATAAAAAATAATTTGCTCAATTATTTATGAATTCAAATTAAAGACAAAATTTCAGGAAGGAATTTTTTTTTATTTAATGAACAATTTTATAATGCCAAAGTAATTTGAAATATATCTCTTTATTAATTGGCAGTAATATTTTAAATAAATAAAATCTGAATATGTTACTTTTAAATTGAAAGCTTATCACTTTCAGTTTTTTAATCAGCATTCAAGTGTTGTGATACATTATTATTTTCTCATAAATTAGTAAAAATTATATCAGGAGACATAAAGATATGAAGTGATAGCATGCCATATTGTAAATGATGATTAATGATCTCATTTAAATAAATTTTTTAAAATATATTGTTTTAATATTCTAGAAAAAGATAGCATCAGTAATTTAATAACAAATTTTATCGTGTACTAGCATTACATGCAGAAGTTTTCAGAACAATCTTCCTTGTTATTTTGCACCTTAAAGCTCTTAACTGAATCAACAAACTAATTATTTTATTTAGAAATAATATAATGTGCTGTTGTACCATTTAAGTTTATAGCAAAATGAAGATTAAAATTTTGTATAAATTAGTATTTAATGAGCATTGATATGTTTTAAATCCTCTTAAACATTTCTAATCCTTTAATAAGATGTTCAATTATTACCTCACATCCTTTATGCATTTAAATTTAGTAATAAGTTATTTATTATTCAAAGGGAAAAATAAAATTATAAAAGTAGATTTAAATAATGAATGAAATATTCAAAACTTTAAAATCTTCAGCAATTAGTTGTTGCTTGGAGAGTTTTGTGCACCAATTAATAAATTGCTCGGAAGATATTAACAGATGTGCTTTGAGAAATCATTTCCCTTCATAAACCTTAATGATGCTTATCCAAACCGCTATTGAGGAACTTATTGAGTGCCTGAACCAACAGAAGAGTTTGCATTGTGCCAAAGCAAGGATTGGTACTTCAAAAACCCTCAAGCAGTAAATCCCCCGCGTTCTTCTGAAGGAACCAATCCGAGATAGGGCATGAAAAGGAAACGAAGCGAATGACAATAATTAATTATGGTGGAATCATAAGAGCACTTCACAGCAATCTGCAACAAACAGGAAGGAATTGATTGCCGGGATGGGAAATGCTTCGACCAAAGTCTGTCTGAAGAAGTCAGATTCTAAACAAAGGGTTCTGTTGACAGTTATTTTAACGTTCCGTGTTCTGTGAACGGTGTTTTAGTTAAAGGTAATAATGCAGAAATTGAATAGATTTTTATCAAAGGCGTGGGTGTTAGATTTCAGAATTAGAAGATTTAATATTTGAATAAATAAGGTAATTTCTGCAAATGATTTTCAATAATTCTCTGTAATTAATTTCTGTAAATAATGTATTTCCCTAAATTAATGTACAGAAATTAATAACATTAAATTATATACAATGCAATTTATAGAACTAAGCGCGTGTCACTGTAGTGTGTGAGAAGTCTCTGATATAAACAAAATAACAGTCGATTCTTTAATATCAGAAAATATGATTTAAGCCAGTGAAAGTGACTTAAATTTCTTTATTAATCAAATAGAATAAATAAATTTGAAAAACTATACTTTAAAATATTTTTTTATAGAACAAATATTAAATGTAATATTTATAATCTATCTTTTATTTTTCACCTATACTGCCATTTTGATGTACCTTATAGAGAATGATGAATTCATTTAAAAGTTCTCACATAAAAGCACAATTAGCTTACAAAAATATAAAATGAAATTAAAAATTTATATAATAAATAAACTTTGTCAAACTTTTATTCATAAGAGTAAATTTCTATTTTAATAATAAAAATAGAGGTGTGTTAAGACTCTTGATCTAAAATATGTACAGTCAAGTCAAGAAAAACTTGTTTTGGAAGGGAGAATATAATTTCAATTTATCTGAGAAACTTGTAAACAAGAAGAAGACTGACAAGATCTCGCACTTTGTCAAGATTCCTATCAAATGAAAACATCTAGGTTCGGCTTCCAGATGATTGACATATTTTTTCTCGAATTCAATTAAAAGAGTTTGTGGCTTATTCGATTTGCTGCAACTCCCAGTTTAGACAAGGAAATTTTTAATTTGGCTTATTTTTGGGTTTCGAAATGAGATTCCACAGTTCAGATGTCCAGTGAGTTTTAAGTAATAAAGATAAATATTTTCCCAGAAACATGTTACAAAAAATGTTTTTGCTCTTTTGAGCCGTTTCATTATTTTAATTATTTAAAATCTACATTTCTCTTAAAATCCTATTATCTTATACTTATAGATATATACAAATTGATTTTATAAAAAAATTACGGACTCTATCACACTCTTTAGCAATGCTGCCTTAAGACCGAGTAAAAAGCATTTCTCTCTCTTTTTTCAGATTTCTAAAATGAAATTCGTTTTATATTTGGTAACTGTTACACATTAAATCTGCAACAAAAATTGTTATTTTCAAATGACGCGCAATTTAACTTGGTATCATTCGCCACTAAAAGGGCAAATATACAACAAATTTAGCATTACTCAAAGTGTAACTAAGATAGGCCTATTACACATCTACATTTTACCACCAATAAAATTAGAAACGAATATAACATGATGAATTCTTGAGGATACACAACCTCCTCCTTTCTTTCTAAATCCCAACAGAAGGACTTTCTGGCCTATGAACTAATTGTGTCTTTCCCCAGCATGAAAATAAGAACTTTTCGTTCGTTGGATTTCGAACCATTCTCGCCTAATTTGGAAACACAATGCCGTATTCATCAGTCGATCCGGCTTGAAATTAAACTTACAACGAGATAAAATTTTAATAACAATAAATAATAATAAGACTGTAAAATTTTTTATCAATATAGAAATTATTTTATGTAAAAATTGAAAAAAATTGTCCCAGAAAAATTTATTTGAGAAAAGAAATAAACAGCATTTAATTTTAATATAGCAGATTCCGTGTTAGGAACCCGATGGCCAAGTGACTAGCCACTGGTTTTGGGTTCGAAATACACTATACACCGTAGACCCTAGCCTAATATGACTGTTGGACGTAGAGCTGACAATTCTACCCCGCAAAAAGAAAACATCATCTCTCTCAATATCTGCCAGTAGGCAGATGGTCTTGGTCCGCCATGAGGCTGTTGCACCAATAATTAAGAAAAAGATTCAGTATTAACCCAGGGTGTGAATACTACACCTTAATTTTACCACAACAATTTGGAATGAACACCTCCAAGCGTTGCATCTGATTGGTTTGCAACAACTTCCATAGAAAGGATTTTTCGGCCTACGAATTTATCTTGCCAAATTCGAGTGAGAGCAAAGGAGATTTCGTTTTGGAATAAATTGTTGAGTTTTAAACTAACCTCACATGGATTCACAAGCCCAACGTGCTATCTACCAGACCATTATGATCCTCTACATTAAAATTAATAGTATTGAAATTTATTTATTATTATTTTGTCTCAAAAGAAGTTCCAAAAAGAAAAGATTAAATCTGTGATTACAGAGCATTAAAAAAGTTAAAAATTTTTTTCTATACGTTGAGATGAGCTATTGCAAAAAGATTTGCTCTATATTTTATAATTTTCAAAATTTCATTAATGATAGTAATAACATAAGCCATCAGGGGAGGGGGAGTCCGTGTTTATTTAAAGAAAAGAAGAAAATCATCAATATGACTAGATCCCTTGATAAACAGTATTATATATCAATCCCTCACCTTAGTTTATTTATGAAATTAAATTACATTTACAGTGAAAAAACGAAAGAATACAGAAAGATACCAAAATTATTTGAAAAGATTTATATAAGTTTTAGTTTGCATTTTGAAACCATCATACTTTGCATTATTAATTATTAGAAAAGTAATTATTTTCCGGCCAGAAAGTATTAAAACAACGCGGTAACATAAATCATAAATTATTTAATGAAATGTTTGTTAATTTAAACAGTGGGTAGTTCTTTTATTGAAATAAACACAATGCATATGCCAGTAATTTTTAATTATGTTTGAATATATTTTGATAAAAACAGTAAAGATTTATTTGATCTTTTCAATAAAGGATTAAAATTTCAGAGCAATTGGATTGCAATATTAACATTTATTTCGATAAATTTCCTTTCATTGTTGATGAATGACTTTTCAAAGGGATAGATAAACAGACATCCTAAAAGTGTTTCGTTAGATTAAATAAAGGTTGTTTACGATTTAAAAGACAGTGAAATATCCTATTTTTCAAATGTCAAATAAGAAGGAATCCTTGCAAATACTAAAAGGGGAACCACATTTCTTTCTATTCATGGGTTTAAATTGAAGTCAAAAGATTTGTACCCTTTTATGTGAAGCCATTGAATGATTTCTGTAATCAAAGATCATTCTCCCCAATAGCATATAATATCAAGTGATTGCTTTTGTTTAATTATAATGGAAATATCTTGCTAACTTTGTCGGTAACTTTTAAATTGCTTTAAAAATAAATAGAAAAGAGCCCTAAGAGGAAAATAAAAAATTTAGAAATATTATATTATGATTGGTAATGTGTTTAAATAGTTCTAGAGTGAGTCACTCATTGTATAGTAAGCACGTATGAGTTGCAGTAGTGTGTTATGCATATATTGTTATCAATATGAGTAGAAAGAGGTGGATGTGCCAGTTGCATAGGTGTTTTTTATTCTAATGCAGCTGACAAACACTTAGACAATTGTCTTGGATGCCTTAAGGCAAGTATTGCACAGACTTTACTCACTTAGCACTACCCAGGAGGTCCGTGTAACTTGAAGATAAGCTACGGACGCGAAATAACAATACGCTCTACGATCACGTTAGACCGGGGCCTAAGGTTTAAAGTGGATTAAAGAAAAAAATTATGCTTAAAAAAAATGTTTATGTCGATAAATTAATAAAATTCTCCCATTTTGAATAGTTTATGCTTCTATCTGGTTCCTAAGACTGTAAAGATTTATCCTTAAATGGAAAATGAAAATGAAGATAAATAATTTAAATAAAATGAACAAATGTCTACCCATTTCATTAAGAAACACAAATTTAATGCAGAAAAATCCAAAATAAATAGTTTATTTTTCAGTCGTGTTAAGAAGTAGTAAAATAAAATATGTGCTAGAAATTCAAAAAGGAAATTTTATAATTTTTTTAAAAAAATGAGAATCAGGAGAAATGTTTCTGGATTTATTAAAAATAATTTATAATGGTAATCGATAATAGTTGGAAAATTGAACAATTCCACTTTAGAATTTAATCTAACTTCGAAAGTTAGCAATAAAAAAAAATAGAAAGATAATTTATCAAGTTCCGGAAACATTCCTCGCAATCACTTAGAAACACTTTTCTTACTCAGTTAACTTTTCCGCTTTTCAGGAACAAATTTTTCTATTCCATTGTTTCAACTATACTTAACTTTGGAAGAACTTTGAAAGTTATAAAGTGACTTTGAAGTTTACATAACTTGCGCCCACCTCCAATCCTTTTGCCCTGTCATACTTTTCTAATTTAAATAAATTTTATCAGAAACTAAAAGGATGCAAATCGAAATTGAACATTGGCATAAATCCACAAATCAGTATTAATAATTAAAAGTGTTCACTATTGATAATTAAAAGATTGTAATATACATAAGGTTAATGTATGAACACTCATATATTTTAAGTTCATAATGTTTTCATACTCATTAAATTTCCTTATTTACCAGAAGTTAGCAGTTACTAAATCGGTTATTGCCTTTTATGTGTTGATCTTGAGATATATCTGAAAATATTTTGTTGATCTTTAGATCAACAAATCTTGATTGTTGAAAATTGATCTTTGTTTTTTGATCTTGAAAATTGATCTTTTTGTTGATCTTTTATTTGTTGATCTTTAGAAATATCTGAAAACAACTCCTATATTTGTTGTTCTTCAGAAATATCTGAAAACAACTCCTATATTTGTTGTTCTTCAGAAATATCTGAAAACAACTCCTATATTTGTTGTTCTTCAGGAATATCTGAAAACAACTCCTATATTTGTCATTCTTCAGAAATATCTGAAAACAACTCCTATATTTGTTGTTCTTCAGAAATATCTGAAAACAACTCCTATATTTGTTGTTCTTCAGAAATATCTGAAAACAACTCCTATATTTGTTGTTCTTCAGAAATATCTGAAAACAACTCCTATATTTGTTGTTCTTCAGAAATATCCTTCACTATTCGAAAATAGAGAGCTTCACTATTCTTAAATAAGCTTCACTATTCGAAAAAAAATCAATATAACGATAAAGAACGAATTATTAACTGATGAACAGCATGCTGAATTTTCAAAGTGAAGAATTTTGGTTCGGATGGTTCAAATGATTCCCAACCAGAATTTCTTGTGCCTATGTCTGCGCTGGTTGCAATGAATCCAAAGTACCGAAAGTCCTTCAGTTGCGTTTTATGAGTATTATGCTTATCCTCAACTATCGTTCGAAACTGCTGTGATGCAAAATGAGTGTTATGTAGTAGTCCTAATGTGGTACAACCCGTGGCAATGTTAAATCTGCTGTATCTGCTGCCCCTTTGCAGTTAGGAAGATATCAGATTATTACATTAATGTGACAGGTGTTTGAAATCAAGTCAATGATGGAATCTAATTTACGGGGAATGCCGGAATCTATTTTATAGTTTATTTTATCTTTTAAAAGAGGAAATATGGCAAAGAAGAAATACGTTACTAAATCATCAAGAAAATAATTTATGCAAACAGCTTTGATTTTGATTTGATTTGGGTTTTTTATTTTTGTTATGATATTGTTTTGATTTTTTTTTATTTATACTCTAATTTTTCATTGTAAAGGAAAGATAAATTTTAAATAATTTACAAGTATTCCAAAAAAAAAATGTAAATATATCCAATCAAAATCAAACATGTTGGTCATAATAGATATAAGAAGAACAAGAGACTAAATTATAAAACAATATAATAATCTATAAACAATGCGATATTAGTAATAAATGCTATATTTTGAATTTTTCTAACAATGTTTTATTAATATTTATGAAGGTAAATAAGAATTTCTTGAATTTTCCTTTTAGTTTTCTATTTAAGATTTTTGTTTCCTAAAATGATATTTAGTATTATTATAATACATGTTATATAATTTACTATAAATTGTATTTTTTAAAAAACAGAATTTATTTTTAAAACATTTTTATTTTTATTTTTATAATAAACAATGTTTTGCAGTTTAATTTAATTTAACAAATAATGTCCCGTGTTTATTTTTTTATTATTATATTTCGTTTATTTAATTGTTATTATTTTATTTATTTTTATAACTATGCCATTTCTGCCAGAAAGAATGCAATAAATTTTGCTGAAAGGCAGCCCTAGTAATTCTCCATCTTTCTGAGATATGCTAAGTGATCAATCATTCAATAAAATACGTCTTTTATTTCACACTGGAAAACAAAACCGTTGTAGAATCACCCACCTTTTAGGAATCGAATATCCATTTTTAGTAACATTATTCAAGCATTTCCTTTTTTCATTTGTTCACAAAAGAAATAAAACTGCTATTTTTCAAAACATATGGCGGCTATGCATATAAATGAGATAAAGAATGAAAGATACAGAAAAAATGCCACTATTAGCATTATTGAACGCAAAACAAATTCATATTTAAAAATTCACACCGCAAATGTGAGATAACAGGGAGGAATCTGATAAAATTTATTACTGAACTTGAGGAAACTGACAAGGTGATAACAGTTTTGAAAATTAGAAGAAATAGAAATGCAAAACACATTTTTGTTTTATCTAATCACTAAGTAATGTTTACTGTAAAATTTTCAACTGCAGATTTCAGAATTTAAATGAAAAAAAACTGTTACTTTGTTGTGTTTATCATATTTAGAAAAAATTGAACTCGTTAGAGAATTCGTGACATTGACTGAGATCTTAATGTTCGGATATTTATAGAAAAAATAGCACTATATAATAATTTTTTTTATTTTTCAAAATAGATTTCCTGAATGAATTTACACTATTTAAAATACAAATTTTAACTATAATTTAATATTTATAAATAATTATATTACAAATGAGGATATAACATATTTACAAATCATGAAAGAAATCATTATTCTAATGAGATAATAAATAATATAAAAAAAAGTTGTAAAACATTTTTATTCATCATCAAAACTATTTTTATGATAATAAATGATTCTTGAAAATTAAGTTAGTAAGAAAACAGAAATAAGCATCATCATATACATATTATGTAAGGTTTGTTTAGCTAATTAGTAGTGAAAAAGGAGTTTTCGTATATGAGCATAAAAGATTATTTAAAAAAATTAAAATTTAATTACTCTACATCAGTGGAATTTCATTTTAATATTAATTAAAAAGAGAATAATTTAATAATGAAAATTTCATTTACATAACGACATATTCAAATTACCATTTTATTTATATATTTTTTTAACTATAATTATCAAATATAAAGATTACAAATTTTATTATGTACGTAAAGATAAAATGATTATAATATTTTAATGTAACTTTTAACTGCGAAACACCGTCAAAGCACAGCTTTAAATCTACAAAAAAATTAGACTAACAAAATCCACTCCCCTTCCTTACTTTTAGAAGAGCAATAAAAATTATGTTGTTTCTTATTCTACATGGTGAACAGCAATATCTAAACCAGGGGTGGCCAACTCGCGGCCCGCCTTGAATATTTTTCCGGCTCGTGATATTTATCACACAGTATTTATTTTACAATGGCCAAAGTAGTGAAAACCGTGTAGTGAAAAAAATAAATTCTGTTTTTTAAAAAATTCATTATGTGTGCATCCATATATATATAAATTAAAATTAACTGTCGAAATTATGAGAAATAATTAACTTTGATTTCAAAATAATATTCTTGCGAATATAGGACAGATATTACCTGGTTTATTTATGAATTCAAAGGATAATTTAATTATATTCTGCGAAATCATGAGTGCCTATTTTGGAACATCTAATATAACCGGCTGTAATATGAATATAAAAATGTCTATAGTGGATATAAATCTAATATGGGGATATATAATTTTATATGCGGCCCTTTGGAGTTAGGATGCATTTCCAAAGTGGCCCGCGAGATCATTTGGGTTGGCCATCCTTGATCTAGACCAAGTTCATGAACCCGCATGTTCCATGAAAGGAAGGAAAGTGGGGGCAGCATCTGTTGTGATGGAGCACTCATAGGTAAAAGTCTGATTTGGCACCGAGTATCTGAAGAAGGAGGATAGTGCCTTTCGGGAGGACTTTGAGGGGAAGCTTCCGCGCATTAGCGTATCATATGGGAGAAAGCTCTGAAAATTCCCAACAGGTAGCCCGACTAAAGTGGCAAGATGCTGAACATCACAAACGCCAAAAATTTTTAACAGTGTCTACAACAAAACCGCCAGCTGATTGAACCTCAGCCATAATATTCACCAGCAGCGCAAGTTGCCACTGAATCACGATTCAGGGAATAATAATTATTAAAACCGTATTGTAGAAACAAGTAATATAAAAAAAAAAAAAAATTAAAGTCAATTCCTACTTTTTTTCACTATATTGCAGAAAGTCCTTTATAAATAATTTTCAAAGCTGGAGCCATCTATTGGTAGATATATGCAACTTAAATCTAAAAAAATAATAAAATTGATTAATGAAATTAAATTACGGAATTCATATTTGAAAAAAACTGTAATAACATCAAGTGTCATCCACTACAAGTTCAAAAAAATGTATTTGAACTTGAGTGGATGAATAAAAAGTATTTTATTAACGATTGAAAATTTGAACAAGATATATATAGGGAGAGGGTGAGCTAATAGAAGGAATTGAAAAAACCGCTTCAAGTTAACTGATATGTATAAATAAACACTCATCATGCTGACATGACTATGTTTCACGAATAAGATTGGAATATAATAAATTTCAATAATTCAGTACTGTAAGGACAAGTACAATTCTTAAAATATTTTTGTTTCAGAATTATTTTTGTGACACTTAATAGGTGGGCTGAAAAGTTCACAGGCTGACAATAGATGGCGCTACTAGTATTAAATCCATATGATTTTTAGTTAGCCCTGACCTTCAAAAGACACGGGTATATGGATTTAATACTAGTAGCGCCATCTATGTGTTATCTATCTTTTCAGCCCACCTATTAAATGCCATCCCCAGTTATTAGGAGATCAACAATTTAACAAATTCATGTCGTTATTAATGTCATTATTATTTATTATAGTACACTTTTAATCTTGTTAATTAGTTATGTGATATTTAAGACATGTCCCATTTTTATACGAAAACATCTTTTAAATTAAAAATAACTAAGTTATATATTTCTAAATATTAATTTTATCTGCCTGTATGTAGCGAGTAGTGCATTCGGCACCACAAAACAATTTTTGGAAAACTGGAAGAAACAGAGTATCTTGGAGGATAAAGAAAAGACAATCTTTTCATAGAAAGTCAAAACTTTTGCTTTTTTTTGTCTGTTTGGAAAACGGAAACAACACCAAGAAATCACATCACAGTTTAAGTGCAAGGAAAATATCTCTAAAGGGAAAGACATTTTTTGAGAACTACCCATCTCAGAATAAACATAGGGAAAGGAAATGAAACATCTGGAGTGCCATCAGGAAATTAGATAACCCTTATATAAACGATAAAACTCTTTTTTTTTTTTTTTTTTTTTTTACTTATTAAAAAAAGTGACGACAAATCAGATATGATATTAAGTAGCATATTGTTTTCGAAGAAGTTTAATAACACACAAATCTCTATACATTTTTTGGCACTTTATATTAAGTAGCAGCTATACGTTGATTTGCTGTTAAAGAAAGGAAAAAAAAAATGAGTTTTATATATGGAAGTGATTATTAAATAAATATATCATAATATTAACTCAACGATGAGAGAAAATATAAATTATACAAGATAATAATTTATGAGGGATATTAGTTCAAAAACTTCAAATGAAATATTACAAAAACTGCGAATGTATATTTGATAAATTACGTAAAACAATTTAATGATGTGCATAATTCCATATCTAGCCATCAATTGTGCATGTGCATTATGTTTTTTGTTGAACTTCCGTGGACCTCGTGTTCCCCTTACAGTGTCCACCGATGTTGACGGTTGAGAAGGAGAGGCTATTGCTTTTGCAGATTTGGTTTGGTTTGTCGCTCTTTGATCATTTTGTACACACTTTAGACTAATTAGACCGGGACCTACAGTTTAACGTGGATTCTGAACCCCCAACAAACATCCATACCATCGCCAGGATTCGAACCTGAAGCACCAATGGCCAGAGTGTTAGCCAATTGACCATCAGGCTGCTTGCTTTTGCTGAGAAGTTTTAGGGGTAAATGTTAAGCATTTGGCATTTGTGTGTCTTATGGGCAAAAAACTGGCAGTTTTTATCAGGCAGCTTGGTATCAAAATGTTTTTAACAATTTCACAAAAATTATTAAAATACAATTACGTTATGTTTTACGTGTTATTATTTAAAAATTATTGAAACATAGTACCTTCGTATATTTTATTAACCATGTAAGTAGTGGTAAATATTGCAGAACTATATATTTTATTCGCTGCTGTGTAATTTTTTTCCAGTAGTTTTATGATGAAATAGTTTTGTCTTTCAACTAGTCCAGTCAGGAGCTGATTACGGCAATAGTTCTCAGAAAGTGCAAAGTTTGAAAACACTTCTTCTATGTATTAGAATTTCAGCGATAAAAGCAATAGGCCAAAGAACAATTGTACAGGAAGAAGCAAAATGTCTAAAAAAATGTTCAACGATGATATTTTTATTTTTGAAAGTCAATCAATTTAATATGTCAGAAGTTTTAAAGATGAAGAATTTCCAACCGAATGCTTCTATATCACAGTCATTCATCCAATGAAATAATGGCTGTCAATGTGATTAAATGTGTATGTACAGCCTCTGTGTTGAAGGAAAGGAATTTTAAATTAATTATAGAAAAAAGCACGTGTAATAATATTGGTTTTAAATTTCATGTTATTGAACATTATTACTTTATATTATTATTTATTTAATTTACAAACAGGTTAAAGGTTTTTATGTTATACAGGTTGTTATCTTAGTTTTTACCGGTTGGCAACTTAAAATTTTTCGAACAGTAAAAATTAGAGATAAATTTATTTTTTTGGGTTTAGAGTTGTAGAAGATTAAACATTCTTACTATGTACATTCTTTGTACATTGCACACAGTTGTGTATTTTTTCATTATAGTAATATTTTTATAATTTTTGTCCCCTTAAATTTTAATATATGTCAGCGTTTTATTTATTTTTATTATTTTATTTTAGTTATTCGTTATTTTATTCGTTTTGTTTATTTATTCGCTTTTCATTATTTTATTACACATATATATATTTTACGTAAATATTTTAGGAATATTACTTTATAAGCCTCGTGTTTTTCAACCTCCTCGCATGTGGTGTAACAGGACATATGCGGATAACGTTCTCTGCCATCTTCAGAAAAAGATTTTTTTGTAAAAATTATATTTTAGGATAACAATTTTCAGATCAAGGTAAATAAATAGTATAGAAAAAACTCAGATTTGAATCCATCTGAAAAAATTTGTTGCGTAAAATCGGGTATGAAAAAAAAGAACCCACGAGCAAAACAAGACCTTAATACAGATGCGATTGCAACATAGAGCGAAATAATTCCATTGTAATATCTAGGAAAGTTGATATCTTCAAGGACTTTAAGCTAAATTGCTCTTATTAAATTAAAGAAGGGGCGATAAAATAGTTGAGCCATTTTAGTAATTTTAACTCTTTATGTTTGTAATGATTAAAAAAAAGCAATCGCACTTGTTTTGTTGTTTCTTTTGTGCATGTTTGTGCTTATACAATTTTGCTACGGTAAAAAATATTCATTGATAATATTAATATGTATATTAATATATCACATAAATATTAAAGACTTTAATAGCCGTCATAAACAAACTGATTGAATACGTAAGAAGTTAACGATACAAATAAATTATAATTATGATTGTTGTAAGTCTTTAATTTGTATTAATCTTTAATAATTAAAAGCGCTTAATTGCTTTAATTGTTATACAATACGTATAATATTCACAATCTTTCAATAATATTATTTACAATGATTGGATCAGAAAATTAACATATCTTCCCAAATAATTTACATTTTTAACTGACGTAATTAGCGATAAAAATGTTCTAAATTGAAATTCCTTATCAACACAGGCACACCTAGAAGCTTTAAATAATAAACTAATAATTAACATATTTAATATTAAAAAGCTGAAAAATGGTCAATTAAGTTGATAATTAACTCAAAAATTGTACACCAATTATAATATTTAAACCATTAAATGGAAATTTTAAAGTTTTCTTATCTTTAAAGTAATGCACAACCGTTAGTCACCTTTTCTGATTCATTAAATTCCTTTTTACATACCGTGATAACTACAATAAATTATTTTTAAATGTTAGGGGAATTAAATTTTATTACAGTTAAGTTCTATGCGTACAGTCAGGAATAATGTCTTTAACATTAAAAATATTGGCTTTAATTTGGACCTGCATTTATTGATATAACTTCTCTAGTATTTTTAACGGATCTACAATTCATCTTGAACTAATGGTATTATTATTAAAAATAATATTTACAGTTATATTCAAAAGCCTGGATTGATTAAATTCATAAGAGTGATAACATTACTGCGTCGTAATATTTAGTTAAAATTGTTTATTAGATTTATCTAGTATATTATTTTTTGTTTTCCATGGTTACCATTTGCTATTTTACTCTATTAAAAGTGAAGTAGAAGTAACAAATTTTTATCAGATTAAATTTTGAGTGAAAAGAATAAAAACACTACTTATTTGCAATAACATAAATATCCACAAGCTTTGGGAATAACCAACTGTTTCTTATGATAACACATTATCTTGTGTCTGGTAGATTTGTTGGTCTAAAGGTACAAGATAACAGCGATGGAGAGTTCTAAGTTAGGTAATAAATTCTACGTGTTCAGATATATATATTTATTTCGGTGAAAAGATATTACCGGAGTATGTTTATTTACCACCGTATTTTATTTATATCAACACAAATAGATTTATTTTAAATCGAGTTGATTTATTATTAATAGAAGTCTATATACTCCAATTTAAATTTTTTTTACTTTTAGATAAAATAAAACTCTGTTATTATTTGTACATCATAATTTCTATTGTTCATTTGCCAATGTTGGGAACTTGATTGAAGACTACACACTCCTGATATGGTAGATCCGTAGGAAATTCAGTGTTATTCAGGGTGTACCACGTAAAGTACGGTTGGCAATATTCTATTAGAAAAAAAGGGCGAGTAATTTGAGAAGGTGAGTTAACTGGCCCACATTTGTGTGTCAACCCCAAAATCTCCATCTTGGCAAACTGACTTTCAGTGTAAGATACTCTGCTGAAATCGTAATGTTGATATCTTTAATGAAATCGTTTTGTTGTTGGCAAAAAAGTGACTGAAGAACATAGTTGAAGTTAAAAAGGAACTTCAACTCTTGCCCTTCAATAAATGTATTTTAACCCGGTCTTCATTTCAGGCGTTTTTGAACATTTATTTCAGTTGAATATAAATTAAAAATATTTAATATTTTAAAACATATATAATTTGTTATTATGAATTTCTACCTTGAATGCAAAATAAAAATATATAAA
This sequence comes from Caerostris darwini, assembly GCA_021605075.1. Taxonomy (NCBI): domain Eukaryota; kingdom Metazoa; phylum Arthropoda; class Arachnida; order Araneae; family Araneidae; genus Caerostris; species Caerostris darwini. Next base: position 183,189 of record BPLQ01003444.1, on the reverse strand, counting down.
AATATATAAAAATAAACATTTTCCAAAAACGGCTTGTATATAAAATATTTTATAATATTCGTTTTTTTTACAGTACACAATAAATTGTTTTTCTAATTCATCGAAAATGATATCGATAGGAAAACTATTATGCATAAATAATTGTATTAATTAAAATATTATTAAGTTATACAGATGATCATATCACACACCTTAGGCTTTCAATTGAAATAAATTGAATGTTTATATATGTTAATTACATAATGATTAAAAGTTTTTAATGACTATCTTAAACAAACTGAATGAATACGTAATAAGTTAATGATACAAATAAATTATAATTATGATGGGTGTAAGTTTTTAATTTGTATTAATCTTTAAGAAAGCACGCTAGAGACATTTAAATGAAGAGTCCTAAAACGCTTCAATTGTTTTAATTACTATACCATAATAATAACATTCACCATTTTTCAATAATTTTATTTAACATGATTGAATCAGAAAATTAATATATCTTTCCAAATAATTTACATTTTTAATCACGTAATTAGCGAGGAAAAATTTCTGAATTGAAACTCCTTATCAACACAGACACACCTTAGAGCTTTAAATGATAAACTAACAATTTTCAAATTTGTAATAATCCTTTAAACGTCATAAATTTATTTTGTAGAAAAAGAAAGTGGGAATTATATGTATTCTGATAAGACACATTTGTTTAAATACTGCTAATAATTAGTCATAGATCAACGCTGACAAAGTTTCGTGTTAAAGATGAAAGATACTTCATCATAATCATTATTGTTACACACTGCAATGCATTTCACAAGGCAATAACTTTAAGTGCAGTTTAATACGAACACGTTTATCTTTGAATTATGAGACATTGATCAGTATTTTAAAAATGATTGATGACGCTCTAAACTGGAAGAAGGATTTAATTTTATTAATTTCTTTCTATAATTCTCAATTGGGCATCCATTAAATAATACCCACCAACTTTTCAAAAACTTCATCCAAGAAACTTTCTTGGTATTCACATCATTACACATCTGAGTGATCATATATGCAAATCTTGGGTTCATTTACTTAGTTTTCATCGTACTCTGCGTTCATTTAATCTCCTTCATCGCAGTATAGATGGTTATAGGAAAGGATCTATGATCATTCTTCAAAGAATAATAAATCTTGTAAAATGTGACAAATACTCTCTATTAGTGAAGGAATTTTTTTCTGTTTTTAGTAAGTGGCATAATTAAAAAAAAATACTTCAATAAATAATAATAATAATAATAATAATAAAAAACACCCATAAAATATTTTTCCACAGTAATATGGAAATAGTAAAACAAAGATATAAAGTTGTAGTTTTGAGTATCTGTGTAATAGACTAATAAATTAAACAGTAAAATTTCTTCATTTATTTGTTGTATTACGATAATTTATGATCGCATATGCAAATGTCGAGTTCATTTACTATGTTTTCATCGCACTCTACCAGTATAGTTATTTATAGAAAATGATCCATGATCACTTTTCAAGGAATAAGCCTCATAAAATGTGATAGATACTCTCAATTAGTGAAGGAAACTTCTTTTTGTTTTGAATAAATGGCATAATTAAGAAAATACCTCAATATACAAAAAAAATCTATAAAAAATTATCACCGAAGATATAAAATTGTAGTTTTGAGTATTTGCGTAAGACTAATAAATCAAACGAATGTAAAATTTTTTCATTTATAATAAGATAATTTGTTTACGCTAAATAAACACTTATTTTAAAATAAGATGAAATAAATTTATCTTGCATTACAAAATACTCAGACAAATTCTTCTTCATTGGCGCAACAGCTCCGTGTTTGTCCAAAGCCGTCTGCCTACTGGCAGATTTCGCAACAGAGATGTTTGATTTTAACGGGACAGGATTGTCAAACCCTGTCTACAGTCATATTAGACAGGGAATATGGTTTAAAGTGGATTCTGAAGCACTACGAACATAAATGGATTCGAACCGAAACCTGTGGCATCGAACGTCAGAGCGCTTGTCATTCTGCCATCAAGCCCATCCGATAAATTAACTTTCAGTAATTAATTTCTCTAAGAAAGAAACAACAGATGTATAATTATTTGAAAAAAGTTAAAAATTTAAAATTTAATAAATTAATAATTTAAAAATTTTTTTAAAAAATTTGTTAAAAATTTTAGCATTTATGAGCAAAATAAATTAATTCAGCAACTTAAAATAAATTAATTTTAATAACAGTCAATAAATTGGTTACTAAAAACTATTTTTCACGTGTATCGTAACTGGAAATTTACACGTTACATTTATAATTGTAATTGGCATTGGCATAGAATTAAAATATATATTAAAATGTGAAATTAAATTTTCATGATTTAAAATTTTTATAGTTGAAAGAAAAGAAATATATCTCAGAATTGTTTTGTATTCATAATACACTACATGTTATGTATGCAGATTATTTTGCCATATACACTATATATGAATATATTGTTAATTTGATATGAAGAATATTGAATAGCTATGACTATGACTTGATATGCTATTTGATTAAATTTGCATTTTTGCTATCGATAAACAAGTTCATGCAACATTTCCAGACGCTGCCTATCGAAATTAGATTCTCTTATTTTGGCAGTCTCGATATGATATTGACTTTACGTCTTGGAATAGTCACAACTTGATAAATATTTACTGATCTGTTGTCTTGCAGAAATTTTGCTGTTTGTTTATCAAAATTTAATAAAATAATATTTATATTTTATAGTTATAGCTGTTGATAGTTATTTTATAGTTGTTGCTACGATGTTACCCGTCTACAAAACAAGAAAATATTTTTAGCCTAGATAAATTTTATAAAAGAATATCTACGAATTGTGCAGAGAAACAGAGAAAATCTCGTGAGCAAAATGTCTCGATTTGATAAAGATTATTGTTTCAAAAATTTGCATAGAAAAATTACTTTGAATGAATATATATACATAAAAGAATTTAAAATATAAAAATAATTGTTAAGATTATATAATAGAACAATTGAAACCAGAAATATTAATATATATATATATATATATATATATATATATTATACGAAAGTGATTACGTCATATGATGTCAGCGTTAAACGCTATCACGCCACAGGATAACGCTAAAGACTGTTATTATAAAAGTCTATATTAACAACTAAATGTTATTATAGACTAAAGTTTTTATTTAATTAAAAAAAGATAAATTTTGTCAATATTTATGTTGTGTTTTCGATTGTGAATCACACAGAAATCCAATAAATATATGCATTTGTACAATTGTTACAGATTTAAAATTATGTTGGAACATACACTCTTATATACATCTATTTTGATATATATAGATATATTAATGAGATGAAAAATATATTAAGTAAACCTAAAATGCAATTTTAACACTACAATCTACAGGGCCCGATGGCCGAATGGCTAGCGCTCTGGCGTTCGGTACCACAGGTATCGGGTTCAAATCCCGGCTTTGCCATGGGTGTTTGTAGTGGTTCGGAATCTACTTTAAACCGTAGATCCCGGTCCTAATAGGATCGTAGAGCGCTGCGAGGGCATTGTTACTCCGCGTCCGCGGCTTTCCATCAAGTTACACGCCCCCCCTGGGTAATGCAAAGTGAGTAACATCGGTGCAGCCCTTACGGCGAAAATCACGGTCTATTTACCAGCTGCTTTAGAAGGAAAAAAAAAAAAGACACTATAATCTATAATTTTCTTATTTGACTAATTTCAAATGCTAATTATTTTAATAACCCAATTTAGTTTGTCGATAAATTTTTTATAAAATTTGCTAGTTTAAGTAAAAGTAAAGGCTTAATTTTACTATCATGGGATTACTTATACTAAAGTAAAATTGACCCCTATACCCTACTTAAAATTAAGCGATTTTATTACAGGGATCTAAGTAATCACCAAATAAACGTTAAATAATTTTTGAACAAAACATCAAATGTTATCTAGTAAATTAATAAACTAAGCATTTAAAATAACAAAAACACAAGTTTCCGTTTATTCCATAAGACCTCACAACGCTTCGCTACTGCTAAATCTGAGAAAATCTGAAGTTCTATATGAATTCATTTGTTTCATTAAAAGGATAAGAATTGAATTTCATGTTGATAATTCATTTTTTATTTCTGTTTTAATTGTTGTTTTGTTTTTGATAAATTTTTTCTTCTTCTACAGCTTGTTAAACTAATTGATTTCCTATGTGGACCTTTTGTAATCAAGGTCAAAGGATAAAATGTTTTTTTCGAACAGCAGTCAGAATGCAAAAACTTCCAATTTTCACTTAACACTATGAAAACAGCACTACCTATCGAATTTCATTTATTCCACTCTTCCAAGCACTCCTGACACTATTAAGAACAAATTGTGAAATTTTGAGCAAAATCGGTCGAGTTGTATTTGAATCTATAGGGAACATACTTGAGAACATTGCCTTTTATTGATGTAGATAAGAAACAGCACTACACACAAGATTTTGTTTAAACCACGGTCTAAACACTCCACTCTTAAAATTTTGAGCGAAATAGGTGGAGAAATAGGTGGTATTTGAAATTATATTGGACATACATATGAATATTGCTTGTCATTGATATAGATAAAAACAATAGCCCACTACCTACAAGATTTTGTTCAAGCCAAGGTTTAAACATTCCTGGCACTACAGTAAAATTTTGAGCGAAATTGGTTGAGTAGTTTTTGAAATTATTGGGGATATATATGTGAAAATTGCTTTTAATTTATATAGATAAATGGGGCCTTTTACTCTACTTACATATACTCCGAACAGCCAATCGATTAAAAATGATGTGAGGGCATTATTTTCAGTGAAGAATGTCAAGTGTAATTGTTGAGCAATAAGATTTGAAATTCCAGAAAACATCCCCTTAACAATTTGTATATCGATGAAATATACTTATACATGTTGTCATAATCGAGTCTATTCATTTCTGAAAATAATAACTACAACAGAAAGCAGCTGGCAAATTCTAATCTAAAACCTTCTGAATTTCATAACATATATTACATTGCACCACTAGCCGTCTATGCGAGATAAAAAACATCTTTATTTTCTATAAAATTTCAATTAAATATGATAAGAAGAACAAATTTAACAAATGACACATATCCAATGAATTTCAAAATTATGATTTATTTAAAATTTGAGTGAAAGATATTAATTTATAATTTATTTCTATTAAAATAAATATCCTCGATAGAAAACAAAGAATAAAAATAATTTCATAAATATTTAATATTATAAAGCGATGGAAATTTAAATCAATGTTGAAGGCAGCTAAAACAAAAATTGTCGCTAAAGTAAATGCATTTTAAATTGGTATTGAGAAAAATCTAATGTTTTTAGATAATAAATTTTAATAAAGCTGCCTTGTGCGGATTTTTGAAGTTTTACTTTTTATAGAACAAAGAATAAAACATTGTTTTACACAAATGAATTAAATCATCAACTGCATATAGTGCATGTAAAAATTAGTAGACATTTGGAAAGATTAACATACAAATTTATTAGTTGTCCCAGCAAATTTTTCTATCTAGATTTTGAAAAGTAGTAAAAAAGATGCATCATGTTTGTGTAATTCGTATAGTAAATATATTCATTTCTTTGAAATTTGTTATTCAATCTATTCTGGATGTGTTATCGTTTATTTAAGCATTCTTAGGGCATGAAAAGCTATACAAATTTCCATTATGCTTTGGCATTTTATTAATTATGAAAGTACAAGAATATTAATAAAGGTTTTCTTTCTTTTGAAAAATTATGAAATTTTTTAAAAATTAGTAACGTTGAATAGGATTAATTCTAATAATTTGAAGTTATTTTTATGCAATATAAGAAAACACATTTAAATTAATTGACATTCACATTCAATATATGATTATAAACATCTACAATTTTAATTACTTAAAAATTTTAAAATATATTTAAGCATTCTAATTGAAACTTTGGGGCCTGATGACTGAGTGAGTGGTGCTCTGTGCCACAGGTTTCGGTTTCGAGTCCCGGCGGTGGCATGATACCTCTAGTAGTTCGGAATCCACTTTAAACTGTAGACCCTGGTCTAATATGATTGTTGGGCGTAGGTCTGTTAACTCTAACCTTCAAAAAGAAAAACATCTCCTGTCTCGACATCTGACAGCAGGCATCATGGTCCATCGTGGTGCTATTGCATCAATGCAATATAATTACAACTTAAAATATATTTTAATTTCTAAAAATTAATACATTTTTTCTCTAATTTGAAATACATAATAATATATTAACTTTAAAAAACCCTGAAATGATATGAAATATTCATATTAATATGATATATTCTAAAACAAAACTATAAAAATTGTATTATTCGAATTTCAAACTTGTTTTTTTTTTAAATGTTCATAAATTCAAATATTTTTAAATAGAATTTTGGTTAGAAACAAAATCCACAAATATCTCGAAAACTTTCAAAGAAATCTTGAGTTTCTTTTTATTTGAATTCTAAAAAAGGGAACTCATTCATTTGCTGCACTTGCAGATAAATATTCATTTCTTTTTCAAATTCAAATATCTGGATTCCAATTGGACGATGTGAATTAATCTCGATTCCCCAGGATTTTTTTCATATATTAATTCCCTCGAGGACAACACATAAAATTCTCTAAATGCACCTTCGGGAGAGAGAGATTTAGATTCTGAAAAGAACCTTACCGCACCTAATCCAAACGAACTGATATATCGAGGGAAAGAAATAAAGACAGACAGACGCATCCTTTTCTCCGTATGTTGCAGTCTAAAGAAGTTTCCAGAACCATTAAGTACACAATTAAAGAGTAGCAATGCAGCATTATACGAAGAGTTCCGCAAGCTTTGATTGTTCTACCGTAAAAAAGGAAAGAAAACAACAGAAAGGAGAAATAGAGGCGTGAATATAGTGTGATTGTAGTTCCATAAATAACGCAGGAACAAAGTAACAACTGGTACAAAAGTTTTATGAAAGTAGGTGGTAACAAGTAAGGAATAAATAAATTCTCACTCAGTATGATAAACTTGAGGTTTGTTTTGTATTCATTGTGGATCTCAGATTCAATAAATCAGCGCAATAATTATTAACTGCATTGCGCTTTAATTGAAATTATTTCAGCACGCGCTCTCAATAGCACCATGGAACATTATGTAAAATAAGTGCTTGTGTTTTTAATTCATTTATTGAAGAACGCATAAAAATGTGCTTTCTGTAAGTAGAAAAGTGTTTCCCACAAATATAAATTTACATTAAATAAATACTTATTTAAAAATTTACTTCTATACATTGTACAATAAAGAGATGGTCCAACTCATGTCCCAGTGGCAACGCTTTCAACAAGAGTGCAGGAGAGCCGGAGTTCGAATCTTCTGTTGGATTGTTGTAGTCACTGCTTTCAGAAAGTAAGAGAATCCAGGGCGATTATAATGTATAAAGCATCAAGCATCGATAATCAGGCTACCCTTTAGGAGTTTTGTAGGTTTTCTCCCATTCGATATTTAAATGCAGGACAGTTACCCTAAAAGTCCTTCCGGAAGGACTGTCCTCCCTTTGGAGGGCTGTTCGTGGTACAGACAAATAGCCCACCAATAACTCCTATATGCATTAAGTAACGAATAAGGAAGAACATCTATACATAAGAAAGTACATGAAGCCCACCGATTTAAAATATTTGGTTTGGTTAAAGTAAAACGTTTGTTTATTTGGAGTACCGAGGATTAGAAATCTGTACCTCTGTATCATAATTTATAAGTTAATGCATAATAGATATTTACCAAAATAATTTAAAATTAATAATTTATAAATGAGCATATACTCTGTAAAATATTAAAAAAGTAGAGTTAGGATTAAGAATAAACATGTAAAAAATGTTAAATAAACTTATTAATTAAATATTTATATTAAATAAATATCTAGGAGTGATTATGATTGTCCACCGATGTTACAAAAAAATGAAGTGATGTTCCTTGACATAAAACACCGACACTCGTAAATTAAGAATTTTAAATTAATTTTTTCGATTCAATGAAAAGAATTTATTACTTTTAGACCCCATCTTTTTTTCATTTATTTTGGAAAAGGCAACATATTGTTTTATTTTTAATTTTAAAACTTATTATTCCTAAACACAATAACATAATGTTATGCATTTTGAATTCATTCCCGTGAATTTTAAATAATCTTTCAACCTTCAAAAGAAAAATTGTGTTATTTCATGTAGAATAGTTAACAATAAATTAGCAGATGCAGTAAGTAAATTCAATTAACCAACCATAAGTTACTAAAACGTATTCTTCTGTAGAAAATATTTTTCAACAACTTTATGTGTGTAATTTAATATTATTTTAATGATATTTTTAAATGCTTTTTTCCAATTGGATGTTAAATAGTTTTATACCATATGCATATAAAGTTTTAATTTGCACTTTAGCTTATACTCATATTTTTAACTAATTGTTTAGTTATGTATTTCTCTTTTTAATTGACTCCTTTCAATTCTAAAACCTTCAAGCCTTTTATACTTCCATTATTCATAACTATGTTGCATCTTCTTCTCTTACTAATTCTTACACTTACTACTGTATCCAAAAAGGAATACCAATTATTTTTTTTCAAAAACCCTTGATTTATTCTTCTAAATTTATTTCATCGCCTTCAAAGTAATCCTTTCTCGTTACAATGCACTTATGTCAAATTTCTTTCTAATCCTCAATGCATGCTAAAAAGTCATCGGCAGGGATGGCCTTCAAAGCGCGCACTTCTTTGCACTGCTTATACCACTTCTAAACATTTTTTTTTTCGATATAGGAATGTTCACCGAATGTCTTCTGCAACATTCTATACGTTTCCGCAAACAAAATTTAATGCAAGTACTTTGCTCAATTAATTCAGACATTTTAAAAATCGTCGGAATCCGTTTTAGTGTCTCACAAAGCCAAGCGTAACTCAAACACTCATGTATATTGTGACGTCAAATTTCACACAGATGTCAAGGACAGTGCCAGCAATTTAAAAAAAAAAATTGAAATTCCATAAGCCCCAAGAATTTTAAATAGAAAATTGGTCTTACATTTTACATTTGTAATTTACTAATTTACAACTCTTTTTTATTATTCATTGTATGAATTTTAATTGCTTTGATGAAACTCCTTCTTGTTCTCTGACTTATATATTTTGCAATGGTGTGTGTATTGTATTCTAACATATTACAAATTTTCCATACTATGCTTACTGTAAATATTATATATATATACATCTATTCTCGAATATAAATTTTTTTCTCAGATTCTTTAATACTTCATTAGACTCTTCCTGATATCTATTTCTATCTATTTTATTGTAAAATAATGTCTCCTTATTCAATCACTGAAATATCAAAAATTGATTTTGTAAAAAAAAAAAAAAAATTCCCTTTTTTTACCCCTTTTATTCCCGCATACACTTCGTATTTTCTTTTACCCCTCGGGTAAAAGAAAATACGAAATTCTTGCTAAAGTATTTAATTGTTGCGACTTCACCCTTTCTCTTTTTCCTTTTCCAAAATTTTTTTCTTTCTCCGCCTTTATTGTGTCTCCACACAATTTCACCCGCATCATTCCCGAATCGTAAAGGAGCATCTCAGCTATAGGCACGGTGATGTGGTGTGGTGTAGTAGTAGTAGTAGTAGTAGTAGTATACTATGTAACCAGCGGAGAAAATAAAACTGGTTTTTTTTTGCACCCGATACATTCTGATATATATTTAAAAAAAAAAACAGCGCTTATTAGAGATGCTTTGAATTAAAGATCATTAATTAATTTGGTGTACACAAACGATCCTCACTGCTAGTTTTGGCTTTGAAAATTTAAGACGTCTTAAAAAAATACCTAATTTTATTAGAGATTTACTTAAGGAATTTTATCAATTTAAACTCTCACTTACTCGTAGAGGATGATTAGTAAAGATTAAACTGACTTTAAATGGTATAAATGCTATAAAATAATGAAAATATGTGATTATTATTATTTAATTATTTGTGATGTTACTAAAGTTTTTCAATAAATGAAGTTAATCTTTCTTGCCTTCTCTTATTATTAATGATAACATGAAGTCTGTATCATAGTATTCGGATAATGACTGAAGCAATTGTAATTTTAGACAAATTCCCTTTTTATAACTTTAAAGCGAAATAAATATTTTTGTCACAAAAAATTGTGGTTATACTATTTATGACACGCTGAATCGATTGCACTAAAAATCTCTAAAGTTCAAAATATCGGTTAATTAAATTTGTTAATCACATACATTATACCATAAGTTTGTTACCTTCGAGCTATTTCCAGTGATGCCTTTTATGTGAAGATTTAATGATAATTACGAAAGTTATTAAGGGTCTTTCATCTTTTTAGGTGGTTATTAATAAACCTCTTATTTACTTACGTGGTGTCCTTTGATTTGTACACACAACCGCGTTTGTATAATATTTCCGATTCTGAATTTTTATGTCTTTCCGAGTCATTTAGGTCTACCGTACTTGATGCTGAGTTCGTGAACCTCGTCCTGAAGGTAACCGAGAGTTCTCGTTTGTAGGCCTTGTCCTTGTGTATACAAATTAATATTAAAGGAATAACAGAGAATAATATAATATTATGAATTCTTAGTTTTGTCCGATATTTTGTCGAGATGGGAGAGTCATTCATACGTATATGCACAATGGGCGAAAGTGAGAATCAAATTAACTTAAGGTAACTTCTCAAATCTTACTGTAACATAAAAACTTAAAATCTGTTTTTTAATGTTAGTTAACGTTATTTTTAGTTAACCCAAATTACTTCAGTTCAATTACTTACCAGTGGAAAGTACCAAATAAATTAGGAATTACATATTAGATTATAAAGTTATTTATGAAAACACTAAAATTAAAAAAATAATATCGCAATGACCCTTATATATTTGAAATAACTTTAATAAGCGTTCCTTAACTACGGTTTTGCCTAGAAATATTTTCCAGCTAAGTGATTTTAGCTAAGTAAATGCATACTATGTTAAAATATTTAAATGAATACTATATCTTAATTTCTTTAAAGCTAGAAAAAGTTTTTAATTTGTCGTCATGCCAATTAAATCTAATGCTATATTTGTGTATAAAATGAGAGAAAAGGCAGTGGACGTTTATAAAAGTTATTTTAAAATCCATTAAAAGTTGAGTCACTTTAAAGTGAAGTAATAGCTTTTGGTAAGATTTAAATATATAGGCCCTTTATAAACAAGTTGAGTACTGAATTAATCTGTGATAACAAACCCAAAGCGTAAGTCTTGAATAGACTTTTTCACTACTTTAACTTTACTATTTTAACACACACATAACATCGGTTACTTACTCAAGTTTCTTTAGTGCTATAAAATCGGCCAGTTGGTCCGAGTGTAATCTAAACTAAGAGGATAGATTGCTGTTAAAGTAGCTGCAATTTGGATGGTATCCAAAGCGTTTGTTGTTATGAGCTCTATATGCCTTAAGAAATCAGTCCACCATAACTAAACAGATTACTTTAAGTAATCGTACAGTCACTCCTTACCTCGCATCATTACAAGGTAGAATCCCATCATTTCCTCTGTTTATATCCCCATTTAATTAATGCAATAGCCCTCTTGGTATAAAGACGGCCGTTGTTTTAACCGTTGAGTAGATATAAAATATTCAGAAGCAACAGAATTTTGAGGTTCTAAATCTCCCGTCCTTTTCGTACTAGAGTTGGCGCTGCATCAGCTTTTGGCTCTTTTTCCATATTATCTTATAAAGACAATTGCATATTTTTTGTATTAATATATATTTCTATAATAGTATGTATTTTGTATTTTGAAGAATATCAAATTAAACATGAAAAACATCATATTGAATGCCTTTTTTACATATTATTATTATGACAAAAATAAAAAAAATGTAGACACAGTTTACTTATCAAAGAAAATTAAAATATTTTTCTAGTTAAATTTTATTTAGGTTATGCATTTTTAGGATAAAAATATAATTTGCTACAAAAAAAAAACTTTTCCTTTTCTTTTGATGTAAATCAATAAGCAATTAACCAGTTTTTTATTTGATCGTAATAGACGTAAATTCATTCGTCTTTAAATGGTTAAATTAGTACTCTTGTTGACAACTGTATAAGAAAATAGCTTTAATTGCAAGGCTATCTTAAAGTAGTAGTTCTTAGATTTTTGTAGATGACAAACTTCAGAAAAAAATGAGAGTTAAAAGTAATGCAATAATATTTAAAGTCAATTTTAAAATTAAACAAAATTAAACAATAAGGCATAATATTTTGATGAGCAAATCTCTAATTATGATAATGTCGAAAATTTTCAATAATTTATTTCTAAGGGATAAAGAAATCCCGATCTAAGAACAATAAATATATTTATTCTTTTTACAACAATATCTTGCGAGACTTGGGTTTTTGATTTGGAGAACATTCATATATCTAACAATACTTCTAATAGAAAATGAATTATTAAGGTCTTAAAGAAAGAAATAAAATTTTAAAATAGTAACTAAGTAACAAAAGTTATGAATGAAATGATATTGATAGTGCGTAGTTATATGTTTAAAATAATATTAGTTTACGTTCCAATGAATAAATACAAATTCTAATATATTGAGTGACAACATTTACAAATTAAAATCACATAAAGAAACAATTTTTTTTATTAGCTTAGAAACTAGTAAATTCATCTTTACTTCAGCAAAAAAACTATTCGTACAAAAACATTTTGTATAACAATTGAAATAAATATTAATTTACTTATATTATTTTACGAAAAACAATATTGTTATTTTTTAATTTTCGAATAAAATAAATAACTTTATTAATTGATGATAACATAATTGATTGATACATAACTCTTTGTTAATAACACATATATTCAAATTTATTTAAATTATTAATTTAATAAATTTTTCAAATTTATATAATTTTATTTAAATAATTATTTTATAAATTATGTTTTAAATAGATAAGAAATTTTTTTTAAATTTCTGGTTGTAACTTGACTTCACTTCGCACTAATCTTACTTCCATTTCTAGGATAGTATAACCTTCTGCAAGTTGAATTGTAAGAGAAGGAAATATAATATTGAAAAAAAAAAATGCTACACCGTTTTCCAAAAAGTTAAGGAAAAAGAAAAATTGCATTACATTGTCAACAATAAGTGGATTTCCACCAAAATTAAGTAACAAAGGTAGAAAAGTAATACTGCATCAGAATATGATATGCAACTTAGTAAAGGTGCCGCCGTTTAACATCATCGGATATGTGCCGAAAATATTTTTTAAAATTATCTGCAGTTCCTACGAGAAGAAGCCGTTGAAGAAATTTTGAGCTAGCCATGTTTTAAATATGAATACTCGACATTAATTATTTGAAAAATTATGATGATGAACCATTGGCAAATAGAAGCGAATCAGAGAGAATCACAAGAAGCAAATTAGTTAAATGTGAGCAATTTTGTAATACACAGTCTAGTCACATTAATATGACCACCACCTACTTTCGACGTCAGCATGGAATAACCAATCACAAAAGGCAGGTGGCAGCAATTTGCAGTGGAGTGTATATAAAGAATGTCCTAGGGCATCGGAAAGCATTTCAATCGTTGGCGTAATGCAGAAACGTAGCAGCGGTCCGCTCTGCCAAAGGTGGTTATTCTGGCTTCTGACAGATGGTCACATTAATGTGACTGGACTTTGTACTTTAACTGAGAAATGCATTTCAAATAACAGAATTAGCATCTAGGTATAATCAAAGAAAATCTAGAGCCACAAGTGCTGCAGATGACTACTATTTGCAGTTCGCAATTGCAAGGACACATAAAACTGCTATACAAACTCATGTGAGATCTACTTTTAACCCAGCCACTGGAAGCTTGGTATCTAGATCGATTATGCACAGAAGCTTAAAAAGAAAGGGTTGAATTTAAGAGGTGCCCAACATAGTAGGCTGCCAGTAAAAATGAAAAGTTTAATTGGACTATAAAAAATATGAAAGGAGTGAAAGTCGATTGAGGTCTTTGATTTTATTTACAAAGATTGTTTGTCTAACAGGAACAGGGAACCCGCTGTATCCCAATTGCATTATTGAAAGTGGCAGATTTGCTTCATTCAGTGTATGTGTATGGGCAGGTATCTCATTGGATGACCTCAGTGATCCATATATCAAAAAGGTGTCGTTACTGCTCAGGCTACATTCTTGATCCAATTATTTGTTTTATACGTTGTTATATTTGTTTTTACGTAAGTACAGTTGATGGTTCTCTCATCCTTCAAGACCATAACATAGGCCACACAAAGTTCGGTTGGTGGAGAATTACCTTCATGAGTAAAATATTATGGGTATGGGTTGGACAGCAAGTTATTCGATAAACCTGATTGAGCATGTTTGGTACATATCTTTCTGCATTGAACTTGCTCAGTACTAACCCTCCAGAATCTTCGAATTGCTTTGACACATAAATAAGCTTTGTTGCCAACTAACTTAATAAACAGTTTGAGCATGGAACATCGCGTTTGTGTCTGCATATCTGCTAGAGATGATCACATTTCATATTAAAACTAATCACATACTGAACTCTGTTTTCAAGTTGTGTATTCTTGAGACAAAAAATAAGTCTAATCTTTATTTATACATAAACTAATAAGTCTATTAAGTCTAATAAGTTTATTTTGTGTATAATTTGTGAAACACTTTCGGATTAATAGCTTTAAAAATTTCACAATTTCACACGATTTTTTAAAAAATTTCCTTAATTTTTGGAAACCAGTGCAAAAATAATATTCCCATTAATAACATTACATGAATGAAATACATATAATAAATATGTAACATGAAGTTATGTTTTATTGTGTTCCATACTTCTTAAAAGACATGCTTAAATGGCTTCTGTTAGCTATTTGACAATTCCTCCCTAATACTTAATGATACTGATAAACTGATAAAATAAAGTTGTTACAGTATGGTTATTATAATCATATTATTAAATTATTTGCTCTCATACAGCTTTCATTTATACATTTTTATTTTATTTTAGAATGTACTACCTTTAAACCGAGCACGTGGATATAAGTTTGGAATATCATTGGATTAGTTTTGTTTCATAATCCAGATCTAAAATTAAATTAAATGGTTTAAATTTATAAAATTAATGAATATTTTGAATAAAATAATGAATTTGTTAAAAATTGTGTATACATAGTTAATAAAAAAAACAGATAGTTACAGTTAATGAAAAAACTAGTTAGGAAAAAACAGATTTTAATTTATAAACAAGCTTAATTTTCGTAAAAAAATACTATTTTGCTTTAACACACATGAAAACATTATAGCTTTTGAATTGAAAAAATAATACATGCAAATTAATATTTTGCGTTTTTCAGCTAAAATACCTATTAGAACAGTAATACGAAATTTAACACAAATTAAATAATATTGCTATTAAATATATTGCTAAAATGTTGGAAGGAAATAAAAATAATCATATGACTCTTAAAAGTCAAACACATATGTGTGCTTAGAAGCTATTTTGTTTAAAAATATATCAGAATTTTCTGATCCCGAATTGAAAAATGTAATAAAAGAAAAAGAAATATCTCCTAATATTAATATCCACTTCCCATCAAATTCAAGCAAGCTTAGTATGGAGGGAAAATAATCCTTACAGTTTAAAAGTCAAAAACATCTGTGCAATCATATTGGACAAACTTATATCTTAAGTCAGATAAATAGTCCGCAAGTAAAAAAATTATTATTCCGTCTTTAAAAATGAATAAAATGAAACATTATTTATCTTTATAAATTTCAACTTTTATTACTTAGCTGAGCATTTAATAACATACCGTTTCCATTTTCTTAATTAAAGCATTTTATTAATTTGTTTTTGATTAATTTATCACGTAAACAGAACTACGAAAAATATTTTTGATTCTGAAAAGAAATCAATTTATCTTATCGTTCAAATAATTAATAATACAATTTTACAGTAAATACTTGAACTGCTGTTTGTATTTAACAATAAAATATGGTTTAAGAAATTCTTGCATAATAAAACTTATTTTTAAATTATGAAATATTCAACAGTATTCATTAAAACGCAATATTCAGTAATAACTTCTAGAAATAATTAACTCACTTAAAAGTTAAAAGTTTAAAGAGAAAGAAGAACTTTCAAAACATTAAAGATATTGGGTAATGAGCAATAACTTGAGAACTGAGGTAACGACTATAAACTGAAGTTAATTAGACAGTACATCTAACTCTTGCATTTTGTAAATGAGAAGAATTGCCAGCGATAGATCTTATTAAAAGATTTTTAAGAAATTATTTAAAACTTGATTAGCGTAACAGTATGTGGAAATTGAAGGCTATGTTTTAAATTGATGCTCGGTTACTTGGTGGATGGTGGTTGAATTTTTCCAAGTCCTTTATTAATCTTTCACTGTACAAATACTTAGTTTAGGGGAGCTTTAAATAATTTATGATTATGAATAAATATCTATGAATAAAAATTAGTGATTAATCTGATATTTCTCAGCAGATAATATTAACATTATTCGCTTAAATGAAATTTACGTTGAAGAATCAGGGATACATATTCGTTTTTATGTATCCATGACTGCCAATATATATTCGTTATGAAATTTAAAATTTCATTGCGGAATTAATTATTTTTATTTATTTTTAAGTGTATTATTTATATTCCATTTTCTATATTGTAAGAATTGTTATTTTTATGTCTCATGCACAGGAAATACTAACAATCACATCTCTAAATCATATCTCAATAGTTTTGTAAAAAAAAGCAAATGCAAATTTGTAGGATAGGTGTATCTATAACAGATAAGACTGATTACAAAACTCTGCATATAAACAAATTAGGTTCTTGTCTCTGATAAAGAGAACCCTATTAACTTGTCCTACACGATAAATAGGGTTTATTCAAATGTAGTATAAATTATTACATTCCCCCCACATATATATATACATATAATCGGGATGGGCATATGGGATAATATATATAAATATGGGGCTTGATGACCGAGTGACTAGCGCTCCGGACAATAGGTTTCGGGTACGAGTCCCGCCAGTGCCATGGAGGTTTGTAGGGGTTAGGAATCCACTTTGAACAGCAGACCCCGGTCTAACTGTAGAGCTGGCAATCCTATGCCGTAAAAATAACAGATTCTCCATTCTCGAAATCTACCAATAGACTGTCGGCCCTGGACCACCATGGGATTGTTGCGCCAATGAAGAAGAAGAAGATTAAATATATCTATGATTTTACCATTACTTGATAGATTAAAAAATTTTTTTTAAGGAAATTTTGAATAATATTTCGAATAATAATATAAAGTTCGAATATTCGAATAATAATTTGAATAATATTCGAATTTTTAATGAAACGAAATTTCTTTTTATGCAACACACTTTGTTAATTATTTTGACCAATTCACATAAAATTACTACCAGTTGTTTTAAGGTTTAATTTAAACATAACACAACATCATTAATAACGTGTAATTGACTTTCCATTCACGCATTTAAGCCTATTTAAAAATACGAAACTCAAGAAAACAGCTCTCCCGTGTTCTGTTCACCCCTAGTATTAAGTCCGATTCCCCCGGAAAATTCTTGGGCGAGAAAACCGAGCAACTTAACGAAAGAACTGGAAGTGACTGCGTCAAGAAGATTTATATGAAGAGACCAGCTGAGCTGACAGAGTCATCATTTTTCAAACACACACACACACACACACACACACACACACACACACACACACACACACACACACACACACACACACACACCACACACACACACACATATATATATAACTGTAATTTCATAATAATATATGTAAATATGGCCGAGAGACTAGCACTGTGGAGTTCGGGGCCACAGGTTTCGGGCACAGTCCAGGAAGTACCATAGATGCTTGTAGAGGTTAGGAATTGTCTTTAAACAATAGGTCGCGGTCTAACATGACTGTAGAGCGTTGGGCTTAGGCCTGCCAACCCTACCCGGTAAAAAGAATATATTCTCCTGTCACGAAATCTGCCAATAGATAGACGCCCTTGGCCTACCATGGGGCTGTTGCACAAATGTAGAAGTAGGCATATAAATATATCTATGATTTTGACATAATTTGATAGATTAAAAAATTATTTTATATGAAATTTCGAATAATACTATAAAGTTCGAATGTTCGAATTTTTAATGAAACGAAATTTATTTTTATACAACGCACTTTGTTAGTTATCTTGATCAATTCATATAAAATTAATACTTGTATTATGGTTTAATTTCAACATGACACAAGATCATTAAAAACGTGGAATTGACTGCCCATTCAAGCATTTAAACCTATTTAAAAACACGAAACTCTAGAAAACAACGCTTCCAAAGGACGCTGTTCTGTTCACCCCTATTATTAAGTCCGATTCCAGCGGAAAATTCTCGGGCGGAAAAAACCGAGCAGCGCTACGAAAGAACTGGAAGTGACAGCGTCAAGAAGATTTATATGAAGAGACCAGCTGAGCCAACAGAGTCATCATTTTTCAAACATACACGGCCAAATGAAGGAAATGTGGGAAGTAAGGGATAACGAGAGGCACAAACACAAAAAAGGAAAACATTTGGGAAAATCCTGGGGAGAGAAAAGTTAAAAGAAGAAAAAGAAAAAAAATTTTGTTCTCTTACGTGGAGAATTCCAAAATTCTAACAGAATTTTATGCTTACAGAACTTCTCTTTCCGCTCGAGAAATTTATATTTGGGCGAATTTTTCTTTTTAACTCTATATTCATTATACTTTGTCGATGTATTTGAGGGAAAAGTTTTGAGAGAAAAGCGTAAAATCACAATCTGTGAATCGTGACCGATTCTTTTTGAATTCAGTGTATAGAATTTGAAAGGGAGCACAGGAGAATGGTTCAGTTAGGTTGTGTAGTCGTTGCTGCAAGTTCAATAATTAAATCGAAAGAATTTAGCATTTGGCTGTATCAAGTGTTGCGTTAACTACGGGTTATTGTTGTATTTAACCCAGTTTATCGCTTTTGATTAAATCTGATTAAAATTTCCATGAAAACTGTTTTCATGGTTAGTCAAATATGAGTACTTAAAAGATAAATGTTTATCCTTTTGAGATCCTAACCTATGGAGTTGAACCAGTTTTGATCAAATTTGAGCAAATGTTAGAGAATACAAAACATACTTTAGCTACCTTTCAACAAAATTAAAGGCGGTTTAAACATTTTTGAAATGTTTAATCTAATTTCTTATTGGACAAAGCTAGGTTTTATGAAGGTAAGAATTTGCATGCCATTTAAATACGGCATTGATGGATTGCGTAAAAACACAATATAGGATCCGAGATCATTTGATTTCTCAGATTTAGAATTCTGATTGTGTGTAACTAGATATTAAAAACCACTTATCTATAGTGGAAATCCCGAATCCTTACTAGCTCGTTGACAAAATTTTATTATTGATATATACTTTTAGCATTTACATATTGAACGAGTGATTCATTGAACCAATACTTTTAATAATGTATCAATCCTAATAGCGTAAAATATAACCGCCGGTTTCGAGTTCCGCCCGGCAAATTCGAATAATAATATAAAGTTCGAATATTCGAATTTTTAAAGAAGCGAAATTTCTTTTTATACAACGCACTTTGTTAGTTATTTTGGCCAATTCACATAAAATTAATACATTAAGGCTTAATTTAAGCATAACAGAACAGCATTAATAACGTGTAATTGACTTTCCATTCACGCATTTAAGCCTATTTAAAAATACGAAACTCAAGAGAACCCAAAGAACATTGTTCTGTTCACCCCCATTATTAAGTCCCATTCCACCAGAAAATTCTTCGGCAAGAAAACCGAACGAAAGAACTGGAATTGACAGCGTCAAGAAGATTTATATGAAGAGACCAGCTGGGCCAATAGAGTCATCACTTTTCAAACATATATATATGTTTGACAAATGAATGCAGGAAGAGTGCAGGAAGTACCATAGATGCTTGTAGTGGTTAGGAATTCTCTTTAAACAATATATCCCAGTCTAATATGACTGTAGAGAGTTGGGCTAAGGCCTGTCAACCCTACCCGCGAAAAGAATATATTCTCCTGGCACGAAATCTGCCAATAGACAGACGCCCTTGGCCTACCATGGGGCTGTTGCACCAATGTAGAAGAAGACATATAAATATAGGTATGATTTTGACATTATTTGATAGATTAAAAAAATTTTTTGTATGAAATTTTGAATATTTTGAATAATAATATAGAGTTCGAATATTCGAATAATAATATAAATAATATTCGCATTTTTAATGAAATGAAATTTCTTTTTATGCAACACACTTTGTTAGTTATTTTGACCAATTCACATAAAATTAATACATTAAGGTTTAATTTGAGCATAACAGAAGACCATTAATAATATGTAATTGACTCCCCATTCACGCATTTAAGTAAGCCTATTTAAAAGTACAAAACTCAACAAAACCCAAAGAACCCTGTTCTGTTCACCACTATTATTAAGTCCGATTCCACCGGAAATTTCACGGGCGAGAAAACCGCGCAGCGTTACGAAAGAACTGGAAGTGACAGCGTCAAGAAGATTTATATGAAGAGACCAGCTGAGCCAACAGAGTCATCATTTTTCAAACATACACGGCCAAATGAAGAAAATGTGGGAAAGCAAGGGATAACGAGAGGCACAAACAAAAAAAGGAAAGGGAAAATCATGGGGAGAGAAAAGTTAAAAGAAGAAAAGAAAAAAAAAAAATGTTCTCTTTCGTGGAGAATTCCAAAATTCTAACAGTATTTTATGCTCACAGAACTTCTCTTTCCGCTCGAGAAATTTATATTTGGGCGAATTTTACTTTTTAACTCTATATTCATTATACTTTGTCGATGTATTTGAGGGAAAAGTTTTGAGAGAAAAGCGTAAAATCACAATCTGTGAATCGTGACCGATTCTTTTTGAATTCGGTGTGTAGAATTTGAAAGGGAGCACAGGAGAGTGGCTTCAGTTAGGTTGTGTAGTCGTTGCTGCAAGTCTAATCATTGAATCGAAAGAATTTAGCATTTGGCTGTATCAAGTGTTGCGTTAACTACGGGTTATTGTTGGGCTTAACACAGTTTATCGCTTTTGATTAAATCTGATTAAAATTTCTGAACTGTTTTCATGGTTAGTCAAATATGAGTACTTAAAACATAAATGATTATCCTTTTGAGATTAAAACCTATGGTTTAGAACCAGGTTTTATCAAGTTTAAGCTCGAACTTCTTTTAGACAATACGAAGCATTACTTTAACTATCTTTCAAGGGAATTAAAGGCTGTTAAACATTTTGGAATGTTTAATCTAATTTTTAATGTGACAAAGCACGGTTTTATGAACGTGAGAATTTGTTTGATTATAATTATAATTAGAAGTTTCAGTTATATTTGAATTTACTTTAAAGTAAGAATTTTTATAGGTTCGAATAAGATTATAAAAAATAAATTTGTCATAATTAAACTTATATTTTATACATTAAAGTTATTTAATTGAATAAGCAGTTTTGAATATTTAATTTAATTACTTTACTAAGGTAATATACAACGATTTGGGCCTGACTTACGATTGTCCAAGTGACTAGCGCTCTTGTACTCGATGCCACATGTTCGAGTCCCGACGGTGCTATGGATGTTTGTAGTGGTTCAGAATCCAGTTTAACTCGTAGTGTCTCGTAATGTCTAACATGTTTGGTACCAAAAGCTCCAGATTAGAATTCTGGCGGTGGCTTTGATGTGTGTTAGTGGTTCGGAATACAGTAATAAACATCCTTTAAACTTATGTCCCGGTCTATTTAGCCCAAAGTGTGCACAAATGGCCGAAACTGACAAACTATAAATGTCTACCAAACTATACCTATATACATCCATGACACCGCCGGGACTCGAACCTGAAACCTATGGTAGCGAGTGCCAGAGCGCTAGCCACTCGGCCATCAGACCCCGCGTCTAATATGGCTGTACAGCATTGGGCATAGATCTGACAACTCTACCCTGTAACGCATTCTCCTGTCTCAAAATCTTCCAGAAGGCAGACGGCCTTGGCCCACCATGGGGCTGTTGCGCCAATGAAGAAGAAGATATATCAATATATGTATTATTTTGCAATTATTGATAAATTAAAAAATCTTTTAAAATGATAGTTAATGTGAAGATAATTAAAGTTTAAAATGAAATGCTGTCAGTTGTATTAAGTTTTAATTTCATAACCAACATCATTAATAACGTGTAATTGAACCTAAAGAACCCTGTTCTGTTCACCTCTATTATTGAGTCCGATTCCAGCGGAAAATTCTTCAGCGGGAAAAACCTAGCAGCGTTACGAAAGAACTGGAAGTGACAGCGTCAAGAAGATTTATATGAAGAGACCAGCTGAGCCAACAGAATCATCATTTTTCAAACATATATATATATTGTTATATATATGTTTGAAAAATGATAGCAAGAAGAGTGCAAGAAATACCATAGTTGCTTGTAGAGGTTAGCAATTGTCTTTAAACAATAGGTCCCGGTCTAATATGACTGTAGAGCGTTGGGCTTAGGCCTGTCAACCCTATCCCGTGAAAAGAATCTATTCTCCTCCGACGAAATCTGTCAATAGACGGACGCCCTTGGCCTACCATGGAGCTGTTGCACCAATGTAGAAGAAGATATATAAATATATGTATGATTTTGACATTATTTGATAGATTAAAGAATAATTTTATACGCAATTTTGAATATTTCGAATAATAATATAAAGTTCGAATATACAAATAATAATATAAAGTTCAAATATTCGAATAATAATATAAAGTTCGAATATTCGAATAATAATTTGAATAATATTCGAATTTTAAATGAAACGAAATTTCTTTTTATACACTACACTTTATTAGTTATTTTGACCTATTTACATAAAATTGCTACCAGTTGTATTAAGGTTTATTTTCACCATAATACAACATCATTAATAACGTGTAATTGAACTTCCAATTCCCGCATTTAATTCTATTTAAAAATACGAAGCTCAAGAAAACCGAGCAGCATTACGAAAGAAGTGGAAGTGACAGCGTCAAGAAGATTTATATGAAGAGACCAGCTGAGCCAACAGAGTCATCATTTTTCAAACATACACGGCCAAATGAAGGAAATGTGGGAAAGCAAGGGATAACGAGAGGCACAAACAAAAAAAAGGAAAACATTCAGGAAAATCCTGGGGAGAGAAAACTTAAAAGAAGAAAAGAAAAAAAAAATTTGTTCTCTTCCGCGGAGAATTCCAAAATTCTAACAGTATTTTATGCTTACAGAACTTCTCTTTCCGCTCGAGAAATTTATATTTGGGCGAATTTTACTTTTTAACTCTATATTCATTATACTTTGTCGATGTATTTGAGGGAAAATTTTTGAGAGAAAAGCAAAAATCACAATCTGTGAATCGTGACCGATTCTTTTTGAATTCGGTGTGTAGAATTTGAAAGGGAGCACAGGAGAGTGGCTTCAGTTAAGTTGGGTAGTCGTTGCTGCAACTATTGAACCGAAAGAATTTAGCATTTGGCTATGTCAAGTGTTGCGTTAACTACAGGTTATTGTTGTATTTAACACAGTTTATCGCTTTTGATTAAATCTGATTAAAATTTCCATGAAAACTGTTTTCATGGTTAGTCAAATATGAGTACTTAAAAAATAAATGTTTATCCTTTTGAGATTAAAACCTATGGTTTTGAACCAGTTTTTACCAAATTTGAGCTCAAACTTCTTTTAGAGAATACAAAGCATTACTATAACTACCTTTCAAGAAAATTAAAGGTCCTTAAACATTTTTGAAATGTTTAATCTAATTTTTAATTGAACAAAGCTAGGTTTTATGAAGGTATCATAGATCGATTGTATAAAAACACAATATAGGGTCCGAGATCATTAGATTTCCCAGATTTAGAATTCTGATTTTGTGTAACCAGATATTAAAAATCACTTATTTATAGTGGAAATAACGAATCCTTACTAGCCTGATGACAAAATTTTATTATTGATATATACTTTTAGTATTTACATATTGAACGAATGATTCATTGAACCAATACCTTTAATAATGTATCAATCGTAATAGCGTGAAATGTAACTACAAGCGAACAAAGTTTAAAGTGTTAATTTGGCATGGATCGGATTTTACAATTATAAATTCTGCAACTGTAAGGTCTATAGGCAAAATATTGAAATAATTATTTCCTCCTATTATACAAAATGGAAAATTAAAACACACACACACACACACACACACACACACACACACACACACACACACACACACACACATCTATATACTTTAAAAATAATATATTAAAATATGTATAAATATGGAGCGTAATTGCCGAGTGACTAGTTCTCTGGCGCAAGGTGCCACAGGTTTCGGTTACGAGTACCGGAGAGGCCGTGTATATTTGTAGTGGCTAGGACTTCCTTTCAAACTGTATGTCCTGGCCTAATATTACTGTAGACGCGTTAGGCTTAGGCTTGATCAACCCTACTCTGTAAAAATAAGACATTCTCCTGCCTCGAAATCTGCCAATAGACAGATGGCCTTGGCCCACCATGGACTGTTGCGCCTATGAAGAAGAAGATATATAAATATTTGTATAATTTTGCCATTACTTGATAGATTAAATTTTTTAAAAAATGAAATTCGAAATTTAAATATATTTTTATACAATACACATTGTTAGTTATTTTGACTAATTCACATAAAATTTATACCAGTTGTTTTAAGGTTTAATTTAAGCATAACAGAACATCATTAATAACGTGTAATTGAACTTTCAATCCACGCATTTAAGAAAACCTATTTAAAAATACGAAGCTCAAGAAAACAGCACTTCCCTGTTCTGTTCACCCTATTATTAAGTCCGATTCCGCCGGAAAATTCTTCGGCGAGAAAACCGAGCAGCGTTACGAAAGAACTGGAAGTGACAGCGCCAAGAAGATTTATATGAAGAGACCAGCTGAGCCAACAGAGTCATCATTTTTCAAACATACACGGCCAAATGAAGGAAATGTGGGAAAGCAAGGGATAACGAGAGGCACAAACACAAAAAAGGAAAACATTCGGGAAAATCCTGGGGAGAGAAAAGTTAAAAGAAGAAAAGAAAAAAAAATTGTTCTCTTTTGCGGAGAATTCCAAAATTCTAACAGTATTTTATGCTCACAGAACTTCTCTTTCCGCTCGAGAAATTTATATTTGGGCGAATTTTTCTTTTTAACTCTATATTCATTATACTTTGTTCATGTATTTGATGGAAAAGTTTTGAGAGAAAAGCGTAAAATCACAATCTGTGAATTGTGACCGATTCTTTTTGAATTCGATGTGTAGAATTTGAAAGGGAGCACAGGAGAGTGGCTTCAGTTAGGTTGTGTAGTCGTTGCTGCAAGTCTAATCATTGAATCCAAAGAATTTAGCATTTGGGCTGTATTAAGTGTTGCGTTAACTACGGGTTATTGTTGTGCTTAGCACAGTTTATCGCTTTTGATTAAACCTGATTAAAATTTCTACGAAAACTGTTTTCATGGTTAGTCAAATATGAGTACTTAAAATATAAATGTTTATCCTTTTGAGCTTCAAACCTATGGTTTTGAACCGGTTTTTATTAAATTTGAGCTCAAACTTCTTTTAGAGAATACAATGCATTATTTTAGCTGTCTTTCAGGAAAATTAAAGACAGTTAAATATTTTGGAATGTCTAATCTAATTTTTAATGGGACAAAGCACGGTTTTATAAAAGTAAGAATTTGCATTGTATAAAAGGGGTAATAATATAGTGTAATAATAAATAATAATAAAGAGTACTGCATAATATAGAGCCCAAGATCATTAGATTTCCCAGATTTAGAATTCTGAATGTGTGTAACCATATATTAAAAACCACTTTTCTCTAGTAGAAATTCCGAATTTCTACCGGCACTGCCTTTCCTGTTGACATATTTTTCTTATTGATACATACTTTTACTATTTACATATTGAACGAATGATTGATTGAATTAATACTTTTAATACTCTATCAATCGTAATAGTGTAATATATAACTACAAATACACATAATCTAAAGTATTCCTTAAGCGTGGATCTTATTTTACAATTATAAACTCTGCAACAGTAAGGTCTATAATCAAACTTTTGAAATAAGTTTTTCCTCCTATTATACAAACCACTTTTATTCGTGAAAACGTTTATGTCTTTGGTTAATAGTTATTACTTTTTTTTTACTTTTGTTCTAAGGAATGCGACAGTAGATCTGTAGATCTATCCCGCCCCCCGGTGCATCTCGGCAACATCCTAGGCTGCTAAAAGATCTATTACTATCGGTATGCAGTAACGCTCCAAGAGTTGATTACCATCATGTAGTCTGAGTGTCTTAGATTGGAATGTGGGCGACCAGTCACTATCTAAGAAAGTTGAGATCCAAGATTAATTTGCTAGCTACGACGTTGAGACTTGCGGTGAGCTATGGTTATTTGGCGAGTCATCTTTAACCCATTATCATTTTTGAGAGCCAAAATTTTTCGCTCTGTGGGAAAGATGAGATCATTGACCACCACAAAGCAGAAGGACCGTCTTTGCGTGAGGACTTCGAGGTAAAAAGATATTGGGGAACTAGAACTTTGCTGATGAGACAATGACTTTTCTCTGTTACTGTTTTCTTTTTACTTGTGTGTTTTACACTGTTTTGATCCCGTAAGAGTTTGTCATTTTCTCTTGCAATTTTAAATAAAAGAAAACTTTTGCTCTAAAATTTTGAAATATCATGCCTATCTAAAATTTTCAATCATTAAAGTTTCATATTGATAATATGTGTATAATAATATGTGTGACAACAGCAATATCACTTATTTAAATATATGAACAGGGATTTTCATGTTAAAAATTATAATCCAACTTCTTTTTTATTTGTTACTAAAATTATTTATGACGTAGAGGAACACAGAGCTTTTAAATAGAAATTTGAAATAACAATACAAAATAAAAATTATTTTTAAACAATACATTTTTATGCATGATTTTTCTAATTCATATACTCTGTTGCTTATCGATAAAATTTACACATAAAAACTTTATTACCCCCAAGGAAAATAATAATAAGAAACTTATTTCTTCCCTTTCCTGTTAGTCTTATTCAATCAAATAGAATAAAACATATGAGAAAAAAAGCCATAAATACGTCTATCTTCATAAAAAATGATTCTTCTTTCCCTTTATTCATAGTGATGAGTAGCACAAAGAAATTCTTTTCCTTATCACAAAGAAATTTCTCATAGACCGCGCCAGCTATGAGCAGGCATTTGTTTGTAGTGGAAACTTCCCAAGCACTCAGTGTCATCTTTTACATTCATGCCTATAAACCTAAATTAACACAACCCATCAATTTTCTCACCGTGAGTATCCATTAGGAAGGGCTTTACGAGTTTATTTGAAGGGGAAAAAACATAAATAAGAAACCCTGAAAATCCCAGGAGGCCTCTGGGTTTGTCTGTAGTGCGAAAAAAAAATTATTCGGGAAACTAATGAAGGAAGAATTAAGTGCGGAGAACAATATGACTAAATAATGAGATTGAAAATGCTTCATTCGCAATTAGCTTCAAGTGATAGAGGGGGAAAAACGAGCTTTCTGAAAAGAAAAGTCGCCTGGAGTTGACAGAGCTCATGAACTTCAATTGATGATATAATTATAGTTAGAAGTTTCAGTTATATTTGAGTTTTCTTTGAGGTATAAAATTATATGTGTTCGAATAAGATTATATAAAAAAAAAAAAAATTTGTCACAATTAAAAATTATTTTTTTTACTTTAAAATTATTTAATTAAGGAAGAAGTTTAGAATATTTCATTTATTTTACTGAGATAATATGCAGCGATTGATCCTAATGGCCGAGTGACTAGCGCTCTGGCGCTCAGTGCCATAGGGTTGTCCCGGCGATGACATGGTTATTTGTAATGGTTCGGAATCCACTTTAAGCCGTAGGTGCTTTATCATATGACTATACAGCGTTAAGCGCACGGCTGATAACGCTATCCCGTAAAAAGAAAACATCTCCTTCTAGAAATCTGCCATGACGGCCTTTGCCTAGCATAGGGTTTTGCGTCAATGAATAAGTAGAATACGTGTATTTATTTGTGTGAAAATATGTGTGATAACAGCAATATCAATTATTTAAATATATGAAAATGAATTTTTAAGTTAAAAATTACAAACCAAATTGACAGAGCTCATGAACTTCAATTGATGATTATAATTAAAATTAGAAGTTTCAGTTAATTTGTGTTTCTTTAAAGTATGAAATTATTTGGGTTCGAATTATAAAAAAATAAATTTGTCATCATCAAATTTTTATTTTTTACATTAAAGTTAATTAATTGAAGATGTAGGGGAATGCAGAGCTTTAAATAAAAATGTGAAATAAGAATACAAAATCAAAATTCTTCATCAAAAATTTGAAATCATAATACAAAACAAAAACTATTTTGAAGCAATACATTTTTATGTATGATTTTTTTCTAATTCATATACTCTATTGCTTATCGATAAAATTTATGCTACAAAACTTTATTACCCACAAGGAAAATAATAATAACAAAATTATTTCTTCCCTTTCCTCTTAGCCTTATTCAATCAAACAGAATAAAACATATGAGAAAAAAAGCCATAAATACGTCTATCTTCATAAAAAATGATTCTTCTTTCCCTTTATTCATAGTGATGAGTAACACAAAGAAATTCTTTTTCTTAACACAAAGAAATTTCTCATAGACCGTGCCAGCTATGTACAGGCATTTGTTTGTAGTAGAAACTTCGCAAGCACTCAGTGTTATCTTTTACGCTCATGCCTATAAACCTAAATTAACTCAACCCATCAATTTCCTCACCGTGAGTATCCATTAGGAAAGGCTTTACGAGTTTATTTGGAGGGGAAAAAACATAAATAAGAAACACCGAAAATCCCTAGAGGCCTCTGGGTTTGTCTGTAGTGCGAAAAAAAAATTATTCCGGAAGCTAATGAAGAAAGAATTAAGTGCGGAGAACAATATGACTAAATAATGAGATTGAAAATGCTTCATTCGCAATTAGCTTCAAGTGATAGAGGAAAAAAAACGAGCTTTCTATGAGAAAAGTCGCCTGGAGTTGACAGAGCTCATGAACTTCAATTGATGATTATAATTATAATTAGAAGTTTCAGTTATATTTGAGTTTTCTTTAAGATATGAAATTATATGATTCGAATAAAAATATAAAAAAATTAATTTATTATAATCAAACTTTTATTTTTTTACTTTAAAATTATTTAATTGAGGAAGCAGTTTAAAATATTTAATTTCTTTAACTATTTTACTGAGGTAATATGCAGCGATTAGGCTTGATGGCCAAATGAATAGCGCTCTCGTGCTCGATGCTAAATGTTCTAGTCCCGATGGTGCTATGGATGTTTGAAGTGGTTGAAAATCTACTTTGAGCCGTAGGTCCCTGTCTAATATGGCTGTAAACCGTTAGGCGTAGGGCTGACAACTCTACCTCGTAAAAAACATCGCAAACATTTTTAAATCTTCTAGAGATTATTGCCCATTTTCATATATAAAATTACAAATCGAATTCTTTTTATTTGTTACGGTAATTATTTATGATGTAGGAGAACGCAGAGCTTCTAAATGCAAATTTGAAATAACAAGACAAAATCATAATTCTTTTTAAACAATACATTTTTATGTATGATTTTTTTCTAATTCATATACTCTATTGCTTATCGATAAAATTTATGCTACAAAAGTTTATTACCCCTAAGGAAAATAATAATAAGAAACTTATTTCTTCCCTTTCCTTTTAACCTTATTCAATCAAACAGAATAAAACATATGCGAGAAAAAAAAGCCATAAATGCGTCTATCTTCATAAAAAATGATTCTTCTTTCCCTTTATTCATAGTGAGAGTAGCACAAAGAAATTCCTTTCTTAGCACAAAGAAATTTCTCATAGACCGCGCCAGCTATGAGCAGGCATTTGTCTGTAGTAGAAATTTCGCAAGCATCAGTGTCATCTTTTACGCTCATGCCTATAAACCTAAATTAACTCAACTCATCAATTTTCTTACCGTGAGTATCCATTAGGAAGGGCTTTACGAGTTTATTTGGAGGGGAAAAAACATAAATAAGAAACATTGAAAATCCCTAGAGGCCTCTGGGTTTGTCTGTGGTGCGAAAAAAAGTTATTCAGGAAGCTAACGAAGAAAGAATTAAGCGCGGAGAACAATATGACTAAATAATGAGATTGAAAATGCTTCATTCGCAATTAGCTTCAAGTGGAGGAAAAAAACCGAGCTTTCTGAGAAGAAAAGTCGCCTGGAGTTGACAGAGCTCATGAACTTCAATTGATGATTATCATTATAATTAGAAGTTTCAGTTATATTTGAGTTTTCTTTAAGGTATAAAATTATATTTGAGAATAATATTATAAAAAAAAAAGATACATTTATCATAAATAAACTTTTGGTTTTTTTTACATGAAAATTATTTGATTGAGGAAGCAATTTAGAATAATTAATTTATTTTCCTGAGGTAATATACAGAGATTGGCCCTGATAGCCGAGTGACTAGTGCTCTGATGCTCGGTGCCATATATTTCAGATTCGAGTGCCGACGATGCCATGGATGTTTGTAGTAGTTCAGAATCCACTTTAGACCGTAGGTCCCTGTCTAATATGATTATAAAGAGTTGTACACAGGTTGACAACCCCACCCAGTAAAAAAACCCATCTTCTATCTCGAAATATGCCAGTTGGCAGATGTTGAGCCACCATGGGACTGTTGTGCCAATGAAGATGAATATACAGCGGTTAGTGCAAATATTAGATGTGCTGATTTTATGGGACAAAATACAATTTTATCACCTTTCACAGTCATCACGATAAATAGTGAAATTTGGTGACATGTTAGTTGTGGTAGCTAGATTGTAAATGGGTGTGATTGGGTTGAGATACAGGTTTAAGAACTCACAGCTTTATTTACACAAATATAAACAGCACACACATACAATTAAAACATGCAATATTTAAAGACATATAGGCCAACTGTTCACATTTTTGCGTTGAATATATTTTTTCGGGATTAGAGATTACAAATTAAACGTTTCTTAGCAGCAGCGTCAGTTGCCCTATACTTCCTCTCGGGTGAGAGACTCGGGCCCTACTGGCCATTTCTCTTGAACACCACAGGACGCGGTTTTGCAGTGCGTAGGAGAAAGCACTGTTACAGGGTTATTTTATTGAATTAATTTCTTGCATGGCGTAAAAAAAAAGAAATTAAATATTTTGAATGAAAGGAAATAAATTTCTACTTAACTAAACTACTAAGAGCATTTTTATGAATTTAAAATAGGAAATGTTTTTGAAATACGAAAAGTTTCTAATGCTTGGTGCTTGAAATTTAAAATTGGGCAGTTATATGGTAAATTTATAGCATATTCGGCATTAAACAGGATGTATTGCAGAATGCTTGTTCCAATACACATAAAAAGAGTAGTGAAGAATGAATGCCTACTTCATAATCATCCTAGGAATAACTTATTCACATTTGTAGAATATAAATTGTAAATTTAAAAAATATTATAATCGAATTTATATTTTTTTGCATTTTTAGTTATATACACGCGAAAATAGCTCTTTCAATGATGTCCTGTAACTTTATATTTATGACACAGAAATATTAAGCACTTAATTTTCATTTATGTCAGTGAATATGAATTTATCTCCTTCTGAAACATTAAAATACTTTAAAGTATAAAGTTGTAAAATTTCTAAATCTTACAAGTATGTTCTGGAAGTTTTACTTAAATAATAACATTCTTGAGAAGTCTTTACTGACCCGTGCTCATTTTATATTACTTTATTCGAGTCTTGCAAAAACTTTTCAAAGATTTTAATAAGAGCGAGACATTCCTTTAAGTGATTGAAATGAATTCACTAAACTTGCTGAAAACATTTTATGGAAAGAAAAATACCAAAAATAACTTTATTTCATAATGTTTGAAACGAACAAACTGTGAATAGTTCATATATAACTCAAAATACTACTTTCACCGAAACTTTCAAAAATGATCGATAGCAGCATATAAGTATCATGTAAAAGTATCCCACCTTACATACATTGGTGATGTAGTTTTGGTACAACATTTTTTTGTCGTAATATAATACATTTTTTCCTGTTATAATGATTTAAGGAAAAAAATGAACGGAATTGATGGAGAGAAAAATAAATGGATGGAAATCTTATATAAAAGATTAATTATGTTAAATTATCCAGTAATTCTTTTGAAAAGAAAGTTTCGAATTTTCATTATTTATAATATGTATCATTAAATTTTCCGGTGTATAATATTTATATATTCATTGTATTGCATATACGATACATAAATGTGAAAATTTATTCTTCTAAATTTGATGCAAGGATATATATATCAGAATATGGAGATGAACATATTTTATTACAAGGCTATTAGGTTTTATAAATATTATTGAAATGTGTACCAAAAATATATCTAGCAAATCCCATCCATTGGAGTTACAGATTCAAAGTATAATTATTGACAGCATTGAATTAGATAAGAGTTTATAAAATAAAGTGAATGTAATTATTATAAAGTTAGTAGTATATAAAATAATATTAATAGTAGTGTGTGTAGTATAGTAGTAAAGTTATATTATAAAATTAATATAAGTAAATATTTTTTAATGTAAAGTTAATATAATTATTATAATAATAGTCTGATGTATACTACAATATATAATGTAGCTTAATTATTATAAACAACGTCGGATGATGATCTAATAATGTATATTAAAAATTATTTTTTTATTAGTTTCAGATATAAAAAGCAAAAACAAGTTTTTAAACATATCTTATTTCAGTCATTAAATAAAATTTATTTATATAATTATTTATAGTGAAAGCACTAATAGTTTACACTAAGTATAATTAATTATACTCAAATAATAATTGTTGATCATTAATGTATTTTGTATAATTATTTTCAATCTTTTTCAAGCAAAATTTTATGAAATAATCAGTCTTATTTTAATTATTATGCATCTTATTTCTTATCTAAAAACCATATTTGAATTACTTTTCATGATAAACAAACATAATTAAAACATTTTGGTAATTTTATCAGAAAATAATTGCACCAATTATTTAATAGTAATTATCTTTAACTACAATTTCATCATTAAAATAATTACTTTTTCTACGAAAGCTAAGGGAATCTCTAATTCAAAAACAACAATTAGGTAAGTATACGTTTAATCTAATAATAAAGATTTTCAATATTTGAATAAATAACCCTATTGTAAAAGTTCTCTTATTTCGTCATCTTATTGCAATTACCTGTTGCCATGGAAACTGCCCTTTTAGCCCTAAAAGCTTTTTTCCTACAGAGTAGTCAAGACTTTTGTAATCTTATGGGAATAAAAGAAAGAGTTGTTCGTTGTTCGTAAATAAATACTTGATTGACATATGAAATATAATATGACATGCAGTACCTTAATCAGTAAGATATTTCCTTTGAGAATATTTTATATGCATCTGAATAACATATGGTTTCTAATGATGGATTTGGATTATTTTAAAAAGGTCAATTTTATATGTATAGAAAAAATAAGTGTAGCATCTTTTTTTCATAATACAGTTGTTATTTTTCGTAAAAAATCCCTTTTATACGTAAAGAAATAGTAAAAAGATAGTATTCCAAAATTTATACAGATTTTTAAACTAAGATAAATTACTTTTTAAAAACTATTAATTATAAATAAATAAATTAACTAATATTCTTATTAATAAATTATTATTAAAAAATTATTAAATAATATTATTATTAAATAATTATTAAATTTATTAAGAAACTTCAAAATCTGTATATTTAGTTTTAACAATGTAAATTGTCTTTATTTTTTATTTATAGGAAACATTATTTAGGATTGAAAGCATTCACATAAAACATTATTTTGTATAAAGCAATTTGCATAAAATATTATTTGTATAAAACAATTTGTATTAAACATTATTTGAATAAAACAATTTGTATTAAACATTATTTTGTATAAAAACATTATGTTGTATAAAATATTATTTGTATAAAACATCATCTGTATAAAACATTGTTTTGTATAAAACATTATTTTGTATAAAAACATTATTTTGTATAAAAACATTATTTTGTATAAAACATTATTTGTATAAAACATTATTTAATATTCGTTTAAAAATAATTCAATAACATCAAATTATCAGATTGTTAAACCCTACTATGGTATAATAGAAGAAAACAAAATTTTTATATATGTTTGATATTCCATGATAAAAAAAATAAATTTAAACTTCTAAATAAATTATCTGTATTTAATTACAAGTTAAATACAACAAATAAATTAATTCAAAATACTAATGTTGACTAAGAGAATATTTACTCGTAGAACATTAATTTTAGGAAAAGGAATTTCCTAATTTTCAAATCTGCTAGAAATGTTATCTTACGAGATGAAGTTTTCCAAATTCCTGAATTGTGTCTGAGTGAAATATTGTTTTGAAAATATATCATGGTACATTTTACCCAATCGTATTAGAAGACAACTATGTTCTAGAAACTAGAGTTCTTACAGCATAAAGTTATGCAGGCATTTCTGTATAACTTCACAAGAATAACTTGTACAGAATGATATGCTGTTATTGTCGTATCCTCTGAAGTGTACAAGAGAATAAAATATGGTGGTGCTTTCGAATAATACTAGCTATGTTGATTTCTAGCTTGGAGTATAAATCCTCTTCCGAGGGATGGTTCAGACAATACATGGCAGCTGCAACAGCTGAGTAGTCAAAGACAGGATGAGGAGTAAGCTCGACAACAGGGCAGTTATCACATTTTTGGAATTTTTTTAACGCCAACAGCAGAAATTTTAATATGCACAATGATATAATATATTGCAATGAGATGATCTACTTTATTAATCTTGCTTACAAATGGATTTAGTTTGTTGCTTATAATGAGAAAAAGGTTTGAAATTTATATAATTTTACCTATAAAATCTATATGCTTTCTCCAAGGCTTTATTAACATTCTGTCGAGTGAAAGAATGATTTAAAATTAAAAACTTAAAAAAATTAACTCAAAATACTAATATTGACCAAGAGTGTATTTACTCGTAGAAGATTCTTTTTAGGAAAGGAAATTTCCTAATATTCAAATCTCCTAGAAATATTATGTTATGAAATGAGTTTTCCGATACTGTTATTATGAATATGAAAACTTAACACTTATATTTCCATTTATATAATCCCATGTTACAAAGTCTAGAAAATTGCTTATACAATTACGCTTACTTATCTCATTGAACTTGATAAATAAATATAATGAAACAAATTCAAGAATAAAAATAACTTCAAAGGTTCTGTTTCGATTGCAAGGAAATTATAAATACAACCGAATAGCTGCAACTAAAACTGTGTCCTCACCAAATAGAAATTCTTATAAGAATTTTCTTTTTTTTTGTTGCTTCTTATAAATGTAATCATCACTAATATAATTCTGGGTTTTGGGATAATAAAGCATTTTGATTATTAATCATAACTTAAGTCTTGATATTGTAATAATGCTGTCTGCATCTACATCTGATTAATTGGGCTTGGAGCCCCTTGGTGTTTAGTATGTTGAATTTTTAAACTTGGAAAAATCGGTTTAAAACCTGAACCGAAATTGAGGATGTATGTGGATAGGATATTCTGGGATAGACGCAATAAGCGCCTAGGCTAAAAGGCCTTTCGCTTGAGAAGGTTAGGTCGTGGATACAATCTCACCAGTTGACTCTCTAAGGATGCTGATTCCAAATATACGACAGAAATAAGACAGAAACAATCTCAATTGAGGCAACACACCTTTTCTCATAATGAGTCACATTTTTACAATTTAAGAAACTATATTCAAATTGTAAAAAATTACAAGAAAAACATAAAAATTAATTCCAAAGAAAAAGAGGATAAAGTAAGTTATCATATAATATTTCTTTTTTCGAATACATTCTAATTATTTTGAATTAATTTCTATTATTCCAGATATTGATTAATATCAAAATGAAAACTGTTATTTAATAAATTATAAATTGCTATTTATAAAACTGTTATTATGAATATGAAAACTTAACACTTATATTTCCACTTATATAATCCAATGCTACAAAGTCTAAACAAAATTACTTATATAATTACAATTAATTAATAAAACAAAAGGAAACTATACTTATTATTTAGACTAATTTAATATTATTAAATAGAAATGTTTATCAACTAAAGGTAACAATTATTTACAAAAACAGAAATTTCGACATTCATCTAGTTTCATTGAAAGCATTTGTTTGCACACAAAATTGCCACAATCTCTCTTAATAACTTTGTTTTTTTTTTCATTTCAAGTAAATATGAGTTTTTATTGTATAAAATATATTTAAAAAGAACAAATGTGATTTTTTTAAACAAATCTGAGAGGCTTTATGTTTTATACAACAAAACAAAGCAATAATTTTTGCTTTAGTTAATTTCTAGAAATTAATTAGACTAATTTAATTAGAGATTAGATTATTAATTTAATTATGTTTCTCAAACTGGAATTTGAGAAGGAAGTGAAAATGTCTTAAAAAACTTAAATTGAAATGTTCGTGATATTATTTTTTCAAAGAAAATTGCTGCTGATGCATTTATGTAAATATTAAATAACGGAAAATTAAATTTAATTATATTTCCTAAATGAGATTTTATTTGTTTCTTGATTTGATTTGATTTATTAAAGGCGAATTTATTTGGTTTTTGCAAAAAAATTTTACTAAATCTCTTGCACATCTCATTCTGTCCATTTCTCTTTATTGTGAATTAAAAATACTCTACAAAGTAGATTAAATGATACTTCTACTTTTATAAAAAATTAAGCTTAATTTTTAATTCCAAAATTTTACTTTGGACTTGTCTATGTTTACGACGTTAAAATATTGCATTTTTGAAGTGTTAGAGTTAACCACAATTGAAGAGAACGAACAGAAATAATATAATTTCTTGTATCGAGCAATTTCTTTTCTTTTATATCCTTTTTGGAAGACAAATTAAATGAACTAAAATAAAGGGTTAAAAGAAAACCTGCGATTTGCTTTATAGAGCAGAACTGATGGACACAAGAAAAAGATCGCGTAATGTTGAAAGACATGAGATAAATAGAGCAGAAATAAATTTGTAAAACATTATTACAAAAATAAAAGCATTGAAACAAACTTCAAAGTATTGGAAAAAAAAAAAAAAAAAGAAATGAATGACAAAATAAGGAAGTGAATGTTATTATTATAAGAAAATATAAATTAAAATAATTTGTTTTTGAAGTGACATAATAAATAATATATATTGATAAGACTTCTTATAAAATTAAATTATTTACGAAACACGACATTTTTAGCGAATTATTGACTAATAATGTATTCTCATAATAATGAATGAACAATTTATAGTTCAAAAATGGAAAACAGTTTTAAGTAATTATTTTTTTCTAATTATACGAAATAAACAACTGTTAATTAACAATAAACAAGAAAAAATGCATTTTAACGATTTATATAATATTTTCTTGAGAATTCCTTTTGTGCAACAGCAAAAAAAAAAAAAATCACACAAATGATAAAATAATAACATTTAGTCAAAGACTAAAAGCTTAAAAGAAAGAAGTTAAGAGCTGATTGAAAGATTGATGACAAAGTAAGGAAGTAAAAGTTATTATTATAAGAAAATATAATTTAAAATAATTTTTATTTGAACTGTCATAATAAATGATATAAATTGATAAGATGCCTTATAAAATTAATTTATTTATGAAACATGATATCCTCAGCGAATTATTGACTAATAATGTATTCTCATAATAATGAATGAACAATTTATAGTTCAAAAAAGGAAAATAGTTTTAAATAAATAATTTTTTTTCTAATTATGTTAATAAACAATTGTTAATTAACAATAAACAAGAAAATTTGCATTTCAGTGACTTATGTGATTTCATTTTTATGATTTCTTTTTTAAAACATTATTACAAAAAGAAAAGAGACGAAACAAACTTCAAAGTATTGAAATAGAAAAAATAAATAAATAAATGACAAAATAAGGAAGGAAATGTTATTATTATTATCAGAAAATATAATTAATAATAATGTGAAAATGTTTTTTTTGAAGTGACATAATAAATAATATAAATCGATAAAACTTCTATAAAATTAAAATATTTATGAACGACAAGTTTTTTTACGAATTATTGACAATATAGTGATGAATTTTCATTATAATGAATGAACAATTTATAGTTCAAAAGAAGAAAATAGTTTTAAATAAACAAAATTTTTTTTCTAATTATACGAATTAACAATTAATTAACAATAAGCAAGAAAAAAAACCATTTCAGTGATTTATATAATAACTTCTTGAGAATTCCTTTTATGCAACAGCAAAAAAATCATACAAATGATAAAATAATAACATTTAGTCAAACATTAAATAAACGAAAGAAAGAAGTTAATTATTCTTTGGACTCTTATTTTTCGTTCAGTTTATGTAATTAAGGATACGAAAAGCAAATATTTTCTTATCTGATTCTTAAAAAATTATTTTTTTTCAGTAAATTTTCATTCATGCACGGGTAAAAATAAAACCAAAAATATGTGACATAAATAGCAAAGAATCTTAACGGTGAGAATTTCGAAAACACTTCTAAAGCAAAAGAATGGATATTAGAAATTTTTTTGTCCGATTTATTTCTAAAAATAAATTTCGATCCAGGT
Source organism: Caerostris darwini (assembly GCA_021605075.1). Classification (NCBI taxonomy): domain Eukaryota; kingdom Metazoa; phylum Arthropoda; class Arachnida; order Araneae; family Araneidae; genus Caerostris; species Caerostris darwini. The sequence continues at coordinate 144,169 of BPLQ01003444.1, read as the reverse complement.
AGCAGCAAATAAATTGTTCTGCCAACCGTAAATATGATTTGAAAAGAATTTCTCAAAGGTGAAAAAAAAACTTTTCCATGAAAGGAAATCGGCAAAAGAGGATACTCTAGCCCATTCTCTGTGTAGCAGCGCAAGAATTGTAAGCCGTTTGAAGAAAAATGCATAAGCAGATTTTTAAGTATATGTATGCAGCGAATCAATATAATTAAAAAAAGTTTATATTTGAAATCTAAGGAAATATTCAGATGTACTGTATGAGTTTCCTGTTTTATTTGTTTTTGTATATTAAAAGATATTTTGTGTTTGAAACTATGTCTGCTGTTTTTTTTTTTTTTTTGTTTTATTTAAAAGAAAACTATGTATCTGTTTGTTTTGAATTTGGGTAAATAAAATAATCTGTCTCGCTTTATAACTTACAAAAATTGTATAAATAAATTGTATCTTATTAATTGTTGCAAGTATTGTTGTTGTTGAAATGTAAGTAAAAACCACAAAATAGAGATTATTGTGAAAAATGATTACACTATCCTATAATTACATACATTTTATTATTCTAGGCAACAATTTATCTAATTTGTTTCTTTACAGCACATTTACTGCATGGGTTTCTTGTTTTATTTGCTTTTTTTTGTTAAAAGATTTTTTTTTGTTCGAAACTATGTCTACTGTTTTTTTGTTCCTGTTTTGTTTAAATAAAAATTATAAATCTTCTTGTTTTGATTTTGGGTATATAAACTAATCTGTCTCCATTTATAACTTACGAAATGTAAATCAAAACCAGAAAATAGAGATTATTGCGAAAAATAATTCAATTACATTATAATTAAATATATTTTATCATTCTAGGCAACAATTTATCTATTTTGTTTCTTTACCACATTTACTGCATAAGTTTTCTGATTTTTTTTTTTACAGTAAAATATATTTTGTGTTTGAAACTATGTCTGCTGTTTTTTTATTTCTGTTTTATTTAAATGAAAACTATGTAACTGCTTGTTTTGAATTTAAGTAAGTAATATAATCTGTCTCGATTTATAACTTACGAAATGTAAATGAAAACCATAGGGATTACTGTCAAAAATGATTCGATTACCCTGTAATTAAACATATTTTACTATTCTAGGCAACAATTTATCTAATTTGTACGTGTACTACACAAAATTACTGCTTCTAAAACGATTAATTTTTTCCTAATTGTATCATCCATTAAAAATTTTATTTCGTTGCACAATCTTCCCCAACAACAAAATTCAAATTCTTAAAAACACGGTTTGTTTTAAATATAAAATTGAAATAACAAATCATTATTTTGTAACTTTTAGAAATAATTAAGTATGTTGCATAATAATGTAACGTTTATTTATAAAATTATAACGTTTAGTTGTTTCTAATTTTATTGAAAAGAACAATTAATATTTTTTAATAATTTGAAATGATTTCAAATGCTAACAGCTTATTTTATAAAAGCTTGATAAGTTAACTTATTAACTAGAGTTAAAATCATGGTTGGTTGAAAAGAAAAGTTATGGCTTGGAGTTCGCCATTATCGCATAATTATAACCGTTTCCAACGATTGTCTGACTTCTTGTTTTATGGAGGTTTCCTATTCTGTTGGACATAAAGGATGGTCAGTTATTCTTAAAAGCACATTTGGGAAATCTTTTAAAATAAATATCTTTAAAAATTTATAAATACAATTTAATAAACAAATTGCTTTTCTCATTTGATGTGCCTAAGCAAAAATCATACAAAAGTCTTAAAAACAGATTATTTTTTAATGTTTTTGTACCATTCAATTTACTATATGAAATTGCTATATTCAATTTATAATAATAGTAGTTTATATAATTATAATTTATATTTACTATATTAAATTTTTGATGTTACTATATCATTCAATTTACCACTATTTTATTAATGCTTGTTAACTAGGTAGTCAATAAATTTAGTATTTTATGATTATTAACGAAAAATCGAAAAGGGCTCCGTATATGAAATAAAAGTTATTTAAATTAAATTCGACATTATTTAAATTACAATCTTTCAATTTTAATAGCTTATTTTTATTTTAAATAATTAACAATTTTTATGTATAATATGTTGAATTTATTTAAATAAGAATAAGGCATCAAATTTATTAAAAATAAATTTTATACAAATAATCTGTTCGAAAATTATAATTAAACATTTCTAACTAATATTTTGGATTTATAATATAAATTGCAGCTAACTATTAATTATTGAATATCTTGCAAGTTTAAAACTGTAATTTAATTCCGAATGAAAGAGAAACATTTAAAAATATATTTAAAGAGGATAAACGTATATTGGGGAATTGTTACGTCTAATTTAATGCACCTAGGAGATTTTAAAATTTATAAAAGCGGAATGCTTTTAAATTTCCTTTGCAGGTAATATATTATTTATGTGAAAATACTACAGCTCATATTTCATGCAATATATTATTTGACTTAAAAAGGCTTATTTTATTCTTGCATTATTTATAAGAGAATAAAATGGAATAGACATTTTTATTTGAAAAGAACAATACAATTTATGGATGAGAGCTTTGTATCTTTAAGCTTAATTGTTCTGCTGAAAGATGCATGTCTAGACATAAGATCAAGGTTATACATTGTACATATGCAATATTAGAAATTATGTATCACAAAGTATTTTGCTTTAACCTATCTACCTGTCTGTGATACGTGGAACACAATCATTTAAGCAATCGTCATTATTAATACTTTTCTTTTATTGATATATCCTATTGCCATTATTATCTCCTTTTAAATTATTTAGAAGATGCAGCAAAATAAATAAATGACAAATAACCAAATATGACGTATTATAGAAAATTTTTGAAGTATTATAAAAGGTAGTCAAGCTGACACTACGAACATTTCAGTGGTTTCAGTATAGACTTGCCACGATTCTAACACAGTTATTAACACCTACAATGAAGCTAAACGTTTACTTTGGGCCAGGAAATAGCAATCCTGGACTTCACAAGACTGGAATAAGGTTGTATTCAGTGACGAAACACATTTTTTGTGCAAAGGTTTGGAACAACATTTGTCAGACGAAATGCTGGAGAACACATCAGGAATAATATCTTAATCAAACAGTTAAGCACCCTCAAAAACATATATTTTGGAGTTATTTTACATCTGGTGGACTTGGCAGTTTAGTACCAGTTGACGAAAACGAGAGTTGACTCTCAAAAATACACTTCAATATTACAAGATAAAATTATGCCTTTTATGCAAATTTCGCTGGCGATATTGGTGTGTTTCAACAAGATCTTGCTTCATGCCGTACTTATAAGCTAATAACAAAATTTTTCCAAGAAAAAATTAACAGTTTTGGATTGGCCTGATAATTCTCCAGATGCTAATCCCATCGAAAATTTGTGAAGAGGCGGTGAGTAAAATGGACTGCTCAATTAAGAGAAAATGATTGAGACTGTAGTAAAAGTTTGGTTTCGTGATGACGACATCAAAAATGTATGTTCCAAATTAGTGGAATCCATGTCAAAACGTGTACAGGATAACATTAAAGCTAGAGGAGGACATATTTGCTATAGAATGCTATGAAATTTTCCTAAGAGAACTTATGCTAATTAAATCTCATGTATGAAAAGTTTTATATTTGTCTCAATTAATTTGCACAGCACTGTAGTATTTAAATTACCATATAGGAAAAGCTTTCTAGAAATATAGTTTCACATAAAAATATTTCCAACAATTGGTGATTTTGTTGAATTTATTGAATATGCACAATTTTATTATTGCACTAATTTCATATACAAATTACTGAAACTCATTATATAACAGGTGGGCTGAAAAGTTCGTAGGCGGACACATAGATAGCTCTACTAGTATTAAATCCATATAATTTTTAGTTAGCCCTAACCTTCAAAAGACACGTGTATAAATTTGACAGCTGTTGCACTATTAGTATGGGAGTTATAGCATTTTTAGTGAAGTTATAGCATTCTTAGTGTTCCTCACGTGCAGTCCACTCGGCTGACTATCTATTGAACTCCGGTGTGAAATGATGGAGCCATGTTTCATCCAGTCCCATATCGACGCAAAAATTCGGGTTTATTACGATTGAACAGCTCAAAACACTGCTTAAAATCATCAATTCGTTGTTGTTTTTGGTCGATTGTGAGCTCGCGCGGCACCCACTTTGAACAGAGCTTTCGCATATGCAAATATTCATTCATGACATGCCCAACACGTTCCTTTGATATCTTTAGGGTCTCAGCTATCTCAATCAACTTCACTTTACGGTTATCATAAATTATTTTGTGGACTTTTTTGATGTTTTAGTCGGTAACAGCCTCTTTGGGGTGTCCACTGCGTGCACCGTTCTCGGTGCTCATTTCGCCTCGTTTAAATTTAGCAAACCACTTCTCTACGGTTGATTTTCCTGGTGCAAGTCCGAATAATGATTATCAAGGCAAGCCTTGGGTTCAATAGTATTTTTTTTCTCCAAAAAGCAATGCTTTATTAACACATCCATTTTTATCCATTTTTTCAAACTAACAAAAGTTGCTTCACTAAAAATGCTATAACTCACATACTAATAGTGAAACAGCTGTAAAATTTATACACGTGTCTTTTAGAGGTTAGGACTAATTAAAAATCATATGGATTTAATACTAGAGTGCCCCATCTATGTGTCAGCCTACGAACTTTGCAGCCCGCCTGTTATAATAAATATAATTTAAGATATAAATTTTGTTTTAAATATTTTATGGAAATTAGTTCAATTACAGGAATATATCAAACTCATGATGCAATCCTTTCTTATGTATTACTGGCGAACACTGTACCATGAATGCACTGTAGGTGCTTTGCAGTACCCCATAATGAAGAAGCATGCGGCTCAGTGACAATGTATCCACCTAATGCTCGGATCGTGATTGAAGATAGTGACCTTGGGCAACGGTCACGTCAAAATGACAGTTGAGAGAATTTAATAATGCTACCTGAGGCTCATGTGACAAGGCGGCCATCACCATATAGGACTACCGAGATCAGGTTCAGCCTTTGAATAGATTAAAGTCACTGGAGTATTAATGTTGTGGTTTAGAAGATTAAAGTATCATACGAGTTTTAATGTTTCTAATAATGTTATAAATACTTTAACATTTAGACTGATTAAGATAGGAGTTAATTAAATTACTGAAATTAAATATTTCAAAACATAAATTGAAACTATTCTGTAAACTATTTTAGCACATATTACATAGATTTTTTTAATTCATCCATTATTATTGAGTTACAATATTTGTTTTGAATACATTATAGCACACGAATACAAATTAGAATTGATTTTTTTCAAATATTAGGGAAATTATGGAAACGTCATCTTGTATTTCATAATTTTCCAATAATCTCAACAATATTCCGTTATCAGAAGTAAAATTATGCTGTAGTTTTATGCTACAAAAATTATAATTAATTTTGAAAATTTGGACTTTGCATATATTGGGTCTTAGATTTAAAGTGAAACGATAGGTTTTTAATGAATTTTATACAATTGTGTTCTTGTTGAATTAAATATCAATATTGATGATAATCGCATAAAAAAAAAGTGAATTATGTCTCTTTTAATAAGATATTATGTGCTGTTATTTGTAATTGTTGTGGTTTGCATTCGTTGTCATTATAATTATCATTTGTTGTTATTGTAATTACTATTTGTTGTTATTGTAATTATCATTTGCTATTATTGTAATTACCGTTTTTATAATTGTAATTACCATTTGTTGTTATTATAATTACTATTTTTTCTATTGTAATTACCATTTTTGTTATTGTAATTACCATTTGTTTTTATTGTAATTACCATTTGTTGTTAAAAATAATTTAAAAAAAAAATGAAACCCTATGTTTTAAGAAGAGCATTTCACAATATATATACACCTAACTTTGAATATAAATTTTTTTTATGCATGGAATTTTCTTAAAAGTCTTTCCTAACCTCAAACTGTAAGTATATGAAATATATCAGATTTATAAATATTGAATTCATTATACGAATGAATAAGAAGTTGTCTTACTTTAAAATCCATCAGAACATCAACGGCAAAAAAAAGTATTTTTTGAGCTTATAAATAACTCTAAATGAGTAATGAATGATGAAAAATGGAAAAACGTACTACGTGGCAGTCGATAAACACATTTGAATGACACAGATAGGAGATGTTGGAAAAAAATGATGATAAATCTAATATATTTTCGTGGAGGAAAACTGTGGTGGCCAGGCCATTAGCAATAATGAGTAAGAAGATGCCACTTTTAATGATGATCTTCCGCTAGTGGAACTTCCCTTAGAGAAAGTCAAGGCAGACACAAGAAAAAAAAGTCAGAAATGCAATTCTACAAAGCTTGCTTTTGAAACTGGTAATGGCTAATTTCTTTTAAACTTGAATAAAAGCTAATTTCCTTTATAGTTGATTTCAAGAAGAAATTTCAAATTGCTATTTGGTCAAGAATAGTTTTCTAATTTTTTTTTCTTCTTTTCGTAAAATAGGATTGAAAGCTAAACCTTTAAAGATAAAATTCTTCTTCTTCTGAAAAATGTTTTAAAATTCTGTGAAAATGTTCTGTGGAAATGTTTTAAAATTTTATTCTAAAGATTTGATTCACAAGATAATGTTTGGTAAATCTTATTCAATTTCAGTGAATTTTGTAAAATTTTGGAGTTTTGCAAACATGTTTTACAATTTTTAAAACGGATGGAAAATTTAAATTAAATGAAGACAAAATAAGAATCATAACGTATTCATTTTTTTAAAATACCGTTTGTTGTTATTATAATTAATATTTTTGCTATTGTAATTACCATTTTTGTTATTGTAATTACCATTTGTTTTTATAGTAATTACCATTTGTTTTTATTGTCCTGAAAAAAAAGGTCCCCTGATTTTTCGTAAAAATATTCATAACAAGATCCCATTCTAACGTGGTTATAAAGCAGTAGTTATTGAACGGTTCGGAACAACAGTTATAAAGCGATTGTCTCTTTCCCCTGAGAATGAAAGAATGTTAACAGTTATAAAAAATTCTGCTTCTTAGTTGATATGCAGAAGCGAATTTTAACTACTTTTAAGTATTTAGTAATAAATTGAACTAAATACATAAATAGGCTAAATTAGCGCTAAACTTAAAACAAATTTTTTTTTGCCGGAGGTCACTTAATAATGTGAAGTGAACAACAAAACAATTGCTATCCTTTATATTTATTATACTTAACAGAAAAGTAAATCTGGTATAAATAAGAAAACAATATAAATTTTAAATATGAAAAAATAATTTCTTACATTTTCAAATGATGTGTTTAATCTAATAGGTGTTATGTTATATACATTAACATGTATTGTGTTATCATAGTAATGTGCTTTGCTAAAGAAATAGTGTTACATTATTTCAATCGAAATCAGTACAGTACTGTATTTTCAATTAGGCATTAAAAGGCAGTACTTAAAAGACAGTATAATTACTGTCGTATATCATTCAGGAAAAGGACAATGAGAAAACGAAATCCAGCCATAAAAATTTACTATACCATACTCATTCTTAACATATATTGTCTTAATAGGCATTTTTGCTACTCGAATAGTATAAAAGTTCGATCTTCGAACTCGTTCGAAAAAATTCTAATTGCCACGCTAGGATACTGCATTTGCAAGCAAACGAAGAAAAAACTCATTTGCAAATAATATTAAATATGATGTAATACGTAGAAAAGATAAAACTTTCTAAAATCGGAACAAAACATTAATGAATAAAAATTATATTAAAATCTTTTAATAAAATGAATATAACATCTTTGAAAATATTTTAATAATGAAATAAATAATATATATATATATATATATATATATATATATATATATATATATATATATATATATAATTTATGTAAATTCAGCAAAATTACATTTTAAATGCACTATAAATTGATATTCCTTTTTTCCTGTACATGAATTATTTTTTCGTTTATCGCACAGTAATTTCAGGTATGTAAGGAAACATTTCAAAACTCAAAACAATTTTAAAAAAAAATAAAAATTCTAAAAATGTTTATCAAGATCTGAAGTGTTGAACGAGATGGAATAATATTTGCTAAAAGACTGTTTAAACTTTTTTCTTCAAGAAGTGTGACATCACTTTAATCAAGTTTATTTCAAGTACGACAGTTTTGGTAAATTACATTCCCTGATTTACGCGGCCTAGTACGAAAAATTTTAACAAATTGTTGGAGTTTTCCTTAAACTGTTGTCCACCGAGAAGAGTTGAAAACTGTCAATCTCAATAACTTTTTCAAGTCGCTCCAACTATGTGGGAAACTAGTTTGACAACAGAAATCCCCAAGAGTATTTTCGACGTATAATAGTTTCAAATAAAGTAAAAAAAAATTCAGTAGGATGCATTTGTGCTCATATTGACGAACTAAATTTTTTTTCTGTTATCTGAGATAAATCCATTGTAATTCCTTTAGTTTTATCCTCTTAATTTTAATTCAGATTCCTAATTACGTGGAAGATATTTGTATCAGTGGATCGAGTGTGCCACTTATAATTGCGACGAATAGTACTTTGACTGCTGATGATGAGAAGACTTCCAGGAGTAATTTATGTATTGCTTGGGAAAAATCTCAAAAAATTATCATCAGACAGTTTGAATGTCTATATAGGATGTTTACACATATGCTTTTATAATCGCTATTGGACTACCTTGTCTCTGAAAGAAGTGATTGCAACGCACTCTACCAATGAATTTGAATCTGGACTCTGTCCACTGATGATAGTAGGACCTTCAGGACTAATTAATATGTTTCAAGGAAAAATTTAAAAAAAAATTCTCATCAGACAGTTTGAATGTCTATGCAGGATGTTTACACACATGTTTTATAATCCTTACTGCTCTACATTGTTTCTGAAAGAAGTAGGACTGGATTACATTGTTTCTGTGTAGTTATTTTTTTAAAAGATTATTATTATTATTTAAAAAACTATTTATACTATTAATATATTTAAAAAATTGTATATTGATTTTGATTTTACGCCAAAATATTAACTAAGATATCAAATAAAAACTAAATAGTTTGTTTTAATCCAGTGAAAGTAAGTCGATTAGTATTAAAAATAATTATATAAGAAAAATTCAATAAAATAATTTGTTTGTGTTTGTTTTAGTTTGATGAATTATTATATTGATATAAACAAAATATAAATTTTTTTAAAAGTTAATGCATGAAATTAAAAATAAAGTCATTATAAAGAAATTTATACACAAAGTTATTATTTTTTTTGGAAATTATTAAAAGAAATACATAATTAAAAATTATAATGACATAATCGAATTAAGTCCTATTTCTATTTTTAATTGTTTGTAAATATCTAAATTTTATCGTAGGACTATATTTATATTCGAAAATTTAGTTTTTGTTTATTACTTACTTTTTTTGTGAATTATATTCTTTTATTTTTATCAACTATTTTATGAGAAAAATTCACTGTATTATTTCATTTTAAAATAAAGTAATGAGAATATGCATATACGAACGATTTAGTAGTGATTTGATATATATTTGAATAAATTATGATAATAATCTCTGTAACAATAATACCCTCTCATTTACTCCACTATTAAAAATAGTCTTACGAAAATAATAATATAATTACTACACATATAGTAAACTACTCAAATCACTCTTTCAATGCCAAATTAATCTTCCAAACCAAACATAATAGGTGCATTCTCCAAACTTTGATCAAATTCCAATTTTGAAGGGCTCAATCTTAATCAACAAGTTATCCCAGTGCAAGTACAATTTCTGTCAAAACAGGTTCAGAGTTCATGAAATTCACAGCCTGTTAGGCAAAACTGCATTAAAGAGTAAGTGAATATTGCGCCCTTCTGCGTTAATGTGCAGTTTAAGTATACCATGGTAATGATCTTCAGAGTCTCACATGCTAATCGATGGTGCAAAGTGAATTCGTTTAAGGACTTCACGCAATGTGACTTGAAATTAACGCTTTGGAAGTGAAGGGCTTTATGCCTTTCCATAAGATTGCTTTTGTACCGTTGGAGCTAATTACTCGTGGTTAATAGAATACACAAAAGGAACGTGGAATGTTTATGTTTTCAGATAGCGTGCATGTTTATCTATAAAATGCGCTTTCAAAGGGTATTACAATAGTAAACAGAATTTGTGTTTATCTTCTTATATAAAATTATATTAGCTTTTTTTATATGAAAATTGAATAAAATTATAAAGAATATATTTAAAATTAATTATTTTATATATGTTTTATGACAGTAAAAAAGAATTTAATAAATATTTAATTTTCTTTACATTTTTATTTTTATCGGTAGACCTTGTGTTATGTTATTTTGTTATACATGCTACCAAAAGAACAGTGAAAGGGCTATGGGACTAATTTCTAAATTATTCTCACCTAATTTGTGTGTCGTATAGGAGAAAAACCAATTATCTCTTCTGCTCATGCAAAACGATTACACAATCGCTATCGAACAATTGCACATCGCTAATTGCTATCGAATCACATTGGAATTAATTTGCTATCGAATCTTTTCGTTTATGAAATCAGTGAAAGCGAAGGACACCACAAGTTAATTCAAGCCTATCTCCCTGAATTTTTGTTATTTATTATTACTTGGTCGTGTACAAGGATTTATATTAAATATTCTATAATAACCATATAAAATTATCTTATATTTACCGTATATGTATTAATTTTATAACTTTTCTAAAAGCTAAAATGTAAAGATGGACTAAACTCGGTAAAAAAAAAAAAAAAAAAAAAAAAAAAAAAAACGTAGGTATTTTTTAGCTGGACGCAATGATTAATCCCCAAGTCTCATTAAAACATTTCAACATTTTTACTGTGACTTGGGGATTACTTAAGATTTATAAAAAATATTTTAAATGAAATGATTTATCGCTTTTATAAAAATGAGCTGTTGCATCGCTGCCAAAACCAAACATGTGGTGTTGGTGAAATTGTTTCTGGTTAACTGAAAAATACCAAAATATGCACCAGAAATTATAATAAATAACATAAATAATAAAAGTTAAAAGAATTTTTTTCATTTCGGCTTATATAAGGGAGTTCAACTTTGTTAAATTTTTTGAAGAAAAAACGCACTCTCAAATTATGCAGTATCGACTTATATTCGAAAATATGCTGCATTTATCTCATAATATTCTTAGATACTGCTATCATATAATGGATTAATGAGGTATTTAAGATTACTTAAGCCTTTTTAGCTTATAATTGTAATCCGATGATTGCATATGTGGCTGAAATGCCAGAGTTCGCTTTCTATAAGTGTTTTTCCCAAATATAGGGTAATTATCATTGAAAAGTATTCCCTATCTATCCATGAGAATTAATATCATGATTAATAAGTAGAATATGTAAAATGCTCTTAATCAATGATTAAAATGTAATTTAATTAGCCATATTAACTATCTAAAGTATTATTCTACTATTTATTTAGCAATACATAGTTTATTAGTAATTTTTTAGCAGTTTATTTATTAATATATTCAGAATGTATATAACGTTCAGTATTTAATTAATTGTTTATAATTCGTTACATTTTTCAACAAAATTATTTTGCATCTTAATTTTACTCATATTATCTCTTCATTATGGGCCACAAGCAAATTTACTATAATTTATTTTTTCGCTTCATATTATATTTAATATATATGAGTGTTGAAAAACTAAAATAAAAATATGCATATCATTGAAGTAAGTAAAATGTTAGAAAAAAAAATGTCATGAATATGAATAAACAACAGCAAATAAGAAGAAACGAATAAACAACAGCAAACAGTAAGAAATGAAAAAACAGTAATAAATGCAAATAAAAAGAAATGAATAAACAACAGAAAATAGTGAGGAATGGCTAATCAAAAGCATGCATAAACAACAACAAATAATAAGAAACAGTAGAAATAATTAGTCTTCTCACAGCTTTTATTTATATTTTGCACTATTAATCTTAAAGTTCTTTTATATTTCCGTTAATAATTTGAAATGTTTAAATTTAAATATAGTTTGTGGTAATATATAAATACTCATTATTAGCATATAGATAAATAAATGTTTTTTTTTCATTCGAATCGAAATAAAATAGGTTAAATGCAAAAATATAATGTACACAAACACAACACACAAATGCAAAACACATACACAAATACAAAACTTAAAATACATATACATAAATAAAAAACTTGAAAAGTGCTCCAAAAATGAATCAGTTAATTCAAGAAAATTGAAATTTCTTATTCATTCTTATTTATATCTCAACATTTATAGTCATATTGAGGAATACAGTTCTACAAAGTGGAAAGATAAAAAAAAATTAAATTTGAATTTTTAATACATACAAATACGAAATGGTTAAAAGTAAAAAAAAAAAATAATAGCATCATTTTATGTAATATTTCATATGCTTTTTAATGTTTAAACTCGATGCAATTCACAAAACTTTGAACTGCCGTTTTCAAATATATTCCGACAGACTATCGAAGCCTCCAGCAAACATATACGTGTGATCGCATCGCATCTTTATATACAAATTTATGGATCTATAAAATACGTGATGGTGAAATATGATTTACCCTCAGTGTTTCATATCGAAAATAAGTTTTATTTTCAGTATAAAGATATCAGAGTTTTTTAGTGTAGAGATATATTTTTCATATAGAGTTTTCAGTATATATATATTTTTCTTTTATAAAGATTCCTAAAATCAATTTTTAAATTTATTGAGTACCTGAATATAGTGTGGTTTGTACGCAAAATGGAGCTTTAATTTATTAATTGGTTCTTGCAGTATTAAAATATTGTTATCATGTATGAAAAAGATTTGATACTTATTCTCAAATAACTTATAACTGTACTACATTGACAAAACCTTTTAAATAATTAATTTCATTTTTTAAAGTATTACAATTTTTTGAAATTTTAGTAGGTTTTTATAAAACCAATATATTTTTGTAAATGTTTTCACTTTTTAAAGCCAAGATTGTTTCAAATGCTACTAACATAAGTTGATCTAAAAGTTTCAAAGAAAAAAAACTTCACCTGAGTTTTTTCTTGACAATTATTTTCATTACTGAAATATAACAAAACTTTGAAAATATATTTTTACATACTGATATTCATATTTTTAATATTTCTCATAGATTTAGGGTCATATTTAGATGTACTACATATCTTATATGCCAAAATATACATCTTACATACCAAGAAAATACAAAAGTTGTATTTTCAGATAAAGTATGGCGCATACAACAGTTTTTCTAATTTTTGTGTGTGTGTTGTGACTAATCCTCAGTGTCTTGCAGTGCGGTACGGACATCCCATGAGGTGGGAAAGGGGGCAGCTTCTGTTGTGATGGAGAATAAAGAAGAAACGTTTTACAGTCATTTGAGACCGGGACCTACGGCTTAAAGTGGATTCCGGACCATTATAAACATGCATGACACCGCCGGGAGGCGAACCCGAAACTTGTGGCCCTGATAGCCAGAGTGCTATATACTCTGCCATTCAGGCCCATATGCTTACTTACCTAACACATCAAAAATATTTTACAAAATTACTTCAAACAAGTAATATGTAAAAAAAAAAAAAAAAATTTAGTCAATTCCTACTGTTTTTTCACTATATTGCGGAAAGTCCTTTATAAATAATTCTCTTTAATTTTTTTAAGTTTATCTGGCGTCATCTATTGGTAGATATATGCAACTTAAATCTAAAAAAAACTAAAATTAATTAATCAAATTTAATGAATGAATTAATATTTGAAAAAACTGTATTAACATCAAGTGTCCTCCACTACAAGTTCAAAAAAATATATTTGAACCTGAGTGGATGAATAAAAAGTATTTTATGAACGATTGAAAACTTGAACAAGATATATATATAGGGAGAGTGTGAACTAAGAAAAGGAATTGAAAAAAAGAGTTGATCCAAACGTAGGTGGATACTTCAACAGTTAAAAATTTTATTTTAAGTACATATAACAGACATAAATTCTATAATGTCATAATATACGCAATTATAAGGGCCAGAATAAAGGGTAATCAATAATCAACATAATATTTGGAAGATTATGAATATGAATTTTCTCAAACTCATGAACTACTTATTTCAAGAATTTAAATTGATGCCTTAAAAGTCTGTAGTTGAGTTTTAAGGGGTTTCATTGACATGAGAGTAATTTTGCATTTACACTGTGCCTTTGATTTATCAACTAAGCCTTCATCTGCTTCGAATGCACCTGCACTCTATATTACATGTAGGACACATCATTTGATGTCAAATATATCATCGGCTGACCAATTGTCGTGACGGCAGATTAATTGTCCAAGCAACTGCTAGAGATGTATGGCTGTCGTACTTCCTCCATATAACCGAGTATGAAATTTATTCCGATAATTTTATAGAAAACTAGCGTTTATTATAAGATTTTACAAATCATAGTTAACAATATTGGTATGATTGTATGCATTTGCGAATGAATATAAAATATAAAAAAATGTGAAATCAAGGAAAAAAATTTCGATAATAGATTTAACTTTAAAAGTTTGCATTTGGAGCTTTAAATTAATTTTACTAAACACAGTAATATTTTTAAATTTTACAATCTCTAATTTCGTTAGTTGGTCAATACATTAATATATTTAAATAATATTGTTATTGAAAAATAATCGTAAATAACTTCATACGCGAAAGAAAAACTAAACATTATTAAACATCGTCAGATTCCTATCTGGAAAATGAGTAAATGAATTTTTAATTAGTATTTTTAATGCAACATAATAATTAACTTACTTAAGATAAATGCCTTTAAAAATTACTATAACCTAATTTCTGAGTGACTTATAATCGTGCATTATCTGAAAAAAAACCCACGAATAAAAGAGAATTGTTATTTACTTAATTTTTTATTGAAATCAATGACTACTTATCAATGTAGAATATTTTTCTATTCGTTGTAATTTTATTATTTTTTAAAACATTACAAAAAATAGAGATCAAATCTTTAGTCTTTACCAAACTTTTTTTTTTACCTTTCAAATACGTTTAAGGGATGATTTTGCAAAACACTTTAATTTATAATAATGTGTTTGATATGATAGTTCACATATATTTTCAAAACTTTCATTAAAGATTTATTTAAAAAAATAAACTGCTGTCATTTTATATTTATGCTTAAAAATAACCTGAGCTCGCTAAATAAATTATAAATATGCTTAAAAAATAAAGTGCAACTTTTTGTTTAGGACTTTTGGGATAATAAATTAAACTTTTCTCTACAATTACATAAGATTTCAGTATCATAATTATATATTTTATTTTATTTCCAACTACCAGAAAAAAAACCTAAGGTAAAGAAACAAATAAGGGGTAAAGAATAAAGAATAAATAGAAAAACAATAAATTACATAAGACTAAATTTATGCTCTTAAATTCTTCTTGACTTACACCATTAACTTATTTTACTGTAATCTAATTATTTTACTGTAGTGTCTTAATGTATTGTATTTTCATAATTCCAAGATTTGTACATATTTAGTTAGAGCTTTTATTATGTATATATATATTCATGCGCTTATGAAAAATTCATAAGCGCATGAAATTAAAAAAATCAAACTGTTTTTTATTTCCTTCAATACTTTTCTTCGTGGAAAATACAATAATCAATATGCTTCAAAGAGCTTTAAAAAAGAAAAGCATGAATTTTTGTGTATAACTAGAATTTTGAAATATTTTAACATATTAAACAAATGCAATTAGTGTTTGTACAAATAAATACAATTTGTTATTTTTTTTAACTAATTTGTATTTTGTATTTTATCAGCAATCCTTTCTTTTGCTTCTTCTCTATTTGTATTTTATGGTTTCTTTACTCTATGTATATGTTTCTTGGGAGGGGATTACTGTTAAATAAAATGATTGCAATACTGCTTTTATGAATGATGTTTATTCTCATGTTCTTAAATCTGTAATGCATGATCTTTTAAATCCCCGTCTGTTATTTTTAAAAAAGTGTTTAAAAATTATTTGTATATTTAGAAATAAAATGTTTTATAAAAAGAGTATACAAAGTATACATTAATAAACATTAAGCTTGGAGGAGTCCAACAAGCCTAACGTTGAAATCTCAGATTCCTGGTACGACACGGCCATTATTTTTGCTTTGTATATCGAAAATGAAAAATCAAACCTGCTTATTTTTTCTGAGTTGAAATAAATATTCATCAGGAATATTTTTATGACAGTTGTTATTTCATCTATAGTAATTGGATAATGATATTGGTTTTGATTATATTATATTTGTATAAGTTTTACTTCTCGATAACCAGATCTTATTTTTTTTATGTTCAAAAATTGCAGGTAAATATTGCCTTTTTTTTACTTTATTGAATTATATGAATTAATTATAATCTAAATTTTTGCAATTTACATGCTTTTTATGTTTTAAAAATACCATTGTTATTATTTGAATTCTATAAAATTTAAATAATTATGATTTAAAAAAAATAAAAAATTTTAGAAAAAACTATTGAAAATTGAAATACTTCCTACCGGTTAAAAAGGATCTTATTTAATCAGGATTTGTAATGGAGAATTCTTTGGGTTGTATATAGAAATCGCTGTTATATAGGAATATATAATACACAAAAATACCAACGGTTCAATGATTTATTGATAACGAAATGTGCCCTGTTAGCTACAGAAGAACTTCTCTTTATCTCCAAATATCCAGAAATAAGTTTTTGGAGACATTCGTCATACAAGTCAGCAGGAAAATTTTCCTAATCCAGATTTTATCCAAATACTCACTTTGTGAAATTCAAAACATTTTTTTTTGTTCCAATGCAGCTGGCAAACACTTAGACAGCTTGGTCTTGGATGCCTTAAGGCAAGCGCTGCACAGACGTTACTCACTTTGCATTACCCAGGGGGCGCGTGTAACTTGAAGATACGGACGCGGAGTAACAATGCCCCCCGCAACGCTCTACGATCCTATTAGACCGGGACCTGCAGTTTAAAGTAGATTCCGAACCACTACAAACATCCATGGCACCGCCGGGACTCGAACCCGAAACCTGTGGTACCGAGCGCCAGAGCGCTAGCCACTCGGCCATTCAGGCCCTGAAATTCAACACATTGATTAGAAGAATTTCCTTTATTTTCCTTTTATTTATCGCATGGGATTAAAGAAAGATTGTTCATTTTTATAAAAGTTCTTCAATAATTTTTTTATTTCCAATGGCTAGGTAGAAGTTACATAGAACAGTAGCACTAAGAATAGTAAAACTATCAAGAACCAGGAACAAAAAGAAGATCAGACTCATTGCCTAATGAGCGATCTTACTTCCCAATATCTCGACTCCTCTATAGGTCCCCAAAGAGCAGAACATCGGAGCAGATGGTCCTTGTCCGTTACTTCTCCAGAGTCACAAAGTGAGTAAATAGGATCGTTTGAAATGCCTGTGCGGGGCAGATGGGTGACAAGGCAGACAAAAGACCGCCACTGCTTTGCGTCTTGGTTTATCGGGAATAAGAGAAGGACTTACAATCCTCCAGTTTTTTAGGGCTGTACGAGTTTGAAGAATCCCGCAAGAATTTAGATGTAAATGTTTTAAAAACAGTTTAATCCTTCAATAAGGAATGCCTATATTAGGATGCTTACACCTCTTATTTGCTAGAAAGTCCGCTTGTTCACTGTTCCAAAGACCACAATGAACAGGCACCCAATGAAGAACGATTTGTTTCCTTTTTGAAGTTCTCAACATTTCTTGACATTGCAAAATCTCAGGTAATAATTAAAGTAATCTTCATAATTAGGTAATCTTCATAATTATCAATGGGTGTTCAACAGAGCTAATTGATTGGATGGCTGACGTGGGAATATGAAAGAAGGGTTGCCTTATAAAGGATAGCTAATAATTGTTTAGACCCCTATTACACCCTTGAAGGAGATATTAATGTATACCACAGGGGCGTAAAAAGAAAAAAAAAAGATTCCAAAACAAACCAGCTCCTACATTTAAATTACAGTCAAACAGAGGATCATCAGTAAAAATATGCAGCCAATGAGTAGGAAGATATCAGGCCGCAATTGTCTTCAATAGTTTCACATGAAAAATTAATGCTACAGTATTAAAAGTAATTTCCCTCAAAATTTATGAATAGTACAATGATAAGTGAGAAAAACAGCCTGCTGCAAATTATAAAATTAGATTTTAAGGCATTCAACAATTAGCATTTTAGTGCAAATCTAGTTTCGAATGCGTCTAGTATGAATTACTTTTATCGACATAATTCTTATATAGGGTTAAAAACATTTATTCTTATATAGGGTTATAATATTTTATAACTAATAATAAGCTTATGATATATTAGTTTATTATTTAAGAATCCCTTGTACTCACTCATTAATCATATTCATTTTTATATTAATATTTAATTCTGTCAATTTGTTTGAATTAAATTCGTTTACTAAAATACCAAGAAATAGTGGCATTATTGTAAAACAGTATAGAAATATATAATGTACAGTTATTTGAAAATTAATTAAATAATTTCAGATAAAACGCAACATTAAATCTTATCAAAGTTTGTTATTGCTATTCTTCAGCAAATTGCTTATTACTTAAATAAATGTATATTGGTTACTAGTTGAAGTTAGCTAGACAGAATTAAACTAGTTAATTTTTATACAAAGTAATCAGATTAAGACATATTATTAAGAATAGTATTTACTAAGAAATAATTTAAAAAAAAAAGGAAATCATCACCTTTTCAATTCAAAAGAAACAAAGTGATAATGCAATGATGAAATTTAAGAGATTGTTTAAGTAAAAAATATAAAAAGAATATAAAAAGACAATTCTATTTTAGGATGGGACTTTTAACAATAAAATGGTACATTTGAATCGGAATAATTTTGAAATTGTATGAATTCAGATTTTAAACATATGTGTATATTCTGAATAATATCCTCAATACTTATTTAAAAATTGAGTCACATTTTTTAATGTGTTAGTTTTGAGTTAGAATTTAAATCTCATATTTTCTTCTCAAGGAATGACAGCGCAAAATATTGTTATACTGCTACTAAAATCATTACAATAATAATTTTTCTTATCTAATGTTTAAAAAATGTTTTTATTCGTGTTCTAAAAATTTTTAACTAGGGAGTACAAGGGAAAATCTAACTTTTAAAATTATAAATCGTATAAAAACATTTTGTTGAAGTAAATTCTTTGCAAGCCTTGCAATACAAGAACAAATAAATGCAGAGAAATTTTACCCCTACAAACCTAAAATCTTAAGAAGCTCTACTCCAGTTTGTATATAAAAAGACAACTCTACTTTAGGATGGGAGTTTTAACAATAAAATGGTACATTTGAATCGTAAGAAAATATACACCAAATTAAACAAATCCAGAGCACTCGCATCACCAAAGTATTTTGCAGAATTCCTTTTCGCTCTTTTAACCAGGAGGATGCTGGGAAGGAAAATAAAGCCAGGATGAATTCCTAAACCAACATTTTCTTATCGGATAATCTTTTCTTTGTTAACATTGCATACAAAACTAGAGGGAATCTCATAGAAAAAGGATCCCCATGTCACTAGATGCTCTGGATGTTATCGCTAGAAGATGTGGATAGCATAGGATCGTGCAATCATCTATTTAAAGAACACATTTCCTGATCAGATTTGGAAGGAAATGAAGCCGTGAGATAGCTTGATGTAACATTTTTACTATCAACTCTGTTTCAAAAACTTATCTTTTTTCATGTTGTTCAGATCAGTTAAGAGTTTTTATCTTCAGAATCATTTAAAAATTTGTTACAGAGAATTTTTATTTAATTGGGCCACACAAATAATAAAATCATTAACAATGAAATGATAGGCAATTAAAGTTTTTTATGTTGAATTGCAATTTTTTTATTTTTTTTTTGCTACTTTAGTATATAACGAAAATAATCTGATAATGCCCTATTTAATTTCTCTTTAATTTAAAAACCTAAAAATTAGTTAAGTATCCAAATCCACTCTTTATTGAAATAAATCTTTTAAAAGGAAAATTTTAATTCGATCTATTTTTATAAATTTGTTTATCTTTATTCTCAGAGTCATTTAAATATTTGTTACCGAGAAATTTTCTTTAATTAGGCACCAAATAATAAAATCCCTAACAATGATATGACAGACAATTAAAGTTTTTTAAGCTGAAATAAATTTTTTTCTTTTATATTGGTGCTTTAACTTTATTTAGTACATAATGAAAATAAACTGATAATATACTATTAAAAATTTCTTTAAAAATACCTTAAACATTAGTTAAGTAAAAATTTTAACTTTTTATTGAATTAAATCTTTTAAAAATAATTTTCAATTCGAAATTTATTTTTATAAACGCAATATTATCAAAAGATAAAGTGTGAGATAGCTTAGTGCAACATTTTTACCATCAATTCTCTTTCAGAAACTCTGTTGTTTCCCATGTTGTTTAGATCAGTTAAGAGTTTTTATTTTATTTTTAGAGTCATTTAAAAATTTGTTACATTAAATTTTTCTTTAATTGCGCCACAAACAATAAAATCCTTAACAATGAAATGATAGACAATTAAAGTTTTTTTAAGTTGAAATACATTTTTTTAAATTTATGTTGTTGCTTTAACTTTACTTAGTATATAACGAAAATAAGCTGATAATACACTAGGTAAATTACCTTTAAAAATACCTAAAAAATTAGTTAATTATCCTTTAAAAATTTTATCAACTGTTCATTGAAATATATCTTTTAAAAAGAAAATTTTAATTCGCAACTTATTTTTATAAATTCGTTTTAAAAAAGTCTTTAGTTTAAAATTTGTTTTAAAAAATCTTTGTTATCTTTAGCTAATAATCTGATAATGCACTATTTAAATTCTTTTTTAAAATACCTAAAACATTAGTTAATTATCCGTTAAAATTTTTATCAACTGTTCATTGAAATATATCTTTTAAAAAGAAAATTTTAATTCGAAACTTATTTTTATAAATTTGTTTTAAAAATCTTTAGTTTAAATTTGCCTTAAAAATCTTTGTTATCTTTAGAGATTTTTATCTTCAGAATCATTTAAAAAGTTGTTACCGTGAATTTTTCTTTAATTAGGTCTCAAATAATAAAACCCTTAACAATGAAATGATAGACAATTAAAGTTTTTAAAGCTGAAATACAATTTTTGTTATTTTATTCTGCTGCTTTAACTTTATTTAGTTCATAACGAAAATAAGCTGATAATGCATTGTTTAAATTCTCTTCAAAAATACCTAATACATTAGTTAAGTACCTTTTAAAAATTTTATCAACTGTTTATTGAAAATTAATTATTAATCTTAAAAAATAATTAATTTATTAATTATTCATTCATTAAAATTATTTATTTATTAAAAGGAATTCTGCAAAATACTTTGGTGAAACGAGTGCTTTGAATTTGTTTAATTTGGTGTGTATTTTCTTTCGATTCAGATGTGCCAATTTATTATTATTTTATTTTATTATTATTAATCTAAAACAATTTTAATTCGAAATTAATATTTATAAATTTGCAATATTATCAAAACGAAAAGTGTGAGATAGCTTGGTGTAACGTTTTTACCATCAACTCTGTTTCATAAACTTTATTTTTTCCTATGCTGTTCAGATCAGTTAAGAGTTTTTATTTTATCTTCAGAATCATTTAAAAATCTGTTACCGATAATTTTTTATTTAATTGGGACACAAATAATAAAATGCTTAACAATGAAATGATTGACAATTAAAGTTTTTAAAGCCGAAATAATTTTTTTTAAATTTATGTTGCTGCTTTAACTTTGCTTAGTACTTAACGAAAATAAGCTGATAATGCACTATTCAAATTCTTTTTAAAAATACCCAAAACATTAGTTAAGTATCTTTTAAAAATTTTATCAACTCTTCATTGAAATAAATCTTTTAAAAGGAAAATTTTAATTCGAAATTTATTTTTATTTTATAAAATCTTTAGTTTAACTTTGTTTTAAAAATCTTAATTATCTTTAGAGGTCTTTATCTTCAGAGTCATTTAAAAATTTGTTACCGAGATTATTTCATTAATTGGGCCATATTACTGTGTCCAAAAGTAAGACCAATTTTCAATTTAAAATTCCCGCGACTTATGGAATTTCATTTTTTTCTTTTTTAGGTTGCTTGCACTGTCCTTGACATCTGTGGGAAATTTGACGTCAAAATATTCATTAGTGTTTGAGTTACGCTTGGCTTTGTGAGACGCTAAAACTTATTCCGACGATTGTTGGAATGTCTGAATTAATTGAGAAAAGAACTTGCATTAATTTTGTTTGCGGAAACGTATAGAATGTTGCAGAAGGTATTCGGTGAGCATTTCTATATCGGAAAGAAATGATTACATGTGTTATAAACAGTTCAAAGAAGGCAGAGAACTCGTTGAAGACGAAGAGCCCTCTGGTCGCCCACCAACTTCAGCCGACGAAGTTCACGTTCAAAAAAATTAAAGATTTGGTGCTTGTAAATCGTCGATTTACAATTAGAGACCTTGCAGATGAAGTTGGAATTTCAAAAAGTTCGGCCAATTTCATTTTAGGCCTCAAACCCGTCAAATCTCGATTGGTACCGAAAACACTGAATACGCCAGCTTACACTGAATTTATACTTCGTGACGTTTTCACCAAAAGAAACCCATATCGTTCCACAATCACCATATTTACACCATGCGACTTCTAGCTATTCCCTAAACTCAAAAGGACCACACCGGGGACACCGTTTTGAGTCGATTAAAGAGATTAAACGTGAATCGCCAGGCCATCCCTGCCGATGACTTTTTAGCATGCATTGAGGATTGGAAAAAAAGTTGGCATAAGTGCTTTGTGTTCGGAGAGGATTACTTTGAAGGAGATGAAATAAATTTGGAAGAATAATTAAAGAGTTTTTGAAAAAAAATATAATTGGTCTTACTTTTTGGTCGCAGCAGTAACTAATAAAATCCTTAACAATGAAATGATAGACAATTAAAGTTTTTAAAACTGAAATACAATTTTTTTATTTTATGCTGTTGTTTTAACTTTATTTATTTCATAACGAAAATAAGCTGATAATGCACTGTTCAAATTCTCTTCAAAAAATACCTAAAACATTAGTTAAGTATTTTTAAAAATTTTTATCAACTGTTTATTGAAATAAATCTTTTAAAAGGAAAAAGTTTTCAAAATTTTTTGGAAATATTTTTATTCGTACATAAAATGTATCTCCATTTTTCTCTTTTTGTAAATATGGGCTTATCCAATTGCATTATTCCAAATACTATTAATCATTTTATAACTTTTTTAAATGTAAAAATAAAAATTACTTGATGAATGTTCGATCAAATAAAAAGCTCTTCCTGTTTTTATTTCTCATGAAAAGACTTTTTTTAAAGAGGAATAAAAAAGAATATTTGCCATCTAAAGATCTGCAATGATAGATGCTATTTATTTGTTTTTGAAAAAAAAATAGCTACATTAGCTATCGATAAAAAAGTAGTATTTTTCAGACATATAAGCTGCTAGCATTATAATAGTATTTTTCAGCAATGGATTAAGAGCATTACTGAATCGATATTTGAAAATATTAAAAGTTTATAAAGTAATATGCTCTGTAAATTTCTATCGCAGAAAATGATAATCTAAATGCTAACTATTATTGGCAGTGCAGTGTGAAGAATAAATGAATAAGAATGTAACATGTTATATAGTTAAAAATAAAAAAAAGGAAAAACAAATGGAAGGCACAATTGATAATAAAAGTTTTTACACTAAAGGACGAAAATGCGACAAGATATAATTAACCATTCAACTGTGATTTAAAGTAGAAACTTAACAAAAGGGACGCATTGGACCAGATACATTCCACAACACGCTCTCCTGTAATTAAAATTGCAATCCACTTTGATAAGACACGTTTGGGCATTAATTGCACTACAGCATCGATTGAAATTTTCCCTTTTTATTTATTTTAATGCTTTTTGTGATCGTTATTATTTAATTATAAAGTACTCATAAACATCAAAAGTGCAGAATATTTATTTATCAGCAATTAAGTATTCATTTTAAATTTTGTAACTGTGGGTGTTTTTTTCGGTTGAGATACTTGAGGTACAAACTTGAGAACTCACAGCTTTATTTACACACGTAGACACACCACACACATAAAATTAGACACAAACAATATTTAACACATTTAAAGTAAAAGGACTATTATAGCTGCTTGAAAGGACTTCACTTCCAGCTGGAAATCTCGGTTAAGAGCAGATTGCGCATAGTGCGGGATTGCACTAAATATATTTCCTCTCCAGGTGAGAGTTTGTAGCCAACTAATACGCAAGGTTGCTCTAAATATACTTTCTCTCGGTGTCAAAGACTGTAGATCAACTAAACGTTTCTCAGCGAGAGTGCACGGATGAGAGCGACTTCCTCTCGGGTGAGAGTCTCGAAGCTGACTGACCTTTTCTCCTGAAAGCCACAGGGGTGCGCTCTTGCCAGGGTGTTGAAGGAGGCATGGTTGCAATATATTTTTTTAATTCAATGTACTTTTGATGATTCCTTTTTTAAACATGTTTTTTGAAATTGAATGTTTAATAAAGTGGGGGCCTGAATGGTCGAGTGGCTAGCGCTCTGGCGCTCGGTACCACAGGTTTCGGGTTCGAGTCCCGGCGGTGCCATGGATGTTTGTAGTGGTTCGGAATCCACTTTAAACCGTAGTTCAAAATATTTTTCAGATTTATTATATATATATATATACTCATAAATAATACCATATAATACTTCGGTTTATGTTTTTTAAAATCACATTTAAAAAATTTGCAATAGTACTACAGATTGAATAGTGATATTTACACTTTTTTTGTGATTTAAATAAATAAAATGTTCATTGACTTTTTTGTGATTTAGATAAATAAGATATTCGTTTACTTTTTTGTGATTCTTTGTATACTGTTATAATTTATACGTTACAAAATTTTTTGTGATATTTACAATCTCTAATAAAATAGGCAAATAAAACAAAACCAAACAAAAAAAAAAACCACCTGTGTTTTCTTTCTTTTTCTAAAATTTCTATTACCGGTATTAAAACCGGTATCCCGGTATTAAGATCTAAAAAACACCGAATACCGGTATTGAACTTTTGGTCCGATATTGCATTCCCTAATTTTGAGTGATGATAATAACTAATCATTACATATTGTATATACTTTTTTTAGAGAATTCTGAAATTCATCCCTCAGTAGTATGTTATTAGGTTATCCAACCAAGCAACTGGTAAGATTTTACTGATATTTGAATTCTAGTATTTTTTTAAATATTATTTTTCTGTATAATAGTAGTCGTTATAATAATTAGATAAAAATATTAAGATCTTTCAAGATTTTATGTTTTTGATAATAATATATTCAAGGACTGCTTGGTAAAAAAGCAAATAGAAATATCCAAATTGCTTACATGGAACTATTTTTTATTCAGATAAAGTGTTCTCAAATATTTGGAGAATTCGTATTTTACGAACCTCATTAGTTTAAAGCATTTTAAAGAAATGGATCACAAAGCAAAATAAAAAGCTTAAAAAATTGAATCTCACGGAATAGTTAAATTTCTTTTTTACGGTTGTATTTCATCTTTAGTGTCTTTATTTTTCCGATAATTTGTTATCATCGTTGAAATAATTTTTTTCACTATTCATTTTATTATTTTTAGAGTTCATATTAATTATTTTTTTTAGATTACCTGAAACATTTTACTGCTATTTTATTTTTCTGAATCCGGTTGATCCATTTTTGTCTCTGAATAAAATATGAACGTCGTTTTTCAAATGTTAGAAAGTTTTTGATGTTAAATAACAACTAAAGCGTGAGGAATTGAACTATACTAGTTTATTCACAAAAGCAATCTTGTATGCCAATTAGATTACCTGCAGTTTCATATCATTATTTGTCCTTTTCTTTTACAACTTCTAAAATAATTTTAATTGTTAATGTGTTTATTAAAAACTAGCTAACATTTTATCACATGTTAAACTATGTTTCATAATTTATTAAATATTCCAATCTGTTACAATTTCTATACATTTTTTTAAAATCGGTATTACATATTTATATATGTAACATTTTAAAAATTTTCCAGTTTTTGATAATGTTATATTTATTAATGTAACATTTATTTTATCAAACACATCCTCTTCATTACAAAAACGTTTATTTTTGATTTAAAAATACAAATAACAGATTTTTCCCCTTTCTATTACTTTCAAGATGGGCAAAAAGTCCGTATAAACTTAAAAAATAAAGGGGAAAAAATTGAGGCGAAACTTTATAAAAAAAGGGGGGAAATTGATGTGAATTCAATTTTCTGTGCTGATTCAATTTTCACAAGAAGCATTTTAAGGGTTTGGAACTTTTTGTAACAACGAAGCAAAGGCTGTAACTTAGAAAGTTACCATAGGGGGTGTTAATAAAAGTCGATATTCCGAAGGTATGTGTTATGAAAGAAATGACTTCTCGGTGGATCCTTTATTCGATTGAATCATCAATCTGATGTGTCGTACAAGTTACCTGAAGAATTCGAAATTACTCTCTTGCACCTAGATGAAATTACTCCTCAGGAAATTAGTTCCATGAGACTGTACTTTGCACTCTCATATTTTGTTACTTGCCTTCATTTTGATTAAACCTGTGGTAGAGGACCTGGTGAACAATTGATGTTGAAACACATGAATATCAATAAATATATTGTTTATTATTTTCAGTTCTATTCTACTTAGCTAACAAAATTACATCTATTCTACAATTCAAATTGATTATTCATTTCAATAAAGGATCTACCTAGTCAGTTACTGAAGATCAGTGTTTGTTAGTGCTTTCTATGGCAGCATTTTGTATCATAATCTGTTTTGCTATTAAAAGAAAATCCCGGATCCTGACAGTACTTTTAGTGAAATATCATTATTTGTCATTTTATTTTACGGCTTAATTTTTAAATTTTATACTATTTTTTTGTCCAGCGTGTATAATAATAGATCAAAGCAATCACACAATCTTGTATTCGAATCCTTCATGAATAATGTACTAAAATTTTAAAAGCACTCATAATAGAATTTATTAAAATTTGATATGTTTTAAGCTTAAACTTTACTTTCTACAGAACATATATTGCTTGAAAAATGTATCTGCTTTGTGATCATATTTTATCGACATATTTCATTAAAGTTTACGTATAAATTATTTTGTACAAAATTACAAATGATAAATAAAGCTACAATATTATTTTAATAAGTAATTTCACAATAAATTAATCTATAATACATTAATTAAAAGAACCGTATGAAAAAGGAAAAAAATAAAAATTCGTTGAATTAAAAATCTTAATTACATAGAGTCTAATTGAAAGCTACTAAAAGCATTTAAACATATTAAAAAAAGTTATTGAGCAGAAGGTATTTTTTGTGAACAATATCAAATAATAAAATTCTATTGCTATCATTCTATAACGATAATACAAAATAAAACTAAGCTAGTTCTAATAAAATAAAAGGATTTTCGCAGTTTAGAAATAGATAAATATGTGATCTGTATACACATCTGATATTCGTACAGATACCTTCAGATAAATTCCAAAACCTTCTATTTTCTTTCATATTATGTCTCAATCTAGCAGCCTTTTAGGTTATAAAACATTATTATTTTAGTATTTCAAGCCAGAACCCCTACGATTCAGAGAGAGAGAGTAAAGTTTTTCTTCTTTCTTAAGAAGCAGAATCGTCTGGTATATTACCAGAAGGCAAGCAGCCAGCCACCATAAACTCTTTACTCCACTCGTAAACGTTATATTATAGCATCTCCATTCGGATACGTATCAGATGGTAAATTTGAAAGCCTCCATAAACACAAATAATAGAAACAATGTTTTTGTCGAGTTTTTAGATTGTACAAACAATGACCTTTTTTTGCTAAAGGAGAAGTATAACTGGAGCAACATGGAAGATATTTATGTTTGACCATTTTCCTAACTTTAGGGTAAGCAATTTTAAAAATGGATTAAGATTTTTTATAAAATCTAAAAATTATATTTATTTATCGAATGAATCTCATGATTATTTTGAATATACTGGTTAAAAGTAAAATTAATTTCCAGTAAAATTATTTTAATCACAGTCATTTATTTCAGCATGCATCTTGTATAATGCATAAAAACTATGCATTTTAAAATGTTCGTAATGACAATCTTCTTATCCAAAGCAGGATCATTTGTTTGATCAGAATTTGTCAATGCCAGATGGTTGATAACTTTATTACAAGAATAAAGAAGATAATAAAGCTAACTTTATTACAAGAATAAAGAAGATAATAAAAATAACTTTATTACAAGAATAAGAACGTATTAAAATTATTCTTAACGAATGGGGACTAATGCTTTTTCCAAGACTATCAAGGGTAATAAGGATTTTATGTTGAAAAAGTTTCTTCAGACAATTCCAGATACTCTACCTATATTTGCATTACATTTTCTGGTTTATCAAAGTAGTGAGAACAACACATGTAATCAGAGGAGTAAACTCGTGTCGTTAACTAAGGAAGATGTTATCAGACAACGATTCGAGTTGAATTTGTTACTTTATTCAAAGAAGTGTATTTAAATTCGAAAGGAAATTTAAATTGGAAGTTTTTGAAAAAGGTAGTAGCTTCCAAAATTTTAATTGTGTCGAAGCACATAAAGCTTTGAATTAAAAATTTTAAAAATTAAATTAAATTTTATTTTACACTTTAAATATCTTAACCTTTAGTCAAAATTTTAAGCTAATTTTTGTTGAACGGCATTTATTATAACTTGTAAGAATGATTGGCTGCAGCTGCAGTAATAACTATTAAATCGTAGATGGTGAATAAAAAGTTTTGCTACTTAATTTACCATCATTTAAAGGAAATTAAGAATGCATTACGTTAATGTGACATAACTGATCATTTCAAAATAATATGACTATATATGAATGGCATCAAAAAGTGGTACAATAGGTTTCACTTATAAAGAGAAACCAATGGCACATAAAACGTTTATTCTGAACACACACAAAAAAGATTTAATCATTCCCTAAAATGTATTTTTTCGACATCAATAGTTTTAAATATTTCATTGGATAAAATGTGAGCTTAAAAGGAAATTTATAGGTAGACTTAGAGTACTTAAATTTGCTAATATATTTAGACTTAGACATTACTTTTAACAGACGCTAGTCCAAGTCTTTTCATTAAATAGGCTTCTCAACAATCAGGCCTTTACTTCTCATTTCAAGTTCGTTATCTTGAGCATTTCAAGTACATTTAGCGAAGCAGTTCCTTTTCATAAAAGTAGTTGAATAAATCACATTATGCAGATTGAGTCTGTGAGTGGAATTTCAATCAGAGTAATTCGATGGCTACCAGATGGGTTGAAAAGCATTCTTGAATGTAGTTTCTCTGCTTAAGTATACAGATTATTTACTTGTTAAAAATATATTTTCTTAATTTAAAAACAATGACAAATATATATTGTGGTAAAAATTAAGATGTTTTTAATAATTGGTTTTTAAATAAAGATATAACTGGCAATTTTTAAATTAAATAATGAAATTATTAAAGTTAAATATTACAGCAAGACAAGAAAGAGTTGGATATTTTAAAATTAAATAAAGCAAAATCAACTTTTAATATCACTTTGAAAAGCATCAAGAAAAAATCCTAATTACCTTTGTAAAAATTCGAAGATGTTTATGATGTGTATTTGATGTACGTTTTTTCAAATTGGTTGCATTGATTTTTTCTTATAGTTAATTTTATACTTATAAATTTATTAAAAACACATAAGGGATGATCATAAAATTCACTTGAAAATAATAGTTATTGATTAGAAAATATAATTGAGTTTTCTTAAAAAAATCTGATGGTGGTATAGCACGATATTTCACGGTATTTTAGCTCAGTATTGTTATGTTTTTTTTTAATTTCATGGTTTTTTTAAATTCTAATGTAATAAATTGAAAGCAGTATTGGCTTCGTCAGGAATAACTAGAAGTTCCGTTAAATTTAAATTAATTGTTATTTTAGTGAGATATTATTTATTTTTTGATGTAGATACTTTTACTTGATCAGATAATTCCATTTAATTCTAATTGTCCAGTAGATTTTTTTGAATATCTGTGTATTTTAATTTATTGTTTTTTTTTAATAATATTTAACAAATTGCTTGATATTATCCAAAGATTTTAAAAATACTTTAAAAAAAATTTTACAGAATATAATTGACATGTTTTTAAATAATTTCCATGTGTCGACAATTATGTTATTAAATACATGCTGTTTATTGATATTCAAAACAACTTGAAATCCATTAGTCCATTATATGAGGAAAGTGTTTTAGTACTTATTTAACTTTTTTATAAATAAACTGCGTTTGTAAATTCAAAAGATTGTTAAACTAATAAAATATGCTTCAATTCATCTTAAAAGTTTTCTTATCAAAATCTTAAGGAAAGAAAGGCGCAATAAAGCAAAAATATGTTCCGAGCAAGTTGTCAAAACAGTTACAGTGACATTTATCCTGTACTTGCCGCGTTAACAAGACTTATCAAAAATTTTTAACGTTTTAAAAATTGCCCCTGGGGTAACAAATGTAACATATTTTGCAAACAAATTGACATATGTGAATATTTTTCCTGTCCTTATCTGAATATAAACAGGAAGTAAGAAGGAAATCAGACAGGTTTTAGTGTATATTTCTTTTATTATTGGCTTTCGAATCTATATTTTACAAAACATCTTCAAAGAGAGATTATTCAAAATATTCTCAGCAAAATATGACAATATGGAAATAAGCTTTCGCGTACAGTTTTCAAATTTATATCACATCAATGAACAGTTATATATAAAAATCGAATAAATTCTTAAGTATGTCTGATAGTTAAGGAGAAAGGATACAAGGATAAAGGACATGCTTGATATTAAAATGACATTTACACTTCAAAAAGACATTGCAATAAAAAATCATAAAAACCATTATTATTGCCATAATAATTATAATTTATTCACTTATTTTGAAAAATCAGGAACATTATCTATAAAAATGCTCGTATCTACAGGTAAAAACATATTTTATTTTTAAGTTAAAGTTAATTCTATTCAATAATTAGAAAATACCTTCAAATATATAATGCACATCAATATGTTTTAAATAATTACTCCAACAAAACTGCTATTCGAATTATTGTTTTCCGTTAAGCATTTGCAAACACTTTATTAATTTATTTTCTTAATAAAAAGAATTCTTTAATATTTATTTTTCATTGAATTAAAATAATAAATGTATTTTTTCCAAAACTGTATTTTATCTGCATCATAACTTTAATTCCCAGTATTTTTTTAAAGGAAATTTGAATATCATCGACATACGATTGACTCATAAATTATCAAAAATTTATAAGAGAAACATAATACAAAAGAGGCCTGTTGGACGAGTGGCTAACTCTCTGGTTTAGGGCTCGAATCCCGGAGGTGCCATGAATGTTTGTAGTGGTTCGGAATCCATTTTAAACCGTAGATCCCGGTCTAATAGGAACGTAGATCGTTGTGGGGGTAGTGTTACTCGCATCCGTAGCTTATCTTCAATCTACACGCGCCCCTGGGTAGTGCTAAATGAGTAGCAGCGGTGCAGCCCTTGCTTATGGCATGAAAATTAAATGTCTCTGTATTGCCAGCTGCATCAGAACAACAAAATGTTGAATACTTGTGAAAAAAAAATCTCAATAGTTCAGCATAAAAAAATAAATGATCCATACAGTTAAAGATGAAATACCAAATAACTTCACTAAGTATAAAAACCTACACTTTAATAATCGTGAATATATATAATTATTAAAGATGCAAATCAGACAAACTAAAATTGTAATTAGTTATTAGTAACTGTAACTGTAGTTAGTTATTAGTAATTGTAATTAGTTATTATTTATAAAATGGACGTAAACAAATTACGTCCATTTTATTCAATCATTTTGAATCAATTAGAAATAATTAGTGATAGATTATTCTGGTATATATTTTAAAATTATACAATTTACTTAAATGTAATCAGAAAAATCAGTCAAATCCATATAAATAATAGAAAACCCACGATTTTCTATAGTATAGATATAGATTTTCTATCCAAGTTTTTCCATATTTATCAGAATTAATTTCTATAGTAATTTCTATAGTAATTTCTATATTTATAAAATAATTCATTCATTTAAATTTGATTTTTTTATTAAAAATAACTTAAAAAGAAGAATTAAAAAGGATTATAAATGAATTGAAATAGTTTAACAAACTATTTCAATTCATTTATAATTCCTTTTTAAATTTTAGAAACTCAACTAAATCAATTAATTAATATTAATTAAGGAAAAGATTTATAAATTAAACTTAACTGAGGAAATAACCGAGATGACAGAGAAATAAAATAGTATAGTTAAAAAAAAGCATAATTTATTGTTATTAAAGACAAATAATCTTTAATGAAAGACAAATTTAAAACTTTTAAAAGCATTTTTAAATTGAATAAAATTTTTTATTTAACATTGTTTTGGGAATTCAAATAACTCTTAAGACAATTTCAAATATATGTCATAATAAAATAATACTTTTTTTTTATTTCCAGTAACAATAGAAAACAAGAATGTCGCTTTAAAAATTATTGTTGTTAAAAGGTTTTGTTTTTGTTCAGCCCAAAATAAATTATTTTTATTTATTTTATCTCTCAGAACATCCACGCAGTCAAGCAGAAGGAAATTTCTTCATTTCTAATCAAGTAGAAAAATACAATTTTTACAAAGGAAATAAAAAATATATCAATTCATTCTAGAAATTTAGTGTTTTTACCAAAGAATCTTAACAAAGTACATTTATTGATAAAGAAAAACCAAATATATAATAGGGATGATGTTATATTATAAATTGCATGAGTCGTGTTTTATTGAAAATGACGTAAGTCCAATTATTTGTTTGTCGAGATATTAAAGTTTTAAAATTCTTGTTTGAGTTGGAATCACTAAATTCTTTTGGTAAAATTGAATAATAATGTAACTGTGGTTCCACCTACGCAACCATGTCCTCCTAAGCATTGCAAAAGCGTCCCTTGCGTCGTACAGAAGAAATCGTCAGTAGGCACCTTGACTCTCAAGCGAGAGGACTCATGGCGCAACTGGCGCTGAATAACAATCTCTCATCCCGAGAGCTAAAAGTTGAATACTTCCACTAAATCTGTAAGTGGAAGGATTCCACTTTTAGATTTAGTAAGGTTGTAAGTATTGTAATTTGTTAGATTTAGTAAGATTATTGTTAGATTTAGTAAGGTTGTAAGTGAGTAAAATTGTAAGGTTGTAAGTGGAATCCTTCAACTAAATGTCTTTTAAATATATATGCTGTGTGTGTTAAATATTGTTTATTATATGTACGTAATTGTGGTACTTGTGCGCGTCAAAATAAATGTGCTATTGGACTTGGGACTCAATTTGACCCCACCCTTATCTAGCTGCACAAACAAGTGACACATCTACTACAATAATAACAATAATAAATGTGGATATTGTAGCTACTGACTATGTTTTTACATATACGAAAATGAAACATTCAATAATTAAATATATATATATATTTCAAAATTAAATTTAGACCATTTGAGAAACAACGCCTGCTTTTTCAATCATATTTGTGAAATAGTGTATTAAATATTAGATTTTGGAGTAAAATTTTAAAGTTAATAAGGTCTACTAAAGAAATTAAATAAACGATTTAAAATCGTATTATCATCGTTCGTTAAAGTTCTTTTCACACATTTTGCATAATTTTTTTAAAGTTATAATCAGTAGGAATTTACTAAAAAGGCATTTTTACAGATATTTTTTCGAAATATTGTCTGTTAGAAATTTTTCACAATCTTTTTAAAATTTTACAATTGTTAAATGTGAGTTCATTTTGAATTTATAATAAATTGCCTTATTTGAATTTTTATTATTAAGTTTGAATTTAAAATAAATTGCATTCTACTGTTTTAAATCCAATTTTTTTCTTTCCTTTTTCAGAAAATGGAAGGGAATTTTTTAGATTTCTATAAGACGCTTTGATATGGAATTGTCTCCAGATGTTAAGCATTTTTTATTATATAAATGTTTCAATAAATGAAGAGTTGAAATAGAATCCTATAAAGTTTGAAATAATAATTTTGAAAATCTTTGTAAGTTTTATTTCAAGTTTTTGCGTATTTCATGCCTGGATTACTGTAAAAAAATCTTTGACAATGTAAAAACAAAAGTCATGTTAAAATAAACAATTCCAGGAATTTAGGTAATATTTAACATGAATTAAAAAGTTTTTAAAAAAGCTTCGTTAAAACCTAATTTAAACTTAAATTTTAAAACAAATCCCAGGAGAAACTATCAAATTTGATATAAACGAAACCTTAATGAAAAACTTGTGCTATAAAACCTTTGAACAAGAAAGAATAAATTGATGAAAAAAAAATGGAATTTCTTTTGCTTAGTAACAAACACAAAATGATTTTTTAAGTCTTGTTACCTTGCATGAAAATGATTAAAAGCTCTCAGCGTGTTGTCAAATATTTTTTATTTCTCTCTCTTTTATTTTTTTTCTTGAAGGTCACGCTTTTTCATTATTGTGTTAAATGAATGAGAAAAAAACAGATCAAGCATTAAACACATTTACTATAAATGATAAGTAAATCTTGTTAACGAATTGCTTAATTTTATTGAAGATTACAAATTTTAAACTGAAAGCAAAGACAAGTTATGATGAAAAGTAATTGGATTTATTTCGATGAAACTTGTGGAAAAAAATCGTCTTTAGAGAAAAATGTAACTGATTTTGATTTTGATTATTTGTCTGTATAGAAATGAGTAATTCATCAAAAAGAAATGAAATAATGCAAAAATTTTGTATTTTATAAGAAATTTTTAAGTTTAAAAATTGTTTTTTGAAATTTACTCGTACTGTACATCTTACTAATATTGTTGTATTACTTACTTATTTACTTATTATTTACAAATTTGTTTTGCGGTAATCTGCTTACTTACAGAATATTTATTTTATTCTATTTATTTAAGAACTGTAGAAAATAGGGAAAACGTTTCGTAGAGATGTATTTGATGCTGTGCTGTTATGAGATGTTGTGCTTAGTTTTATTTGTCTCAATACAGAAATGTGATTAGCTATTCAATTAACAGATGCATTGTGCCAATGAAATTGTTTTCAAGATAACTTCAATCGATGATGTAAGGTTTGGAGATGGCTGACAAACGTTTGAAACAGCGTTGTTGATTGTAATATTTGAAAAATGCTAATAACCAAACGACGAATGAGAAAAGCTTATAATTTTCGTCAACGTCAATTGGTAGTGCTAATATAAACTAATGGTTAATTTTAGCCAGTAAATTCACCACCCCTTAATTTTTAATGTGTGTGTAAGTTATGCATATGACTATTACCCAAATAGCTAGATTGATTTTAATTACAGCATAGAATATAACATAAGAGTAATCGTTATTTCTTCATTTCGTCAACTGGAGTTGACCGCAATTTCTTGTCAACGTAGTTAAATTAACAGATATGTTAATATTTGCAAAAGCCTAATCCGGATTGTTTTTAAATGCATCTCGAAACTACAAGTTTGTCAGCCTATGGCATATATAGTATTAAGTCCAAATCTAAAATAGGTGCAAGTTGGTGAAATATCAAACCAAAAATAAGTTGTTGGTTATTCAAAAACCACTGATGGCCGAGATTAGTGGATATTTTGTTGACTTGTTTGAGAGGACTTTTTTTAATAGTGACTGCCATTACTAGTGAATTTAATATTATTATGGAATTAAAAAGTCCAACCCCCATAGTACATTACATGTTTTTATTTATCGTATTGCAAAGTCATCATATCAGTTGTGTTCCTGTAAAGGATATATCGACATAAACACATGCTGTTAGAAGGGGATCATAGACATAGGAGAGGGAGAGGGTCATTTGGGCAGATGAATCTCTGATAGCATATCATCATGTCAACTAGCTAGCTCCTGTGCATAATTTTCAGACGAAAATATGACTGCGAGTAAAAAGTTTGATTTGAAAGAATGGCAATCAATTATATGAACTAAACTAATTTTTTCTATGCATACTCTTATATAGGAGGGAAGTTAATATCTAACTGAAGGCATATCTTGCTTCTTGAAGGCTCTCATGGGCTGTAAAAGAAAATCCACATGAAGTGCATCATGTCAATGCAAAAATAGTTAATTGAATTAGTGAGTTATTGACACAGTTAGAAAAAAAAACGCGTTTTAATAAATTATTTTGTGTCAACAATGAATCAGCTGCAAAATTATTAAAGATGAAAGGCAACTCTTCGACACTATTTCATACAAGAAAGGTGGAGTGCTTCTTCCTATCACATCATATGCAACGCAGTTTCTGTTGTTGTTGTTGTTTCTTATCCCACTTGGCTGGCCAAGCCCACGAGCCCATGCGTGCTCATGATTGAAGGGGAAGGAAGCAGCTTCTGTTGTGATGGAGCACCCGTAGGTAGAAGCCTGACTTTTGCTCAGTGACGCTCTTACAGTCATAGGAGACTGGGACCTACAGCTTAAAGTGGATTCCGAACCACTACAAACATCCATGGCACCGCCGGGATGGCAGTTTCTAGATAGTATATTTGAAATATTGGATAACATTTCCGGCGATCTCCAGACTTGACATTTGAATTCTAGTTAGAGGGGGTACCGAATCTCGGATGTATGTTTTTCAGTACATATCCCTTGACTATGTTGAAAGATGTCGTAAACTGTGTAATCCTTGCTATCGACCCTGACAGACTGTTAGCAAATATGGATGGTTTTCTCACCTGAGTGCAAAATGTTCTTTTATGACATTAAAAATATTAAAAATTTGTTAAATATTAAAATTCTTTTAGAAAACTTGTTAAATTTAAATTTCGTTTTTGAAGATGGAATAGATAAAATATAATATACTATTTAATTATTGAAGCAATATGAAATAAAATAATTATAATCAACCGAAATAGTGTATAATATTTAAGGCTATTTTTTAAGTATACACATCATTTAGGGCTATGATTAGAATCATTTCTTTGCATTACTCTAAAATAAGAAAGTTTATCCATTATATAAGTAATTATTAATGGATAAATATTATTTTTTATTATACGGCATTATTAGAATTGTTTTTTTGAGTTATGGTTAAATAACTTATGAAACATGTTTTCAAATATGAAGTCTTAAGATATGATAGGAAGTGAAATATAAATTTTCTTCCTGAGATATAGTTCTAAAAACAAAAGTAACATTTCAAAATGCAATATACAAAGAAATTTATAACACAACATTTTTTTTTAAGATATGGATATGCATTAATATTTTTCAAAACTATTTCGATACCACCAAAGGAAGACATGAATGAGTGCTTTGAAATCATCATATATTTCTTGTGAAGTGGCTGTGTTTGTGACAGATATTGATGGGAATGGAAAAAGACTGGACGGAATAGAAAATTATTTAGCAAAGTAGAATGGCGGTTTCGTGGCAAAAGAAGGATGATTTATTATTTTGCGCGGTTTTTTACTTGTGATAGCGCAATAAAAGATTTATTTTGCTGTACATTACTCTGTATTTTTAAAATTTTATTGTCAAACTCATTTTTTTAAGGGAGTCACTCAAAGGAATTTTTTTTGACTTATTTTTTTTAAAACTTAATTGAGACTAAAAAAACCGAATTATACAATATATGAAACTTTTCAAATTCAAAAATTTTATTCAAAATATTCAATTTTCAAAGCAGTAATTAAAATTATAAGAATACAGAAATAATTAAATCATTTAAAAATTGATTTTTAATTAAATTTTATAAATAAAAATAAGTTTAATTACTTAAAAGGTACGCATAGTGCTTGTTAAAAATATTTAAAATTAGGATAAAACAGTAATTTTAAAAGTTAATGATTAAGAAATAATTTGTTTTATTTTTTTATAAAACTTAAATTATAAAAGAATTAAAGAAGGAAAAAATGTAGTATTTTATTTGAAAGCATTATTTAAAACATGTTTTCATAATGTATTTCATAAATGTGTTTGACATAAATTCAACTCTGATAAAACTTAAAATTCCAAGAGTAAAACTGTTTGAAAATTACTTTTTTCAAGCAGCTAAAATAATTTTAAGGACACTAAGTAAATTGAATTACAAAGATTTTATCTTATTGCTCGCCCGAAGATTTAATTGATTAAACTTCTGCAAAATTAAGTTTGAAAAAACTTCAAGCAATTTCCTTTTAACATTAAAATAATAATTTTCTTATATTTTACTTAATTAAATGTTGAGTAATTAATGTATAGAAATGATTTTTTAAATTTTATATTTATAATTAAAAAAATTGCAAATAAAAAATAAATATGTATTTCAATCTTCAGAGCCAAACATGTTTAAATTAGTATGCATATTGCTTTAATTAATTAATTCTATGAATTGAATTGAAACAAAATAATTGCTTGAATTATTTAATTCTATTTATTTAAAAATAATTTTAATATTGAAATTTGGAAATTAATTAATCTAGAAGTGACTCTTTACAAAAACTTATTTACCAAAGAATAAAGTTACTCTCTGTAAAAATTTTATATTTTAAATTAATATATTATTTGATTATATGTATTTCTTAATGAAATTATGCTTTGTTTTTCAAAGTGATTGATATGGAATATTCTTGTATGAAATATATTTATCAGTTTTCATTTGAGGGAACAAATAAAGCTTTATGTTTAGGTTTTTTATTTATCTGACAAAGAGTGATAGTTTTTTATGATTTGTTGCAATATTAACATTAAACGAAACTCAATATTCTAACTAATATTCAATATAGGAATTAGCTTGAATCTAAATGAAGAAATCTTTATTTGATCGCCTGTGTTGATTTTTCTACATATAAAATCTTTCTTGGTTTTATAGATTTTGTAGAATTTTAAAAGAAAATAATTTACAAACAAGGTTAGAGATTGACTTATATCCCAATATCTCTTCGAATATCTAGGTGAACTGTATAGATTTAAATAATTATAACATCAACTGTTTTCTGCTTACATTTTCAGTACATTTACATTTGCATACAATGCATTGACATTTTAATTTTTATACCATCATTTACAAAGTATTTTGTATTAAAATATAACAGCCTTACATTCAAATGCAGGGTATCCTTATAGAATATCCTAATATTATTAGCCAATAATTTAATATAATTTAAATTAAGAATTTAATAGGAATTATAAACATTGATGCAAAATTCTCTAAAAAATAAATTAAAAAGATTAGATTGAGACCGGATGCTTTCAGAATAAATTCATAAAAGTTTTAATATAAAAGTGATTAAGACAAAGAAATAATTTATAACAAAATCAAATATTTTTGGAAAAATAGTAATTTTCATTTTGATCTTCTGATAATCGTCTATAAAAAACTCATTTACCAATTTTAAACAAATATGGCCTATTATTAAATTTACAATAAGAGCAAGAGTCCATTATGCCCTTTTTCTATTGGATTTACTCCTTATTGAAAAACTTTGTCTCCTTTGGGAAAATATAATACAAATAGTTTCCTTTGAAAACGTTTCGTTAATAATTTTGGATTATTCATGTCTGAATGAGGACAGGAATCATGGAGAAATATGTATTGATATTGTGGTACGTTTTCAATATTTATCGCTAATTTAACAGCAATCAGAATTGCTATAATTCATCTCTCGGAACTGATAGACCTAGTACCGAACATCATTGCAGCTTAAAAGTATTGCATTGGCCGATTGGATACTAACTGACATAATAACAAGCAAGTGAAACATAAAGACAAGTTCCGGCGTTCACGAATTGTGTAATCACTATAGAAGGGTGACAGTTATTGGCTCTTTTGCGACAGCAGTGTAATTACAGCTTCCTTATGACGGTCAGGAAGTTCAATTGTGTCTATAAACCTTACCCGTTTGCATAATATTGACTTCCAGTCGATAACGTCCTTTCATAAATATTGTATTGCATAAATATTGAATAAAGCTTCACTTGAATATTTTATACAATACAGCAGTACCTTTGAAAAGCTTTTCAATCATAATAAAATAAGTAAT
This sequence comes from Caerostris darwini, assembly GCA_021605075.1. NCBI lineage: Eukaryota > Metazoa > Arthropoda > Arachnida > Araneae > Araneidae > Caerostris > Caerostris darwini. The sequence goes on along the minus strand of BPLQ01003444.1, from coordinate 103,817 downwards.
TTTTAATCAACAATATCACTTTAAGATAATATATATATATTTTTTACCTTTATCTTATGAATCATTAAAATAAAAAGGCAGATAAATCAATGAAAATGATTTTTATAGCTACAATAGCTGAGATTTTTTAATTTGCAGATATATTATTCTCGTCATTATAAATTAAAAAACTTTTTGATGCCAATGCAAATATAGGTGGTTTAAAAAACAACATGTATTAGTTAACAGTTTTTAGTAAAAAATTTAAAATGCAGACGCTTCCCATATGCTATTGATTGTACAAGATCATAAGAACTGAGAGCAAAGTGTACTTATAAGATGGAGGTTTTCTACAATGTCAGGAACTGTCCTCAGGTTGGTTAATTTCTCCTTGGTACCATTAAATGATGCAGTTATTTCCATAAGAGTACACAAAATAATAAATTTTTTTTTATATTTCTTAAAGTTTTTAAGTGATAGTGTGTAATAAATAAGAGACAATCAAAGATGGATATAAATAAACAAATTAATTTAGGATATACTCAAATTTACAAATAAAAAGCTTTTTATATTTATGATAAATCCTTGTTTTAGTTTCCCAAATTATACATATGAGTTTAGTATATTATTAAAAATTATTATCTATTCAATATTGCATCACGAAATACTTACGTGTAAATTCAGTATCTTAATTGCTTTAATGAAAAAAATTAACGACTACTAAATAATTAGATAAAATATAAGTACTAATAATTAAATTTCAAATGTCTCAAAGATTCAACAATGTCATCTAAGACCCTACTTTACTACATATTTTATTAGAATCATTACTTTAGATAAAAAGTATTCTATACATTCTTCCATTCCGTTTTCATTTCTTTTTTCTCGATATTTAAATAATTGTTAAATCTCTGAAGACACATCAAAGAACTTAAGAGTGGACTAAAAAGGAAAACAGATTCAATCGATAATTCATTTTACAGAAGAAATAAAAACTTCTGAATCAGTGCTATGCATTTAATGCACCCTGTAGGGATGTTTTGAAAGAAACAGATTCCTGAGACAGAATGAAAGAAATTCAATTTTAACGCCTTGCCGCATTGAATTCAACAAAAGTTTCCTTCTTCGAGAAACAAAAGCGAACACTTCAAAGTCATTTGGCGTGTCTCTAACGAAGAATTTTTGACAAGCAATTAGTGTTGTCGATTCTGGTTTTCGGAAGTTAATAATAGCTTAAGGATTCAAAATGTCTGTTGATGAGGAAAACAGTTGTAATATAGCTCCAGGTTAAAAGAATGGGATCTTCCCACTGTCTTTTGACTTTCTAAAAATCAGATCTTATTAAGAACAAAGCAGAAGAAAATAGAGAATAAAAGGGGTAATGTGATTATTTGATGATTGTATTATACCCTTCAAAATGGAGATTCAAAATGAAGAATTATTTCTGAAAATTGCTGCATGTTTTTTGAACATGGAATAATGCCGATTGTGTTTAAAAGGAATCCATGCAAAATAGAAATAAATCTTTTAATATCTATTTTATTCACTGCACCATGAAATATTTGATTGTTTAAATTAATTAATTTCTTTGCATGGTATTGCTATAAATATATGGTATTTCTGTAAATAGCATCTCTATAAATATATGTATTTCTATAAATGGTATTTCTATAAATAGTATTTCTACAAATATGTGGTATTTCTATAAATAGTATTTCTACAAATATGTAGTATTTCTATAAATAGTATTTCTACAAATATATGGTATTTCTATAAATATATTAAATTACATTAATTCTAGAAATAATTCTATAAATATATTAAACAATTGCTTTATGCAATTCAAAATATATTAAATATTTTTTTTGGAATAATATATAAGTTTAATTATTTTAGACAAATACTTTTTTAAATTAAAAACACCTTTTGTTATTCGTGGCTGTAATGGTGGTTTCAGAGCAAGAATATACACTATATTTTTGGAAATTGTATTTCGTCTGTAGTTTTCTCAAATTTTAAGACATCTGTATAAAAGAAACATCATTTGAAAGAAGAAGGGACAAACGTTAAAACGGTTTGAGCAATGGCAAAATAACACCATCGACTTTTGAAATACTAGAGGTCAAATTTAATCCTTTTTTCAAACAATGTTCTTCGATAAATTTCAATTAATATTGACAGTAATATAGTTACAAATTAATGTTATATGATTGTAATGGACTAAAATAATAAATTCAAACGACCCACCATCACACACACATATAAATTTATGTTGGTTAAATTCTTTTTTTTATAAGTTGTATTTATTGAAATGTTCAATGTATTGCATTATTTGCTGATAAAATTTGCATCCACGGAAAAAATAGGTTTTATAACGTTTCCATTTACTATAAATTACTCCCTTGAACGTTTGCGACTAGGATCTAAGTACATAAATCTCTTGCCTTACGTGTTACATAAATTGGAATATTTTTGGAATTATTTTTTTATATATGCAAAATTATTTGTCATTAAAAAAAGTCTGAATGATTTTTAAAAGTGTTCTAGGTAATTTTAAGAATATTATATTATAACTGTTCAGTTTGTTGGTATACCTTGGAATCATAAATAATCAAATATTTGTTGTAAATAAATAAATTAATTATAGAAATAAAAAATAAACGTTCGAAGGCCAATAAATTAGTTTGATTTCGGGCGAGATTTCCAACTAAATATTTAATATATTTTACTAGAATTGTATTATAAATGAAATGAAATTATTGTTTTCAATTTTTTCAAAAAAGTTAACTACGAAATCACAGTTATACGAATGTTTCAATCATCCATCATTTTGAAAAATTAATATAACAATTAACATCAATTGGAATGCTACACAATACGGTTAAAACAAAATATTCAAAAATCGATAATAAATATTAATGCTATCTTTAAATTTGTTTTTGTAACTATGAAAATTTTAAAAATGTTTTTTAAATATAAAATCTGAAACATATGTTTAATTAATGCTGGCAATAAGAAAAACTTTCACTCTCGAACGAATATTAAGCAAATATTTGTTAAGCGCATTTCCCAGAATATACTCATCGGTATTATACTTTTATGTATTCAAAAATTATACCGATATTAGAAAGTTCATATATTAATAAAAATGAAAGAAATCCAAAATTTGAGTTGCTTTTGTATGAGAACCAATATTGTTTTAATAAACATTTATTCAATTGCCGATTACGAAACATAAAAAATAACTTAACTTAAAAAAACCTAATTTATAAAACAATTCTATATCAAAGCATTATATTGAAATAATATTTGTTAAAGGTGATCCGGGATATTACATATTCAATAAATAAATATTTTTTACTATCTTACCATCATAATTGTAAAATATATGTTAAATTTAAATTAGAAAGCAACAAAGCATTCATCTTTAACAGGCCTGAATAAAACATAATTATTATAAGTAATTCGGATACAAAATAAAAAAAAAAAATTAATTATTTTAATTTTAGTGTGTAGTAAATAAATTACAGTTTACAATAATGTGAATTAAAATCCAACATAAAATTAATTCTTGAATCAATATTTAAATTCAATGTAATAGTATACAAGAAAAATCTAGTTTTAAATTAATTTAGTTATATTTCTTAATATTTCTAGGAATTTTTAAATCTATTTAGTTTATGAAACAGATAAAAAATTACATGAAGATATATTCTGAAAACCTATTTGAAAAAGTCATTAATCTTTTCATTTTATAAGGCATTTGATTCATAGAAACATAAATACAACAAATAAAAACAAATTATCGTTTTAATAATTTGTCGATGTAAGTAACAATGGAAATTAATCTAATTAGTTTTAAAAAATGGAATGCGTTAGAAGAAAAAATGCCCAAGAATACTTTCGAAAAATTCAAGATTACTTTAAGAAAAAAAAGTAACAGCAGAACCATAAGAAACTGGTATTCGTAAACATCGTATAAGAACCGTTGATGCCTGACATTCACTCGCTTCTTCAGAGCTCAACATTCTTCTGTTTACGAATTTACTTCGCTGTTGTTTGAAAAGGAAACGAGCAATTCTAAAAATAGCAGGTTATGTACAATCTGTTGTTTCGAAACATAATTTATTTTGTAAACCATTGAACCTTTTCAAGTTTGTCAACTATAAAACTTAATTCTACATCAAAACATTATATTGAAGTAATATTCAATAAATGTGATCCAGAAAATTACGTATTCCATATATTAGTTTCGATCTTAACAACATAATATTAAAATATGTATTAAATTTAAATTAGAAAACAACAAAACTGAACAGGCCTGAATAAAACATAATTATTATAAGCAATTTGGATACAAAATTGAAAAAAATAGTAATTAATTATTTTAATTGTAATGTATAATAAATAAATTATAGCTTACAATAATTTTAATTAAAATGAAGCATTAATTTTAGGGAGAAAATCTAGATTTAAATTAATCTAGTTATATTTGTTAATATTTTTATGAATTTTTAAATGCTTTTAGTTTATGAAAAAGATAAAAGAAATACATAAAAACATATTCTGATAGTGTATTTAAAAAAGTGATTAATCTTTTCTTTTTATAAGGCATTTAATTCATAGAAACGTAACAAAATAAAAACAAATTATAATTTTAACTATTCGTCGATGTAAATAACAACGGAAATTAATCTAATGTGTTTAAAAAATGGAATGCATTAGAAAAAATATGCTCAAGAATACTTTTAAAATATTCAAAATTACTTTAAGAAAAAAAGTAACAGCAGAACCATAAGAAACTGGTATTCGTAAACGTCTAAGAACCGTCTAAACGTATAAGAACCGTTGATGGCTGACATTCACTCGCTTCTTCAGAACTCAACATTCTTCTGTTTACGAATTTACTTCGCTGTTGTTTGAAAAGGAAACGAGCAATTCTAAAAATAGCAGGTTGTACAATCTGTTGTTTCGAATTTCAATTCAAATTTACACGGAAATAAAACGTTACTTCTTTCGTTACAAAAAAAGGAATGCGACTTACGTGGAACAACTTCAAATGGCCGGAAATCAAATTTCAGGAATGAAGCTCCAGCCAGTAATCAGGTTTTCCTATTCTTCTCCGGGTTTTAAACGACCACATACAACAATTTTTCTTTTTTCCTGAAATCTTTCGGTACACCGAAATTGATGAATAAAAATAAGCAACCGGGATATATTTAAACCTACCTTTTACAAAATATATTCAAAGCACGTTGTAGTAATTTCTGTTTATTTATGGCAGTTAAAGATATATGTATAGGCAGCAGAATTGGTAATGGAAATAAAAGCATACGTCATTATAATAGAAAAGTAAAATGTTGGTCATACACTATGTTGATAAATGTAACATATATTTGGAATAAAAAGCCTTTTTTGGGAGGAAGCTAAGACGTTTAAGCGGTATATAATAAACCAAAAAGTAAAATTTGGTCTTTATATAATATTCTGGCTACCATTATTTAGATACAGTTTTTTTACAGTATAAATGTTTAAAGAATACAATGCATGCATTTTTACAAGCACATTATTTTTTGAATGAACAATCTTTTATTTTTTCAACTATTATATAATGAGTTATAAATGGAGCTAAAGTTTGTCTATACGTTATCTGATGTTTATTTTATAAATTTTCCTAATTAAATAAAAGACGAGGATAATACTATCGTGCATAATACCTTAGGATCTTCTTTTTATATTTTTCGCAACATTATTTTTGATTGATTTTTGAATTTTTTTCTAAGACAAATTTCTTTTATTCTATTTTTTTGCCTTCGTGTTTTGGACATAATTAGATGATTATAATAATATTTTCAAAATTTTGTCAATTCTTTGTCTTATAAAGCCTTCCTTTTCAATTTTATTTTTGTTCTCCTCGAAATCTGAAATTCTTACAGGGAAAAATTTATAATTCTTTCAAATCTTCTCTCACTAAATTCTTAAAAAAAAAAAAAATAGAATTAACTATTTTTTAAAAATTTAATATGAATACTCAAACACTAGAAAGTAATGAAAATGATTTAAGCTAGCTTAATAATAATAATTATAATACAATGATGGACACATTAAAATATAATTAAAAATAATCGACATATTAAATTTCCATTTCGTCCCCATTCTAGTATGGCTATAGATTAAATTTTTCTAACTCTCAAAACATTTGCACATCCATCATTTGCTGTAGCATCATCAGGAAAGAACAACGTTGAGTTCATCAGATTGTTGTCTGATTCTTATCTTTGAGAATTGCATGTCCGATAATGTTAAAAATCCTCAAATCTGATATCAATCCTAGCTTACACAAATTAGGTATTCAAAATCTTAAAAATTTGAATATCAATATCAACTAATACTACTGCACTGTATCTCTCCAAATGACAATTTACTACAGTTTTCATCCACAAAACTCTAAGACTAAGTGTAACTATTCCCAAGAGAAATAATCCATGCATACTCATTAAGAATCTTCCCATCGATATCCTTGCTGATGAGATTTTAAAAATTACTTCGGAACAAAATCCGGAAATTATGGTGACTAAAGAGAAACGGAATTAATTTAAAATTCGATTTCCTTGAAAGAAATTTGACCACGACAAACAGTTATTTAAGTAGACTCTAGTGAGCTGATCTACATTCTGAAACAAAAATTCCTGAAAGTAGATTAGAGAATTTTCTGAATGGAGGATTTTGTAATTATTGACAGTTGCTTTAAATGTTTGGGTCACAGTTATCACACGTAATGTAACAACAAAATTGTTCTGAATGCCATAATAAACATTATCAACATTTAGGAACAATTGTATCACGAATGTAAATAGGAAACGAGTTGAAGTTAAACATAAATATTATTCAAACAGTTGCCCAAGCCATGTTTTCATAGGAGAATAATAATATGACGAATAAATATGAGTAATTTGACTAAACATTCAGACCAAATGATTTTTATAGACTTTTCAATGGACGAATATAGAATTAATTCATCAAATGATTTTAATATTGCAAGTTAATTTCAGAAAAGGTAAAGTCGCAACCTCTCTATTATCCCCAATAACACATTCTCTTTTTTCCAAATACCTTTTTACTTCAAGAGCCATATATCGAAAACAATGAAATTGAAATCCTTTCTTCTTTGAATAGAAATCTCTAAAAACAAAATAAGAATTTCTGTCTTACTAATTTTCCATTATAATTCTCTACCTATTTTATACACTGTTAATTATATAACTACAAATAATCTCACGACCACAACAAACCCTTTTTTGCTATTCATCCCCTGAAATCTTTTATTTCTGGAATTTATTCCAACTTCAGCTTTGAGAGTGAAATAACACCTTTAAACCTGGCAATTAAATATGAAGCAATTTTTATACAATTCATTAAAGGTTGTAAATGTTTGCAATACATGACACTGATTTTAATCCAAGTGATTATGAGGAAAAACATATGGTTTTGAGATACTCTCAGCAAATTTTGACATATATCTCAAAATCCATATTCATAACCACTTCTCCATAATTCCCATTTAATATTTTTGCAGATGCCACTAAATCTGAAGTCTGGGCATTTTGATATTTCAAATATGACAAATCAATTCATGAATGGAAGATAAAATTTCCACAAACAATATCTTCCAAATTGAATTTCTTGGCATTATTGAAGTTGTAGCGTATTTGAAATTTTAAATGCTCCAGATTTAAGTTTCATAGAAATATCTGCTCCAGATTGAGACACCTTATCCTTAATCCGAGAACCCCTCATCCCTCTAGAGAAATACAGCCAAACACCTTTAAACAATAATACCATTAATTTGTATTAAACAAAATCACATGAAAGCTATTTTGGCAAGGAATACACAAATAGCCTTGCTAAAGCAAGCGAAAAATAATAATAAATATTTATTTATTTTAGGATTGACAACGAGAATGGAAGTACAGGAACTCAGGGTGAAAAATTTTGAAATCATAACTAAAGTCTCAAAAAAGAGTCTTTCTAGAAAAGAAATTATATTTACAAATTGGCAGGGTCCATTCCCAACATATTTCAAAAGATTCAACCTCTCAGAAGATGATTTCTGTTCCTATGAAGAAACTGAAAAACCATTCCTCTATGAAACTACTCGTTTTCTTAAAAAATTATGACATCTTAAATTTCCTCTCGGTTTCTTTTACGTTCAGTGTCACAGAAATACAATTTACAACCTATGGAACAGACGAAAAATCACCAATTTAATGAACTTTATAAAAGAAAAGGAACAATTAATCACTCCCAGAAACCATTACACTGAAATAGTAACTGATTTCTCAGCGTTCATTCTTTCACACCATCAAAAATGTTCATTCTTCGAGGAATGAAAGGCACTATAATATTTTGTATCCCTTGTGATAGCTGTATTTTTACCAGGATTATTACTTTTATTTATTCCTTCTGTATTGTATAGTTTTCAATATATTCATACTTATATTAGTTACATAGTGCCATAGCGTATTTTTCTTTTCAGCGTTATAATTTATTGCAATTCTGTAATTCGAGTGTTTAAAATGTTTTTTTATTATTTTCTTTTCATTTTCACCTTAACTGGTTACAGGGGTGAGATGTAACATTGACAGTATATAATAGAAGTCGAAATTTAAAAAAAAATTAAACTAGTAATTTTAAAAATCTTTAAACTTATTTTTTTAAAGATTTTTAAAAATTCAACTTTATTTTTTAAAATCAGAAATATTTTTTGTTGTATGAATTTCTTTTACACATACTCTGCACTATGCGGTAATAAATGTATTGGATAAGTTTTGTAAGGTTACTTGGAATATTAGAGAATAGTAGAAGTTATCAGTTATTTAATATTGCACCATCGCAGGAATTTTAAAATGTCTATGTAACCGTGCTTCCTCCTACACACTGCAACAGCGCCCCCTATGGCATTCAAGAGAAATAGTCAGTAGACCTCGAAACTCTCACCCGAGAGGAAGTGCAGCACAATGGGCGCTGTTGAGGAGAAACTTTACTTTGTAGTCTCATCCTGAGAAGAAATATATTCAATGTAACAATGCATAATAGTCAGCGTACAGGAAAATTATATTTCGTGCATTCAGCGCGTACCTGCGTAACTTTATTTTCGGCTTATTCGTGGAATCCTTCTGCGATTGTATGATTATATGCCTTTAAATGTGTTATATTGTCTATAGTTAATTGTACGTGTGTGCTGTTTGTGTGTGTGCCAATAAAGCTGCGTCTCAATCTCAACCCAACCATAACCAGCTGCAGTCCAGCTGCACATCTCACTACATCGAATTTTTAAAGTTAATGAAAGTAATTCATTCATATCTATAACTTTCATTGATGAATTAAATTCAGAGTTTGTAATAAAACACGTAGCAATTATTAACATAACTTTTTTACAACCTTGGTAGGAAAGTGTTTATTAATATATGTTAAAAAAAACTCATTTTGATTTATAAATATTTTTATTATTATTAAAATTTGGAAATATTGAAAATAAAGTATTTACTACAGCAAATGTTAGAATCACTAAAAGTAATGAACAAAATTTTAACTACTTGGAAAATTGTCTTATAATTTTTATTTAAAGTGACTAAAATAATGAATGTAATTTAAATTTTTTATGCTCATATAAACAAAATTTTCTTATTCCTTAAAACTGTATTTTATGTGATGTCAGAGGATTGTTACATAAAGCAAAATATTTTTATATAAAACTCAGTGATACATTTTAAAAGCTATCATACTGTTTTTTAAAAGAGTATAAATATTCTTATATTCCCTACAGGTTTAGTTCTAACCATATTTTGGACAAATTGCTTTAAAAATATTGATACAATATGCATATGGGTTTGAAGCACTTTAGTCTAATCCTAGTGGAGAACTAGTGTATGTCTCGATAAAAGCTTACTTTGCACGTTCTAGAATATGCTACTGAAATCTAAAGTAGTCTGTGTTTGGGTGTTATATCTTGTGTCTTTTTTTCTAACTATAGCTAACGTTTTTTAGATTGTGAACAGTGTTTTAGACTGTGTATAGTTTTTCAGTGTTTTTAGTGTGAATACGTATTTATATTAGTATCCTTTTACATTCAAATAAGAAATACAATTGGGAGCTAAAGCATGTAAGAAATAAAAAAATTCTAGGATTTTAAAACAAAATTCTCAAGAAATTTTTATTTCGTATATCAGAATTTTATGAGAATTTTTTCTAGAAACGCTGCGTTAAAAGAAAAATGCTTTATCTTATATGTGAGAATTCTTTTCTTTAACTCGCATGACAATTCACTCTAGAATATTATTATAATGCCAACACTGCAGTTACACTATGTTTCAGTTATTTTTTTCTTTTATATTTTTACAATATTACTGTCGGTGTAGAGTTTCTCTTTTTGACAGCAAAAAAAAAATAATTTTATAAAAAAAACAAATTGGATTTGGTTTACAATTTATTTTATCATGTGCAAACTTTCTTTTATTGAATTTAAAGGAATAATACAAGACTAGATTTATATTTCTTTCATAATAACACAAATTGTTTAAATCCCAGGAAAGATAAGGATAAATATTAGAATTGTCATGAAATAACGGACAGTTATTCGTTATTCGTTAAAGACAGTTAGTTGTAATATAGTTATATTACAATATATTTATATTACAAACACATCAATAAGATTCAACAGCCGTATGATTAAAGCAATGTTCAACAACCATAGCAAAATCAGTAGAAGTCAGTATATTACGAAAGCATCATCCAAAATCAATATCCCCAGGAATATGGTAGTCACCCGGAAAAATTTCAATGCAATTACAGTTTTCCGTTAACAAAGTTATCCTCTACTGCATTAAATCAGTATTTATTTAATTACCAGCTCGGATCAACCTGGATAACTATGTTTTCTTCCTTTGTGTTTTTATTGACGGCATAGAACCCATATCAGGACAGCATTATGCTCATACATGATAAAAAGTAAATACTATTATTTTACAAGACGTTACCATTAATTGTTAACCCTTGCTCTGAAAAATAATTTTTGTCATCAATTAAAATGCTCATTTTAGTCCCATATTTAATTGATCAAAATAATTTTGATTAAACTCTTAAAATATCTTTCACGATCTAAAATGCAATTTTTAATGTTTCTAATGATACGTTGCAAATTATTTGGTAAAGACGCTAGAACTGATAAAAAATTTGCAATAATGTTGATATATATGCCAAATTTTTTTCTTCATTGGTTCAAAACCCCGTAATGGGCCAAATCCGCCTGCTAGTGGAATATTTCTAGATAGGAAATGTTTTTTTTCCATGGTAGGGTCGTCAGCCCTAAACTCTACAGTCATATTGGACCGAGACATGGGATTTAAAGTGGATTCTAGACCCCTATAAACATCCATGGCACCGCAGGGATTCTAACCCGAAGCCTGTGGCACCAAGAGCCAGAACGCTAGGATAACTTCTACCATTTTATAATATTATAAGAACTTTACAGAACTTATCCAATGCATTTATTACCTCATAGTAATTTTTTGAAATCTGTTTTTCTTTATAAATGTCAATCCATATTTAAGTAAAACAGATAAATAAAAACATATACATAATTGTATTAAAATTTTGAAATAGCAATTAATTGAACATTTTTCGAAATAAATTTAATATTAATATTTATATTCTTAAATTGGGTAAAAAATTAAAAAAAAATAAGTAAAATCCGTTTTGTGTTTCGTTTTTGGAATTTTTCTGGATTTTTAAATTTAAAAGTCATTTAGTACGATTTAATAATAGTGATAATTATTTGAAGTAACCCTATATGGAAGCATTATGCAAAATGACCAATAAAGAATAGATCGAATCTAAAAAAAGGAAAATATGAATAATTTCATTAATTCATCATTTTCAAAAAGTATGCTTTAAGAATCTATCATCATTATTTTCAATTACCAAAAGTATTTCAAGGCATAAATCTTTAGAATTTATAATGCACATTTAACGTTTAACTGTAGAAAATACAAATTTAAATACAATAAAAAACATTTAAAAACAACAACAAACGAAAAATATTATTTCGATAAGTCTGATGATTTATGATTTGTGTTAACATGTTAGATAATTCCTTTAATTTTAGAAAAAAATAAATATAACATTTTGATGTACCATAGCATTAAAATAAATGAACTTTCCCTCTTTGATCATCAAGTAACGGGAAAATTCATTCTAAATATTGAAATACAATATCTTTTGAAATGCGTAAGATTAGTCCTTTGAACCTCAAAATCTCATTACTTCCCAGAGTCTGATGGGATTTCAGAATTATATTTTTCTTTACAATGTTTCAAAATGAATATGCACTTTGATATCATACGATACTAGTATTCTTATTTTAAAAAATAAAAGATTTTTAAGTATGTGCATTTATTAAAGCTACAAAAATTAACAAAACTTTCCTTTTTTTCATCTAAGTATTTCAATTTTAAGATATTTGATAATGGAATAATTAAATTTCATCAGTATCTTTTATAATTTGAATAGAAATATGCCTTTTGATATGAATATTAATTTAATGCCCTCTAACTTCAATTATCAAGTGTAGCTGAAAGAAAATGTCAATGGCAGACAGAATGATTTTGGCAGAATAGAAATGTAAATTAAAAAAAAAAAAATCAAGATAAAAATAAACTACCTCCCATATATAAGTTAAAGATTATTATTATTCCGAATTTGCACGTTATTTATGAATTTGTTTGGTTTAATAACTCTAATAAATATTAACATTATTTCATACAAGGCCCAATTTTTATTTTAATTACGGCCTAAAGTTGACAAATAAGTCGAAAATTCTGTTTCATATTAGAGAGTTTTTGCATACCGTACTTAGGTTACCGTAGAACGTCCGTTAGCTTTTTCTCCCTAGTGCGCATGCTCATAGGAAACTGCGCATGCGTATCTGTAATAATGTTTCCTATGAGCATGGCGCTAAGAAAAGCTAACGGACGTCCTTCAACGTAGGGTATGTCAGCCTATGTATCCCTTTCATTTTCTTCATTGGCTTAACAGTCCCATAGGGCAAAGGTCGCTTTCCTGTGAGACAGGAGAAGTTTTTTTTTACAGGGTAAGGTTGTCAGCCCTACCCTCAATGTTTTGCGGTTATATTATATCAGGTATTTCAAATCACTACAAACACGCATTGCACCATCGGGAATCGAACCTGAAATCTGTGGCACCGAGGACCATAGTGCTAGACACTCGGACGTGAGGCCCCATGTGCCATTATGCCATTTTAATTCTTAAATATTTTAGAAATTTGTAAAAATTGAAAGGTTTGCATATTTGAATGTAATTTTCGAAAAAACAAATCTATAAATGATCTTTGATTTTTTTATTTACATTATTTAAATATTATGAAAATAAAATAGCAAGTGTTTCCCACGTTTTAAAATAAAAAAATGTAGGAGTGATTTTTTATTTATTATCTAAAGTATCAAATTTTTCTAAAAAACTATGTTTCCAACACTTTAATTTGTACACCGTTAATTGCATACGATACATCGAATTTTGGACATACGTAGGACATTAATAAAGAGTATAAGTACACAGCATTGCTTACCAATCTCCAATTTTAGGCAATTATGATAAAAGTTGATTTAATATGGTTGAATTTCAATTTATATAGGACATGGTTAAAAATTGCTTAGTAATATGATGTTAATGCAGTATGATGGTCACTATAATTCAGCATTTTTGTACGTTACTGATTGATAAACAATGCGTTTTGCGCCGCTAAAAAGTATTAAGCTGTAAAAAGCACAGAAATATGAGATATTATGCATTTATATTGCATAATATCTCACATTAATATTATATTGCATAATATTATATTATATTGCATAATATTATATTATATTGCATAATATCTCACATTAATAAGCACATTGAAACATTGCAAGAAAGAGAAAATTATTTAAACCTATATTGAATTAAAAAAATCGCAAGTGCATATCTTTTGATTTCAATGCATTTTTAAAAATATTCTTGAGCACAATGTATTTTCTAGCGTTCTTTTCCTGAAGTAACTCCTATTTTGATTTAATTTTTAGTCTATGTAGTACATATAATTTAAATTGAAAATTCAACAACAAACCAATATAGCGAATAGTGTAAAATATGTAGCGAATAAAAGGAATTATACGCTTTTCTGTTTTCCATTGAAATGGATTTTCCAATGCATTTGTAGTTCTGTTCCAGCTGAATTACGAATAAGTGAAACGCTGTAAAAGAAGCCCATGCTTCCTACGCTTTCGGTAAATAGAAGAATTTTTTCTGCAGCATTTAGAAGTTCAATTTTTGAAATACTTCGGGTGAGTGCTTTCCACTTCTCACTGAGAGAACTCACTTTCCATTTTGCTTACACACTCACTCGGCAAATATGGAATCCAGAAGAGGGCCAATATTTTCACTTCACTCAGTTGTATTACTATTTTTCTGTGCATAAGTGAAGATGGGAAATTGGAACCAAAGAAATAAAAAAGATGGAAAATCAGATTTAAAGTTCTGCTACCCATTTTATAGTATATATATATTTTTCATATACGTTGCGCTTTATAATACATATATATATATATATGAGTTGATTTTGAAGGCCGAGTGATTAGCGCTCTGGTGCTCGAGTTTTGGTTCAAATTCCGGCGGGGCCATGAATGTTTGTAGTGGTTCGGGATCCCCTTTAAACAGTAGGTTCTGGTTTAATATGACTGTAGAACGTAGGGCTGACAAACCTATTCCATAAAAAGATAGCATCTCCTGCCTTCGAAATCTGCCAGTTAGCAGACGGCCTTAGCCCACTATGGGGCTGTTACCACTGAGGATGATGATGATGATATATATATATATGGGGGTTATCAAAATACTGGAAACACCTGTGAATAAAATACATTTTTGAATGCGCTTATATTAAAACATATAATAATAGCTACCAAATTTTTTTTTTAAATAAAAATTTGATATATTCTGGTAGTATATAATTATTTATTTATTGAATTGAATATTAATGTCTACTTGGGGGTATTTATTGTTTTATTTGAATAATTAGAAAATTAATAATATCTTGTAGAGCGTTAAGAAAGTGTTGTTTTTCTTAAAAACTGTAGTGAATATTTCCAAAATAAAGTTTTTAGTAATAAAGCTTTATTTACAAGCATAGTTTATCTTGATGTGAACAAAAGAAAGGCTAATTGTTTCCGCAAATGTATTTTAGAAAAATGATAAGTGTAAAACAAGAAATGTTTTGGATGATATGATAAAGCTTTAACAATACGGTGTATGCTATGTAATTTTTTATTTGTAAAAATTTCTGCAGTTCTATGGCGCATAACGTTTGAACATTAAACTTATTACATCTTGTAATGGAAGAATAGAATGGTCGTAAAATTAACATTGATTATTTGAAAAGGTTTTCAACTATGTTGGACGTTTTAATGCATTTCATCTTTGAAATATCTTTCTTAAAAAACGCTGTAAGGGATTCACACACTCCCTTTTCAGTTGAAAGGAGGTAATTTAGAGCAATGATGCAAATAAAATATTTTTCAAAAACTAGGCTTCTCCCCCATCTTGTATGAATAAGAATGCATTTAGTAAATTTTGAGCGATAACACAGATGGTGATGACACTACAAACCTAACCAACAATTGAAAATATTGCTTCTACCACAGTAAACCATTGTAAACCATATTTTTATATGAATGATATAGTTATACTTTTTATATTTTTGTATAGTTAGTTGGATGATAACTATTCCTTTACTAAAATTGTTGTGCGTTCAATTAGTATTTAATTGTTATGCATTCTAATGCATATAATGCTTGTGGAACAGTTACAGTTAAATTGGTTACAGAGAACGGAATAAATAGAGATAAACTCTTGCAGCTATCTCTTTTTGGTACATTTTGCTCCACCGTATGTCTTTTCCCGTAAAAATGTCAAAATAATTCTTAATTAAAATAAATATTGTTTTTGCTGTTTCTTTTTAAAAATGTCTGTTCAAGGTACATAGATGACAACAACAGCGACAAAAAGATAATTTTAATGTAGAATTCCATATCCTAATTAAATAATATTATATTTACATTGTTCTGATTATTTGCTGGTTTGCAGACATATTTTTATTTCAGCATATGTTGTATGTTGTATTCAGCATATGTACCGTCAGTACATTAAAAATTCACTTCAAATATCAACGAGCTGTTCAGCAACGAAAATGAAGAACATTGAAAATTTTAACTGTAAAAATTAAAAAAAAAAGCAATTTAATTAAATTTGTTTACAGTTAAATTAATTAAAATGATAAAAATGATACAAAATTCGTAATTTGTAAATCGTAGTTCGTATTTGTTATTGTAATCGTTTTTAAAATGATTTTAATTTAAAAATAAAACTATTTTTTAGAAATTTTTTTTTATTGAATGACAAATTATGACAAATTATTGAGTAAAATAATAATTGAGTAAAGAAAATTAAAATTACTGTTATAGATATAAAAAAAATAGGACGAAGAAAATTTTGAAATTAAATCTTTAAAACGATAAATAAGGATAATAATGGTAATGTTAATCTTTAATGGTAAATTTTTATACATCAAAAATTTGATATACTTTTAATTCAAGTTACATGATTTTGTAGTCAAAAGTTTTCGGAATAAAATCTATACATTTTTATATAATGCACAGTACGAATCTTATATTGAAAAACATAAATAGTTTATTTTTAAAAGTTTCATTCATATTCACTAGAATAACTGAATAGAAATTTAATGAGTTTCAATAAAACTTAAATACATTTAATGTAAAAAAATTAAGATTACTATAATAACGAAAAGTTACTAAAAAATTAAATAATTATTCTATACAAAAAGCTAAATTATATTAAAATAATTATAGAATTTTATTTATCTTTTCTGTAATGTATAAGAACAATAAATATTTATCAATTGTGTTAAACAATTAAGATTATTTTTCAACTTATAAAAATACGATTTTCTCCAGACAGATAATATTCTACATGAATTACCATGCAATAGTTATTCTAAGAGCTTCTTAAGGTGAGCAGATCTTTTATAGGTGATATCTTTTACATCTTATTGATATTTATATATTTTTTCTTAATATTGTGATTGTATATTTCGAGCTTTTTTTCGCAATTAAATCATCAATTTTTATTAAGCTATATTTAATAAATTAATCTATTTCAGCATATAGCTTCGTCTTCCAAATATAAATATTTTGCGTATTTAAGAATAATTTATTACTTAATATATTTTTAATTATGATCATAGCGTAGCAACAATATTGTTATTACTACACTCTCTCTATCATTATATTATAATTACTACCAATCTATAACAGTTATAGAGTTCTTCTTTCAGTTCTAAGCATTATGGATACTGAAATTATAGTTTAATCAGTTTTAATATTTTTCTTCTCTTATTAAAATTTTCTTATATAATGCATTTAAAAACATTTTTGACGCTTGTGGTCCGGGTTATAATAGTCCCACTGTAGCCCATACATGTTGTAAAAGGGAACTAAAATGGGTAAACAGTGCCCGGGATATAAGGAAGATACTTCTTACTTTGGGTGCCCAATGTCTTTGTGCTGCAAGGTCAAGGACAAAAAGAAACTGCTTTTTTTACCCTTTATCATGATCGTTGTTTTATTCACACGGGTTCATGAACTTAGTCTAGATGTTGCTGTCGACCAAGTGGGGCAAGAAACAACAACCAAAACATTTTTTTTTGTATAAATTTTTATAATTAAACAGTTTTAAACATCATAAATCTTCATTTGCCATTTTATATATCCTAGATTATATAATAATAAGTAGTGCAAATTAAGTTTATCCAATATTATTTATTATAAAATAAAAAAAAATATAATTAAATATTTAAAAATAATTAAAAGTGGCATAGAAAGGGTTTTGCATTAATTTAGGATTGAAAACTCACATGCAAATCCTTGTAACTTTCTTTCTTTTAATAATTTCAAGGAATACATACTGAGAATAAGAATTTTAAGCAGTTAAGTTATTTTTGCTTTTGATATTATTTACTAGTCAAAAAAAAAAACAGCAAGAAAATTTATAAAAACAGAAAATGTTCGCTAATATTTTTACAGAATATTATTATTTATTTTGTCATTATTTTTTATAAAATAATACTTCTGTTTGATGAAAAAGATGACTAGTATAAATCATAAGCTTTAAGTGTTCATTTTTTATTTATCATTAAAACTTTTTTTAAGAAAAGTAGTTTATCAAGTGAAAAATTACATTTACTTTAAATTATAAAAGCATCAAGAATAATGAAAATTCTAATTGAAATAATTTTTTGTTGAGAAAAAAAAAAACATAATCTTCTAGAGATTATAAATTTCAATGCAATTTTTTTGAGATTTGTAAGAAAAACCAGAGGAAATACAATTTAAAAGAAATGATTATTTTTCTAGAGCTAGAAAAAATAATTGTTTAATAACTATCAATTTTTAATACTAAGTTGTATATTTATCCATTAGATACAAAAAAGAAACTTTAAAATAAAAATTTAGTAAGTTAAAAGCTTCTAGGTATTGTTTATATGATTTTTGTCAAAAGTTTCACTAAAAAAAAAAAAAAAAAAAAAAAAAAAAAAAAATGTCAAATTACTTTTACAAAAATAAAATAAATCCCATTAAATAACTTGTTTTTTTAAGAAAGTATTTAATAAACTCAAAGAAAGAGCTTAATTTTCTTAATTAAATATTTGAGTTGTTACTTTAAGTTATAAAAACACACGCTGATATCAATACTGTCAATTAATGTTTTCAACAATGCAATTAAAACTTTAAAATTTCGAAGTACATAATATTGCCATTATTTTTACTAATCTTCAAAATAAAAAAAAATTACCTGCATTTTATTTATTAAGTTAAAAAAAATATTGTGCATGATTGCGTAGTTAATTAAAAAAAGTAATGCTACAATAAAATAAGCTTAATCAAATTTAAATAATCTTGTTAAAAATATTTTTTTTAAATTTGGAAACAATTGCAAAGTAGAAATGTAAATCTAATTTGTATGGGTAAGCATTTTGATTATTTTTTACTGATATAGGAAAAAGGGAAAACAAGTAATGAAATTCTATTTAATTGATAAAAAACATTATCCTTAACTGATAAATTAAAAATCTCTCTATATTGATAATTTACTTTTATGAAAGAAAGTTCAAGTATTAGAAGCCATCTGAATTTAAAGGGAAATATGCAAATTCATTCAAATATAACATAATAGAAAATTATTTGTGCTCATTCATTTGTGGTATAGTTAAATCTTGACTGATCTGGCTCCCTATATTATTCGAAAACTTTATTAAGAGTATAACTTAAAGAATTTCCTGTGAATATTGATTCTGTTAGGTATATTCTTAATATTTATATGAGTCAATCTTTCCATGGGAATCCTTTTGCTACGTAACGATGGAATGCTAGAATGATATCCAATGACATTATATTTTTCGTTTAAAATTTCTGTAGAAAATGTCATTTAATTATATATATTAAACATTTACCAGCAAACGAAAAATTTTATTAAAGTTATTTCTGTTAACTTTAAGAGTGAACTGAATGCCACATGATATGCATCTAATATTTTTATAAGGGAATAATTTATAAAAACATTAGACGATGCCACATGATATAAGTCTAATATTTTTATATACGCATAACTATAACCTAACACTACAACATAACTATTTTTTAAAAGAAAACATATTCCTTTCAACAAATGCAGTAATGAAATAACCCAAAAATGTTTGTAAAAAATTGCATGTTACAAACATTGTCCTTTTTTTTTTTTTTTTTTTTTTTTAACAAAACAACATTAACGACACCAAAAACAAAACAAAAGTTACTACTAAAAGAATTTTCTATAGTTTCATGGAAATAATAATTTTAAATATGCTGCAAAGCAAAGATCTAAAATAATAATTAAAAAAGTCAAGCCGACTTGAAATATATCTAATGTCAATATGCATGCTTTTTCGCTAAAAGTGATTTAACAGTTGCTAAATATATAAACAATTTAAATTAAATATATTAAAAAAAATATTTAGTCTAAATACAGAAAAAAAATTTGTTTACAGATTATAATAACTAGAGCTGAAAAATAAATGAAAAAGAAGCTTCTAATTGGCATAATAATGATTAACTTTTTAACTATTACAATTTGTGACAAAATTTAGTACAAATTCAATTAAAAAAATAAAAATATTATTTCCGAAAATATTCATTTCATTAATTTTAAAAATTTGATTGAATAAAATTCAGACTGCTTTTCTGAATTGAAATCATAATTTATATTGAGATTAACATCATTATTAAGAAGGCGATGACAAACATGATTTACAGATAATAAATCATTTTCTTTGACCAGCAGTCTTTGACAGTACTTCTAACAGTACTGAAACTTCCGTTTAGTTCGTTATTACGATAGCCTTCAAAAATAGACATAGCCTATTTGCAGAAGATAGATATAGTACTTATAATAAAATATTTTTTTCTGGTTATTTATATTGAGAAATATATGTCATCACAAACCGTAGATCATATGGTTGTGATATCTTACATTGAATCTTAAAATATATAAGTATTATTCTACCTACTTCTAAAAAAAATTTCATTTTATAAGGATTTGAGATTATCTTTAAAAAATTTGATTATTTATTAAAATTAAATATTATATAAAGGAATATAAGATTTGAATATTGCATTGAAATTAAATTTTTAAATTACAAACTTTTGCAAAAAGATCTCGTTTATTGTTAGAATAAATATGAAAAAAGGTATAAGTTGCAACAATTGCATTTTAATAGTAAAATTTTTTAAATGCTTTAAAAATTTAATAGCTTTTACTCATTTACAGAGTAAGTATAAATAAAATTTTTTTGTTTTCATAACTTTTTGAAAAATTTTAAAACGACAAATAATCATAATTTATATTAATATATCATATTATATTAAAAAATTTAATGTTAGATATATACATGTGAAAAACTTCAAAAAATGAGTTTCTCAAACATAACAATTGGGAAATATTTTTAAACGTAAATTTACATTAAACAATTAAATAAAAGGACATTTTATTTGAATACATAAAATTAGTAAAAATTTAAATTATTATAGTCAAAATTAAAAAATTGTTAAATTAGATATTTCTATAAATTAGTTTTTAAAATTTATATTTTTATAAACAATTAAAAAAGGAATAAATTCTGTATCTATTGAAAAATATAAATGAAAAATAAAAAACAAACAAAACATTGAAAAACATTCAGATTACTAAAATCACCAAATTAATAGGAATAAATAAAATGCATAAATTTTATTTTCAAAGAGTGAAATATAATCTTACCTTAAAAAAACACATCACATAATTAGAAAAAGTTGCTGTCACTGCTAACAGATGGGTTACATGCTGATATCTAAAATGAAAAGAAAAGGAAAAAGCATTAGGTTCATACAAAAACGAAACAAAGTATAAAGTAGACAGGTTTCTCACCTTGAACTTTTATATTATGAAAAAAAGTTTTAAATTTTCATCAAATACCCTTATCACGCAAAAATGTGATTAACGAAATCTCTAGCACAAAAGCAGAGCTCGTTTCAAAAGATTTAATTACTATCGGTTTTTGAAGTTTTATTCCACTTGTATTTTGATCGAGATATGAAAACAGGATTAATATTGCTCGACACAAACTTAAACGCATTAATTAAACTTATAAATTAATTAAGGTTTAACAATGGATAAATTTTTATTCAATAGTTTTCTTTTTTAAATATTCATAATGGATATGCATATAATTTTTCTTTACATCTTAAATAAGTATACATATTTTGCGCTAATTAGATAATTTTTAGATATCTTATGTCCTTAAATGAATTTTCAAAGGAAAAGAGTTGTTATATATTCGTAAAGGGAATAAAGTTTTATAAACTCCAAAAAATTAATATTTTATTACATATATATATTTATAATTTATTAATATTTAAAGGTAAATGCGTTATTCAAGATAATTTTTTCTATTAATATTTAAAGATATATGCGTTATTCAATATAATTTTTTTTTATAATAATATGAAATATTTATATATTTCACATTAGAAAAATACACAATAAAACACAATTTAACATTTGAAAGATTATTTAATAATAAAAATTAATACTGCCGTTGACTCATTCTTGATTTTAATTGTAAAAGAAAGATAAAAAAACAATAATATATGATTGAATATTTAAAATATATATATACACACACACACAAACACACACACACATACAAACACACACACACACACACACACACACATATATATATATAATCGTATAAGTGTTATGTATAAAAACATATATAAGAACTTATTTTCTATTTTGAATAATTTATATTTTAATTTAAGCTACAGAAATATGACATTTTAATGCTTTTCTGAATAATAAGAAAGTCTTTTATATTAATTATATATTTATTATATATTAATATATATTAATTTAAATTTACATTTTAACCGAATCTTATTTTCAAATTTCGAATATAATTGAAACTAGTTTTGTATTCACATATTTCCTAAATGAATTGATTAAAATTAAAATGCTTTTCTCCGCATTTATTTATTTAGCTATATTTACTATGTAATTAAATATTGGTAAAAAAAGTTAAAACCATTAGTAGAAATAGTATTTCTTTATTATTTATAAAGAAATATTATATATAATAAAATATTTATTATTATTCTAGTAATATTATATTATAATATTTCTTTATTTTTCTTATTAGCTAATATCTCTGTATAAACAGATGTTCCATTCAAATGAAAAGTAAAAAAAGCTATATCAACCATATTATAAACGCAAAAAAAAATCAATATTTCCTTTGTATTCTCTATCAAAAGAATAATAATGAAGTTTAAGTTATTTTTATCTCACTTAAATATCTTTCAAATAGTATTTCAAAGAAAGTATTTTATTAATCATTTATTGAAAAAATGAGATTTTTTTTGTTATTTATTTTGAAAAAATCTACATTTTATCTATATTAGATCTGTAACTCCTTCAGTTAAATGGATCATAAGGTCTGGCACCATGCGGTTTTGCTCTAGTTTAACCCAAGATCACTAGGAGTAGGAAACGTTATATACTACGAGTACGATAATCAATAAAACTTCTGCGTGATCGTATAATGCAGCTAAACATTTCAGAGCTTTACCGATAGTATTGGAATCTAGATTATTGTCTTGTTTCTTCTCCTAATACCATACAGTAATGAATTTACGGGGTGTATAAATTGAATGGAGGTAATGAGCCGTTAATTCAAAAGCGATCTTCCGATCTGTGCGTTGAAAACTATAAATTTTATTGGATTTTTAACAGTTGCATGACCAATAAAATCCACAGTTTATTTTAGATTATTATTAATTTATTATTTTTTATTATTATGAATTAATTTATTTTTTAATAAATATTTTATTCAAATTTTCCGATAAAACTATAATAGTTTGTTTAATAATGAAATATGTTCCTAATGGCGAAAACATGTTATATTTAACTCGTAATTTACAATCTTCATTCTTTTGTGTCTTAATTAATGAATTTTACTTTAATACTATTTTATAAATTATAAATGTGTTTCAAGTTATAAAATAATAATTATTATTTTGTAGGTTAATATTTTTTAATTTATAAATGTTTCTGTTTTGAATTCAAGTTTTAAATAAAATATAAAATGTATTCAAAAGAAATATTTATTATTTGCAGTTAAATTTTTTTTTCTTT
This sequence comes from Caerostris darwini, assembly GCA_021605075.1. Taxonomy (NCBI): domain Eukaryota; kingdom Metazoa; phylum Arthropoda; class Arachnida; order Araneae; family Araneidae; genus Caerostris; species Caerostris darwini. The sequence goes on along the minus strand of BPLQ01003444.1, from coordinate 79,952 downwards.
ATAAAAAGGTATTCTAATGGAAACGTTTTATCAGAGTTACTTTATGGTGTTATTCATTTAAAAAATGTCAGAAATTTACGTTTAAATAGTTACTAGAGATGACGTTTAATTTAGATTTTTTTCATGCTTTTTGAAGTGATTATGTATAATACATAAACTCTTGATTCAGATGATTGAGATTAAATTTTATATACTACTAAGCGGATATTTTTCTCATTTCAGAAAATCAATAGAATAATATAATTGTTTTCTATAAAAATTGACTGACTAAAACATTAAAAGAAACTAGTTTTCATTATGGTATTATTGTTAATTAATAATTATATTTAAATCCAAATTGACTAAAGAAATAAAATAAATAAATTAAAGAAATAAGGAAATTTTATTTCTTTGAAAAACTTTTTTCTATAAACAATTCATGCAATATAATAATAAAAGAATCAGAAAAATCAAGAGAATTTAGCAAAAACATTTAAATGATTTAAAAAAATAATTTTAAACTTTTCATTCACTTAACTATAAATTTTTACATTGAGAAAATTATGGGTATCCCAAATAATATTAAGTTATAAAACATATCTAAAATAAAATCAATTCTCAGAATTTAAAAGATTTGTGACATAGTTTAATCATAATAGATTTAATAAATATTAGATCAAAATTTAATTGAAAAAAACGAAGTAGTTTTAATAAAGAATTTATAAGAATTCATTCAAAAACTAAATCAATGTACCATAAAAACGCAGTTTTAAACATTTGCAAACTATATAAATATATTAAACTTTGCGGTCAAGAAGATTTTTTGAAGTATTAAATTTGAATACAATTTATCTTAACTAAGCGGCAATTAGGTAACATTTCTTAAGTCGAGACTTGAAAAGAAGCAGGAATTACTGCGGCATGAATGGAAAATCTTTGAATGAGACGCTTGGGACTGCTTTAAAGAAGTAGTTAGTTTTGGAGAACTTTATGCAACTTATTAATTAATGCAGTACTTTAAGAAGTGTTGCTAAAATGCTCTCTAGGAATTAATAATAATATTGATACTGAAACTCTAAAATTATACACCATGAATTATTAAAAAAATTCTTTTAATTTATGGTACAAACTTAGTTTGGCGATCTTTCTTAACTTCCTGAATAAAAGACTTAAAAAGATTTTGAAGTTTAGTCGAAATAATTAACATTAATTTACCTTAAAAAGTACTCTTTTTGAAATTGTTTATCAGTAGTACCATATTAATTCGTATCTAATAATGCATTATTTTAGACCTATAATGATCTAAAATAATTCTTTAATTACCTATTATTGATTAATTTACCTTAAAAAATATTCTTTTTGAAAAACTTCTTTAATTGCCAATTATTAATTAATTTATCTTAAAAAAAATATTCTTTTTGAAATTGTTTATGAGTTGTATCATATGAATTCGTATCTTTTAAAGGATTATTTTAGACAATTAATAAAATGTCTGAAATACTTCTTTAATTACCAATTATAGATTAATTTATCTTAAAAAATATTCTTTTTGAAAATGTTTATGAATTCATATCATACAAAGAATTATTTTAGACCATTAATAAACGGTCTAAAATAATTTTAATTACCATTATTGATTTAAAATGAATTTTTCTTATGCTAAATAATTTTTTAAACAACAAAAAAATAATAAAAAAAGTTATTAAAATTTTTTTGTACTTAATTATAATAATAAAAAATAGTCAGTATTTCAGTCAATCAGTATTTCAACTAATCTATTAATAAATATTTTATTCATTACATCAATTGCAGTGAAAATGATAAAATGTACCAATTTGAATGTTGTGTATTTATACTAATATACAAGTTATGCCCAATAATATTAATTTAAAAATTCTTATTTCATCATCATTTAGAGATTCTTATCAGAAATATTTATCTATATGTAATTTGAAAGTATGTCTTTTAATTCATTATTATTTATTATACATTATGTTACGTCAAATTAGTAATTACATCATTTTATATTTTTTAAAAATATAAAATTTGTAATTAATAAATATAAAATTTTTAACTCATTAAAATATGGTAACTTTATACATAAATTTTATAAATTTATGTTTAAGATATATAGGTATGTATTATGTAAAAATGTCTTCAAGAAATATAGATCAGGATATTTTGTAAGATGAGTAAAGTCTCCCAAGATAAAAATATCCCGAAACTCGTTTGATCAATAGATATTACTAATAAATCAGATTTGTGGTTTGTCCTTGCGTAATAAATACCTCAGCGTAATAAATTTAGTAACTTTATTTATTCCACTTATGCTTTAATATTTAATGAACGTTACGAACCCTCCATCTGATCTATATTGATGCTATCGTCGTGGGAATAGATATTATGCTTGATGTCTCATATTGTTGTCTTTCTGATTCTGAATCTGTTTGATCACATGATAATTGAATTTGAAATCTCATTTTCGTCTCATCTTTCTGTCGGAGCTCCCTAGATTAACTGTAACACCAAAGGAAAACTAATAATAGTAGATGCAACCTTACTCCTTTCCTTTCTAAAAATTTAAATATTTGTTCTGACTGTTCTTCTTTAAATTTCTTGATTGGACAGTTTGGATCACTATTGTTTAAGTCGATGTTATCCTCTGTATTCAATAAGAAATCCGAAGTTCACAATGTTCCCTAGTGGTCAACTGAAATTTGATGCATGAGAAAAAAAAAGTAATTAAAGTAAAAGTAACCAACCCGCGGCCCGCCTTGAATATTTTTTGCGGCCCGTGAGATTTATCACACTTTTACAAAATATATTTATTTTATAATGGCCAAAGTAGTGAAAAACAATGTATTAAAAAATACATTATGTGTGCATCCATATATTCAAAAATTAACTGACGAAATTATGAAAAAAATTAACTTTGATTTTAAAATAATATTCTTGCGAATGTATGACAGATATTGCTTGTTTTATTTATGAGTTTATAGTTATGAGTTCGCAGAATAATTAAATTATATTCTGCGAATGCATGATGTGAGTGCATCTTGGAATATTTAATATAAGAGGTTCTGTGTTTCACTTTAAGTGACCTCAGTGATGCAGTGGCCTTCCCTAGATACGCATAGTTGATTGTTGATAGCAGAGCAAACCAGACTCTTACTTGAAGTTGTGAGCGCTTTTGGTTCAACTAACAGCTGCGAATCGCTTTTTTTTCTAAAATGAAATTGACCAAGCACAAAACACGCTCAAGCATAATGGAACTCTAACCTGCAACACCAATTACGATATGCAAATAACCAAATTGAGATCGATTTGCAAAAGCTAAGTGAAAGACAGGAGAAATAAATGTCGTACTAGTAAAATAAATATTTTTTTTATGATTTCATTTTTTTTATTTCGTTTATATATTTCATTTTTTGTGTAATATATTTCTTTACAATGCGCGTTTAGTATCATTGTTATTATATTATCAATGTTTACATGTAAGAATAGTAGTAAACACAAAACTAATAACTCATTATGTTTAAAATTTTCACTTAAAAAAATGTTTATAGTGGGTCTAAATCTAATATGGAGATATATAATTTTATATGCGGCCCGCGGAGTTATGATGCATTTCCAAATTGACCCCCAAGATTATTTGGATTGGCCACCCCTGCCTTAAAGGATAGTATAAAAATGCCTCGAATTGAGACGGGAATATAATTCAATAACTCTTTACGCAAATTCGAATTCAAGGAAAAGTTTTTCAACGATATTGATGTCTGCAATGTTTGGAAAAAAATATATAGAGACAAAAAGAATCTCGAAGCAAATTGAAATCACAAGATAATTATGGAAGACGGAAATTACAATTAATGATCTTCGGAAGAAATAATTCATGTAGTATATGAAAATTTTTCCATGTTACATACGAATTTTCCTTTCTACTTGACAGCAGGCAAAGTGACACAAATTTTCATAAGTAATGATGTTTATCTTCTCGGACCAAATTTCTTTCTACTCCTGATCAAATTTTTTACTCAGGCGGAAGTCATGAGCGTACTCACAAATTGTAGTTCCGTAAGATTCCTGGATCAGACAGAATTTCAAATGAGATCATAATACAATTTTATTAACTTTCATATGCTTCTTTTCCAAGATCATTAATACGCTTAAATCTTGGTATTTTTTCCTGGTGTGTGAAAAAGTACAGCCACTCCGAAAAATTCCTAACTTACCAAAGTTACCAAACTCGGAAATTTTAGAGGTATTAGTCTAATTTTTTCCTTTGGAGAATGTTTCGAAAAACTATTTATTAATAGAATTACCTGGGGTTTGTTAACTGGTAATCTATTTAGCAATGATAATTATGAATTTTGTTATGCAAAAAAATAATGAGGATTCTCTTTTGTGTTTGAAGAAAATTGTGGATAAAGGTAAAAAAGAAAAATCTTCACATCGGTTTAATTTTTTTTTATATATTAAAGAAATCTTTGACTACGCTTTCTAATAGCCTTTGCTGTCTAGCGGATGACTTTTTACAGAATAGAACAGCCATAATCATTTTGGGGTTTTTTCAGTAAACATCAACTATTGAAAATTTAGAGGTCTGTTTCTGGCTCTATCTTTTGGAATGTAATCTAAATATAAATTGAAACTAATAATCTGCAAAAGAAACTTGCACACAAATGAAAGTTGTTGAGAAACTATTACTTATGCTGACAACTAACTTTAACGTTTTCAAAGCAGGTTCCAGTATGACCTCTGTACTCAATAAGCCTTAAATTTTGCTTCAAGCTGATCGAAAACAATCAAACTAGAATTCAAACTCATGAAATCAAAATTTATGCTCAGTAAAAAAACAACAACTTTTCACTGACCAAATTATCAAATGTTTTTCAAAAGGTTTTCCCATTATGTTGTAAGAGAAGTGAAATACTTAGGGCTCCTCCTAAACAGCAAATTCTTCTCGAAAATTGGATTTACACGAATTGTACGCAACTCCTTTTGAATTAAATCTAATGTAACTTCCATTATTTATGCACATAATGTTGCACCTTTCATTTCTTATGCTTTCGACGTTTGCACAAAAAAAAGTTTTGTGTACTGAAAAAAAGATCAATCTTTAATTTCTTTGACGAGTGCAGAGATTCATTATGTTGCGAATTATTTGTGGACATCAGGCAATTAGTTATGATTTTGCTTTTGTCCTTGACGTGATTGCACTTATGGGCATCATTTTTTTGAGTAACACAAGTTACGAAAACATCTCAATCAATCATCTGAAAATAGCTATGACTGTTCAATGCCAATTTCAGCTCTACCACATCCATCGAAGAGAAATTCAATCAACATCACTCCTAACAATAAATTTATAGTTAACACTGCTGGCATTAAAATAAATAACAAAATAGGTTTTCCCTACGTCCTCTATAAGAATGATCACGAATTAGAATACGACCAATACAGAATTCAAAACGAATGTACTGTGTTTATTGTCGAACTGTTATGCATAGAATTTGAATTAGACTGAATAAAAGAGCAAAACCATTCCTATTCAAAATGTGTAATTTGCACTGAATCGCTGACTTCTTTAGAATCCCTGAAAAATATTGCCTCGTACAATGATATTTATTGTTAACATTTTGAAAATTTTAATGAACAATATGCATTGCATTTTCCATTTGTTCGGAGTTATACAGGAATATTCTGCAATAAACGAGTTGATTTACTCTCGAAAGAAGCCTCCAAACCGGATATATGAGATTAATGTAAACATAGAAAAATCTTATTTTAAAAAGACACTCAAAGACAAAACCAATAATCCGTGGAATTCATTAAACATAGCATAATCAATGCTTCTATCGCAAAAAAAAAAAAAAAATACATTCTCTTTATTCCCCAAAAGTTTAGCACTCAGCAATTTTTTTTACTGATTGCTCAGTTTATGACTGAATGTGTTAATTTTAATTCCTATTTAAATAGCTTTAAAGTATGTTAAATGATCTTTACAACTTCTGTGTAGACGAAGTGCAGAATATCGATCAAATTCTTTTTACAGGCTTGAACAACTTAGAATAATTTTAAGAAAAAACTGACACTACAAAAAGTCAAATGGATACTAAAATGTTGTGAACTCTTTAATAAGAAGTCTGCTTTTATAGCTTTTTGTAACTTTGTAAATTCTCATTTTAATGTTTTTTAAATTCCTTTTTTCTCTCTCTCTCTCTTTATTTCTATTTTGCGATGTTATCTGTCGTTTTAAATTTACTTTTATTTGATGTTTTCAATATTTTGTCATTGAATTGTTTAGTACTTATATCTGTAAGCCTCATATGATACTTTACGGTACGGTACATAAGGATTTCATGTAAATTTTAACATAAAAAATATGCTAGATGCTTTAATAATTTTGAAGAAGAAATTATGATTAATTTATAAAAATAAATAAACATAAAACAAAAAAATACCACATTGAAAAATATCAGTATGTTCTATAGGGATTATTACAAATTGAAAAAAAAAATCTGTATAATTATTTTTAAAGTAAATTTAAAAGATAAAAGAATCTTAAGTTTAGTTTGCATCAATATACAATTTAAAGTAACAAATAAACTGTCACCAATTGCCAAATTGTTGACTGCTTAGTTTGTTAGAAACAGATAAACATGTTACATGTATGTTTGAAAGTGTTTGTTTATTGATTTGATAATAAGTTTACTATTTGCCTTGTAGTATTTATTGCACATCACTATATTTTTCAGATTACAATTAAATAATGACTCGACTGTACCAGTGGTAAAAGACTCAGAGAGCAAGGAGGATAATACAAGTTTGAATTTGTTGCCTGCATGCCAGTCATCATTTTCAGAAATGATGGCGAATATGACAACATATTAAGCTTCTCTCATTGATAACCAGTTCGCTTGATGGGAGATTTAGGGATTTTCTACCGCATGAGATATAAATTCGTGGAAATTATAATTAAAATTAGTCCCGGTGGGCAATGACCTTAACATCCTCACTCGTCAGGGACATATGCATTAGTGAAACACATTACCACACCTACATTAGTAAACATTACGCATTACATTAGCGGAAAGCAATACATACATTGGCCTACATTGGTTAAACGCAAGGTTTAACAATAGGAAAATTAAATAAATAAGAAATCGCGAAGAAAGTTAAAAAAAATATTATTATAATTTATTTTAAATTAAAAATTAAAGATGACATAATACAAAATTAGGGCGAATACTGATTGGATGACAAAGGGTGAATTCAATTATATGATAACCTTTCTGAGGTGTTACTCAAGATTAGCTTTGGAAACTAAATTACCAATAATATCTGAATATTTCACAATATTTTATATATTAAATACAGTATTTACAATACTTCACAATATATTATTTTACAGTATTTTATATATAAAAATATATTAAGAATATTTTACCTATTCTTTCTTTTAAAGAATACGTAAAATAAGTAGAAATTTAAGGCTTTTGATGAAAAAATACACAAAAGTTTTATGTATTCCAATGTTCTTTTATGTAAATTCAAATATTCAATTCCAAACACAAATTATATGCTTTTTTTCAAATATTTACAATTTTAATATTATTGATTAATTGAGTCATGATTGCTGGTTGTACCATAAAAAAATATTATCTATATGGATTAGATTTGAGAATGATTATCTAGGATTTGTTGTTGAAGGTACCGCTCTGAAAGTAGACATAATTGGTAATGGAACGAATGTTTGGTATTGAATTAGACTATATATTGAGTTGGAATATATCGCATATGATATCAAAAACTAAGGAACATAAAAAATAAAAATATTTCTGGAATATATTATTTAATTTAAGAAATAATGCTATCATCGAGATATTATTTACTTAAAAAAATTATCTATAGACTATTCTATTTATCAACAGAGACTATGGTTCATGAGGAAAATACTTAAGAGAATTGGAAAATATTAAATTACTATAGATGGTTAAATGGTAAGATATTCCATTGTTAAAGAAGAAAGAATTCTCAGACAACGGCAAAAAATAGTTTATTATTTTATTATTCATGGGAAAAAAATCTCAATGAAAGTAAAAAAGAAATTTGATAAATTGGTGGAGTTACCATTAAAAATGTATTACATAGTCAGTCTCAATTTTATTAACGTCAAGATAAAAAGGATTAAAGACAAAGAGATTCCCTTTTCACATAAGGGTAGTCAGATATTAATGAAGATAAAAATTTAATGTAGTATCATCGCAGACATTACAAGTGATTAACTCAATTAACTGTATGCCAGACTTTATGAATTTTTCAAATGATCCATGCATTATTGATTTTAACATGCAATGTGTTTAATACATGAATTAACTAGATGAAAACATTATTCAATGGTTTCATCAAGTGACAGCTTAAGTCAGTGGTTCTCAAAGGGTGAACCTTAGAAAGTTACGGGTACGCCCTGTGGTGTTAAAGAGAAATATGTGCCCAGAAATAAAAATAAATACGTTACTCTTTTTCTTGCAAATTTTCCCATTCAAAGATTGTTACATTACAAACACAATTTCATTATTTTCTGGTTGCTTTTTCTACGCCAAACAGAAATAATGCGCCAAAGAAGGTTTCCGCGAAAACAGGTGCAGTAACTTTCAATATTTTCTACCAGGAATTTTACTACTACTACACCACACCACATCACTGTGTCTAGAGCTAAGTTGCCCCTATACAGTTTGGGAATGATGTGGGTGAGAAGTCTGAATGGGCTCTGTGACGCTCTACGGATATATGAGACCGGGACCTACGGTTTAAAGTGGATTTCGAATCACTACACCAGGAGCTCTAGCGACTATGTGATTTTCGATGTTATAATAGCTCCATTGTAGTTTCTGAGACTCCGCCGTCTGCAAATAATAATCTGTGGAATTGACCATCTGAATATAAAACTATGAGGCATTAGTGAATGATGCTTAATTTGCATATAGTAAACCTACATTTATTTGTAGGTTTTTACATGCGCTCCGACTTCAAAGAGGTTGAGAACAACACATTTAAGTTGTCATTTTATGCATACTAAGCAAATATTTAAAAGTTTTTTGAATAATTTATCAACAAAATGGAATTGAAATACATATTAAAAAATAGATACACATTAAGAAAAAGAAATATTTGGAAAAATAAATCAAGGACAAATATATCGGGAAGATAATCATAAATTTAACAAATAAGGAAGAATAGACTAAATTTGACATACTCGTAGCAATTATATCTGTTGCCTTGATTAATTACCATATAAATTATCACACTGATGACTTTGATTGATATATTCACAATTCACCAGAAATATTTTAAATGAAGTTTTCTCATTAACCAACAATTACATTCACGGGGATAAAAAAATATATTATTTGTACATATTTATTGGCGATATTTCCTGTTCCTTCTTGGGTGGTCACATAATAGAAGAAATCACAACAAAGAAGAAAAAGTAAAGATAGTTTCATTCTTTCAGGAGTGTTTGGGTCTTTTTGACCCTGTGTGTATATTAAAGTTTTAAGGAAACTTAACATGGCGACAATGACAGGACAAGCATCAGAGAGTCAGAGATTTTTTTTTGTTTTCGAGTGTTCCTCTGAATACGAATTCGGTGCAAGTTCATATTATTCCAAAATTAATAGAATTTCTCGGGACGTGAACATGAAAATAGAATCTATTTAATATTTGAACAATGAAGAATATAATTATGAATTTTATTTTGGAAAAGATGGAAAATAAATACCTCCTTCAAATTGCACCAACACAATTTGTTAATTTTCTATCGCACTTACCCGTCGAATACTTGCAGAGCTCTAACGGGTTTCTGCGTGGCAAGAATACGACTTAACATAATTATTTGAAATAAATTATTGTCGAACTTTAAACGAGCATTTATAAAGGAAGAACAAAATAAAAAAAAAAAAAAAAAAATAAATGTATTTTACTTTGTGTCAAAAGAACCGTAAAAAGGGTTTTAAATATGTCAGAGAAGTAGAGCTCCTAACAAATTAGATGTCCTTCATCAATGTTAAAAGTAGCAGCCATTATCTACTCGTAAAAAATGTGATAAATCTTTAGTAAAACGCAATCTCTTATCACATGGAAAGATTATTCTGAAGAATATAATAATGAATGGATTTCTTCTACCTCAAGAAGTACCAAAAATATCGTAATTTGCATACATGCAGGAAAATTCAATTGGAATACTTGTATGTATTGAATAACAAGTTTTCGTGCTCTATTTTCTTAAAATTTCAATGTAAATGTAATTTAAAACACAGATTGTATTATAATTTGATAACATTTTAAGGAGATAATAGTATAATAGTATTTATTTTGCATGTAAAGTAGCACCGAAAAGTTATACTTAAAAAGAGAGTACAAAACTAGAGGTAAATTAAAATTATTTTCTATTTTAAGATTGCTATTTAAAGGAAATAATAAGCAAACATATGATATATGTTTGCTTATTATAGGGATATATAAGGAAATATTCAAATATTAAAAATAATTTATTTTCTTTTTGTTAAAATAGATGATACGTTGATGAGAAATTAGTTTAAAAACTGGAGTCGAATTGACCCCACTCATGAGTTAATGTCAAAATTGAGTGCATGTACAGGAGAGCTAAGTAAAATCTTTTGTTCAAATAAAAGGAAAATATAATTTTAAAATTATTTTTGTCAAAAAACATTATTGTTATATGTGATACAAACTCATGGTTTTATATATTACAACTTAGGTGTATAAATACTAATCATTCAATGCTTTTACATTGTACAAGTAATTGTAATATACAGGATGATTCAACGGTCATAGGAAAAATGTACAGGGATGGTACAGTTTACGAAAACATATATATTTTAGATAAGAACGTATGGTCGTAAGTGTCAGAGGGTAGAGGCTGAAACAAATAACAACAACAATAAAAGGAGACACGACAAGAAGAACATTGTTTATTCACAACATAATTGCCCTTTTTCGATTCAATGTTTAAAATAAATGCTCTGTAGCATGGAAGGAGGAATAGTGAACTCTTCCAGAGACGCCAAATCATTTCACTCACTCTTACAGCCACAATATAGTAGTAATACCACCACTTGATAACAGTACCACTTTGATAGTCGAGAAACGGGGTCCTCAATTGAATGAATGAAAGTCTCATAAATCAAAACAATGTTCAAAAACAGAATAAAAATAGATTATAGTTAACATCGGTTTGATTTGGTTTCATTGTCGCTCTACGATCATTTTTTACACACTTTGAGCTAATCAGACCGGGACCTACAGTTTAACGTGGATTCCTAATCACTAACAGACATCCATGTCACAGCCAGGATTCGAATTAGTTAACATCGGGGTTGCTAGCCAGAGGACTTGAAACTCATCACGTGACGGATATCATTTGGCGCAGTGTGTCTGGATGTTGCCAGAAATATGTTTGAAAGTATGTTCATTCTTCAAGACGTCATTTCCGACCATATTTTACTACACAAAAAATGCATGTTTTAATACATTGACCCATGATGACAATGTTCAAAACTTGTCCTATAACCGTTGAATCACCCTACATATGTATTAAATAAATGTATGTAACTTGCGTAACAATTTTATATTATGTAAATACAAACTACTTAACAAATTGAGTCAATATATTTTATTTATTTCAGCCTATTGAGAGTTACTTAGCATAACAAAAACCTAAGCCGATAAAAAAATTCTGCATCAAACAAATAAATGACCGGGTAGCAGAAATAAATTCTGTCTGGAGAGGGATCACTTATGTCTGTGCTTGTACACTTCAGAATTTGCTTTGATGCACATTGTTGATGCAGTATTCTGTAATGGAACACATAGTTTGAAATGACAATAGTTCGAAATTTTGTAGATCAATAAATTGCATTTTATAAAGAATTTTTTTATTACTGTTGAAAAACATTTCTAAAATATATTTTGCAATTATACTTTACCCATTTGTATTTGATCTGATTTATTTCTAAAAAGGTTTACTATCACAACATCAAAGGAAAACTTTAATGAATAATTCATGAAAAAAAATGTCGCAATAATCTCGAACATTTTATGAAATCTTTTAATAGTTATTTGTATAATAATAATGATGGGAAACGGCTTTATATCAAATAAAGAAGACATGATTACGCACCAATAAAAATTAAATATGGGTGAAAATAGTGTACGTGATTCATGCTAATATACTTCAACATGACAAATTATAAATTTGATTCTTTACTTTAAGAATAATATATACAGATAATGACACATTCTTTATTATACGATCCTTTATCAGGACTTGTCAGTCGGTTTCATGGATTTGCTATAGATGTTGCTGTTGACCAAGTGGGATAAACACTACATCAGAATCAATAGTGACTTTTTAATAAGAGAAGTCATATAGACTGATAATATTACATATAATACTGGTGTAATCATGCTTTCTCCTATGCATTTCAAGAGTTCATCCTGTGATGTTTAGGAGAAAGGGTCAGTAGGCCTCGAGACTTTCATCGAGACTCAATCTTGCGTATAAGCTGACCTACAGACTCTCACCCAGAGAGGAAGTATTTTTGCGCCTCCAGCGGGTACCCGAATATCTTTATTTTCGGCTAAGAAGTGGAATCCTTCCATAAATCTATAATTACAATATATATCTTTAATTGTGTTAAATATAGCCTATCTGTTATTGTTTTTGTGTGTGTAAATAAAGCTGTGTGTTATCAAACCTGTATCTCACTTCTCAACCCAACCACGCCCAGTTACAATCCAGCAGCACACCCTGCACACTACAATACATAAAAGCATTATCCTCTTTTTCTTCTTGTGCGTGTGGTGTAGAAATCTCTCCATGGTAAACACTACATAACTCAAAATCTACCATATCAATGATTCAATCATTTTTAAATACCTATCTTTGAAAAAAAATTCAAACTGTACTTTTCTTTGAGTAGAAATAAAACTGACACCCAAAATATTGATCATTTCACTCACATGAATAAAAGAAAAAAAGAGATCTTCCGCTAATAAAAATAGAAAACCCATTCATTATTTAAAACGTATTGAAGCAGATGTGATATTGCTCGTCGAAAGTTTCATTAATTAAGGAAATTTATTGATATCGTTTCATTTAAGTAGTGAAACCCAGCCGTGAGAATAAAAAAGAAAACCTCTTTTTACTCGAAACAAAGAATTCATTAAATTAATATCGCATATTTCTCTCCCTTTTATTCTCTAAAAGGAAAATATGATTTTAATGATTCTAAAGAAAATGCTTCATTGTTATAGAATGAATTAAATTGGGGAATATATCGTAAAACATTCAGAAAGGAATTCCGTGCTGTACTTCCTTTCCCAACCGATACCGTGTACCGAAATTTAATTAAGTGTGGTTTCCTGGAAAAAGAAGGTTCAAAATTAAATTGCAGCAAAGGTTCTCTCTCAGTTCAAGTGATGCTTTATTAGAGAATTTATTTGCAGTTTAATTAAAGATTACTGAAGCAAGTTTTTTTATATATATCTATTGTACGTATTTTATTTCCTCTTGACAAAAAAATATAAAGTGTTCGTATTGCCATTATTCTTACACTTTATTGTGTGATAAACGATATTAGTAATATAGGTGAAGAGCTTCATATAAGCACAGAAGCACAATTTTTTTTAAATTAATGTTTTTCACTAAGTATAAATTATATGTACGATTGTAACTACTATAATCGTTTTGATAATAGATACCACGTTGGTGGTATTGGGGTTCCTAACCCGAGCTGAGATAACCAGCCGGTTCGAAACTCAACAGAAACACGACAAAAAAATGGGTCTACAATGTGTTTAAACGAGGAAATTGTTCAGCCGGTCTTTCATACACAAATTGCATTTGAACGTTGTTGCCTGGTGAAAAGTTGTTGTGATGCCTCGTGTAACAAGCAGAAATACGTACCGGCACGTTTCTGACTTTGATAAAGGTCGAATTGTAGCGTACCGGGATTTCGGTTTATCGTATCGCAGTATTGCTGCTCGCGTCGGTGTAGATCCAATGACTGTTAGCAGAATATGGAATCGATGGGTTCAGGACTTTAATACGGATCTCTCGTTCTCATCTCTTGTTCGCATTGACAGCACTAAGTATAAATTAACACCCGTGGCTCTACCCTTTATTCGAGCCCTGCGAAACCCTACGTTTCAGCAGGATAATGCACAATCGCATGTTGCCGGTATTGTACGAACCTTCTTTGATACGGAAAATGTATATTAAAAAGTATATTTCACGCATCCAGCGCGCACCTGAGTATCCTTATTTTCGGCCTACAAGTGGAATACTTCCACTAATCTGTAATTATATGTCTATAACTGTGTTAAATATTGTCTATTTGTAATTGTTTATGTGGGGTATTTGTGCGTATGTGAGTGCGTATAAATAAATCTGTACGTTCTCAAACCTGTGTTTTAAGTCTCAACCCATCCACACCCAGTTACAATCCATCTGTATACCCTTGCATGCTACAATACATAAAAGTGTTCTCTTTTTTCTTCTTGTGTGTGTAGTGTTGAAAGCTCTCCACGGTAAACACTGCATAACTCAAAATCTATCGTACCAATGGTGAGTCATTTTTAAATTCTTATCCTTGAAAAACAATTCAAACTTTACTTTTTTTGTGTAGAAATAAGACTGACATATACACTCGAAATATGGATAATTTCACTCACATGAATAAAAAAAAAGAGATCTTCCACTAATAAAAATAGAAAACCCATTCATTATTTAAAACGTATTGAAGCAGATGTGATGGTGCTCGTTAAAAGTTTCATTAATTAAGGAAATTTATTGATATAAATTCATTTAAGTAATGAAACCCAGCCGTGAGAAAGAAAGAAAAACTCTCTTTACTCGAAACAAAGAATTTATTAAATTAATATCGCATATTTCTCTCCCTTTTATTCTCTAAAAGGAAAATATGATTTTAATGATTCTAAAGAAAATGCTTCATTGTTATAAAATGAATTAAATTCGGGATTATATCGCAAAACATTTCGAAAGGAAATTCCGTACATCCGATACCGTGTACCGAAATTTAATTAATTGTGGTTTCCTGGAAAAAGAAGGTTCAAAATTAAATTGCAGCAAAGGTTCTCTCTCAGTTCAAGTGATGCCTTATTAGAAAATTTATTTGCAGTTTAATTAAAGATTACTGAATCAGGTTTTTCTTATATATATCTATAGTATGTATTTTATTTCCACTTGACAAAAAATATAAAGTATTCGTATTGTCATTATTTTTAAACTTTATTGTGTGATAAACGATATTAGTAATATAGGAGAAAAACTTTATAGAAGCATAACAGCACAAATTTTTTTTGATTAATGTTTGTCACCAAGTGTAAATTATATTTACGATTGTAACTACTATAATAGAATGGATAACAGATACCACGTTGGTGGTATTGGGGTTCCTAACCCTAGCTGAGATAACCAGCCGGTTCGAAACTCAACAGAAACAGAACAAAAAATTGTGTCTACAATGTGTTTAAACGAGGAAATTGTTCAGCCAGTTTCTCCTACACAAATTGCATTTGAACGTTGTTGCCTGGTGAAAAGTTGCTGTGATGCCTCGTCTTGGAAGCAGAAATGCGTACCAGCACGTTTCTGACTTTGATAAAAGTCGTATTGTAGCGTACCGGGATTTCTGTTTATCGTATCGCAGTATTGCCGCTCCCTTCGATCGAGATCCAATGACTGTTAGCAGAATATGGAATCGATGCGTTCAGGACTTTAATACGGATCTCTCGTCCTCATCTCTTGTTCGCATTGACAGCACTTTGAACAGTGCACGTTATACACTGAAGTGACAAAAGTCATGGGATAGCAATATGCAAATTTTCAGATGGCAGTAGCATCGCGTAGAACAGGTATAAATGCGCAGTGCTTTCGCAGAGCTTTCATTTCTGTTCAAGTTATTCATGTGAAGAGATTTTGACGTGATGATGACCGCACGACGGGAATTAACAGACTTTGAACGCGGAACATTAGTTGGAGCTAGACGCATGGGTCATACCATTTCGGAACTCGTTAGGGAATTCAACATTCCCAGATCCACTGTGTCAAGATTGTGCCGAGAGTAGGAAATTTCAGGCATAACATCCCACCATGGACAGCGCAGTGGTCGACCGCCTGCACTTAACGACCGAGACCGGCGACGTCTGGAAAGAGTCGTAAATTCTAACAGACCAGCAGCACTGCGTCAAATAACCGCATAAATCAATGTGGGACGTACAAGGGACTTGTCTGTTAGAACTGTGCGGAGAAATTTGGCTTTCTTGCGCTATTCCAGCAGAAGACCGACTGGAGTGCCTTTACTGACAGAACGACATCACTTGCAGCGACTCTCGTGGGCACGTGAGCATATCGGTTGGTCCCTAGATGAATGGAAAACCGTGGCCTGGTCCGATGAGTCACGATTTCAGTTGATACTAGCTGATGGTAGGGTTCGAGTGTGGCGCAGACCCCACGAAGCCATGGACCCAAACTGTCAGCAAGGCACTGTTCAAGCTGGTGGTGGCTCCATAATGGTGTGGGCTGTTTTTTCATGGCATGGACTTGGTCCTCTGGTGGGACTGGACCGAACATTGACTGGAAATGCTTATGTTCAGCAACTTGGAGATCACTTGCAGCCATTCATGGACTTCATGTACCCAAACAACGAAGGGATTTTTATGGATGACAATGCGCCATGTCACCGGGCCACAACTGTTCGCGATTGGTTTGAAGAACATTCTGGACAATTCCAACGAATGATCTGGCCACCTAGATCGCCCGACATGAATCCCATCGAGCATTTATGGGACATCATCGAGAGGTGTGATCGTGCCCGAAATCCTGCACCATCAACGCTTTCACAATTATGGACGTCTATCTAGACAGCATGGCTCAATATTCCTGCAGAAGCCTTCCAGCGACTTGTTGAGTCCATGCGACGTCGAGTTGCTGCACTTTGCCGGGCGAAAGGAGGGCCGACACGATATTAAGAGGTATCCCATGACTTTTGTCACTTCAGTTTATTTCTGGTGTGTTACAACCCGTGGCTCTACCCTTTATTCGAGCCCTGCGAAACCCTACGTTTCAGCAGGATAATGCACAATCGCATGTTGCCTGTATTGTACGAACCTTTCTTGATACGGAAAATGTATATTAAAAAGTATATTTCACGCATCCAGCGCGCACCTGAGTATCCTTATTTTCGGCCTACAAGTGGAATACTTCCACGAATCTGTAATTTTATGTCTATAACTGTGTTAAATATTGTCTATTTGTAATTGTTTATGTGGGGTATTTGTGCGTATGTGAGTGTGTATAAATAAATCTGTACGTTCTCAAACCTGTGTTTTAAGTCTCAACCCATCCACACCCAGTTACAATCTAGCTGCATATCCTTGCACGCTACGGTACATAAAAATGTTCGCTACTTTTTTCTTCTTGTGCGTGTAGTGTAGAAATCTCTCCATGGTAAACACTGCATGATTCAAAATCTGTGGTGAATGATTTTTAAATTCCTGTCTTTAAAAAACAATTCTAACTTAACTATTCTTTGAGTAGAAATAAAACTGACACACTCGAAATATTGATCATTTCACTCACATGAATAAAAGTAAAAAAGAGATCTTTCACCAATAAAAATAGAAAACCCATTCATTATTTAAAACGTATTGAAGCAGATGTGGTGGTGCTGGTTGAAAGTTTCATTAATTAAGGAAATTTATAGATATCAATTCATTTAAGTAATGAAACCCAGCCGTGAGAAAGAAAGAAAAACTCTCTTTACTCGAAACAAAGAATTTATTAAATTAATATCGCATATTTCTCTCCCTTTTATTCTCTAAAAGGAAAATATGATTTTAATGATTCTAAAGAAAATGCTTCATTGTTATAAAATGACTTAAATTCGGGATTATATCGCAAAACATTCAGAAAGGAATTCCTTTTCCATCCGATACCGTGTACCGAAATTTAATTAATTGTGATTTCCTGGAAAAAGAAGGTTCAAAATTAAATTGCAGCAAAGGTTCTCTCTCAGTTCAAGTGATGCCTTATTAGAAAATTTATTTGCAGTTTAATTAAAGATTACTGAATCAGGTTTTTCTTATATATATCTGTAGCACGTATTTTATTTCCACTTGACAAAAAATATAAAGTATTCGTATTGTCATTATTTTTACACTTTATTGTGTGATAAACGATATTAGTAATATAGGAGAAAAGCTTTATAGAAGCATAACAGCACAAATTTTTTTTGATTAATGTTTGTCACCAAGTATAAATTATATTTACGATTGTAACTACTATAATAGAATGGATAATAGATACCACGTTCGTGGTATTGGGGTTCCTAACCCTAGCTGAGATAACCAGCCGGTTCGAAACTCAACAGAAACAGAACAAAAAATTGTGTCTACAATGTGTTTAAACGAGGAAATTGTTCAGCCAGTTTCTCCTACACAAATTGCATTTGAACGTTGTTGCCTGGTGAAAAGTTGCTGTGATGCCTCGTCTTGGAAGCAGAAATGCGTACCAGCACGTTTCTGACTTTGATAAAAGTCGTATTGTAGCGTACCGGGATTTCTGTTTATCGTATCGCAGTATTGCCGCTCCCGTCGATCGAGATCCAATGACTGTTAGCAGAATATGGAATCGATGCGTTCAGGACTTTAATACGGATCTCTCGTCCTCATCTCTTGTTCGCATTGACAGCACTTTGAACAGTGCACGTTATACACTGAAGTGACAAAAGTCATGGGATAGCAATATGCAAATTTTCAGATGGCAGTAGCATCGCGTAGAACAGGTATAAATGCGCAGTGCTTTCGCAGAGCTTTCATTTCTGTTCAAGTTATTCATGTGAAGAGGTTTTGACGTGATGATGACCGCACGACGGGAATTAACAGACTTTGAACGCGGAACATTAGTTGGAGCTAGACGCATGGGTCATACCATTTCGGAACTCGTTAGGGAATTCAACATTCCCAGATCCACTGTGTCAAGATTGTGCCGAGAGTAGGAAATTTCAGGCATAACATCCCACCATGGACAGCGCAGTGGTCGACCGCCTGCACTTAACGACCGAGACCGGCGACGTCTGGAAAGAGTCGTAAATTCTAACAGACCAGCAGCACTGCGTCAAATAACCGCATAAATCAATGTGGGACGTACAAGGGACTTGTCTGTTAGAACTGTGCGGAGAAATTTGGCTTTCTTGCGCTATTCCAGCAGAAGACCGACTGGAGTGCCTTTACTGACAGAACGACATCACTTGCAGCGACTCTCGTGGGCACGTGAGCATATCGGTTGGTCCCTAGATGAATGGAAAACCGTGGCCTGGTCCGATGAGTCACGATTTCAGTTGATACTAGCTGATGGTAGGGTTCGAGTGTGGCGCAGACCCCACGAAGCCATGGACCCAAACTGTCAGCAAGGCACTGTTCAAGCTGGTGGTGGCTCCATAATGGTGTGGGCTGTTTTTTCATGGCATGGACTTGGTCCTCTGGTGGGACTGGACCGAACATTGACTGGAAATGCTTATGTTCAGCAACTTGGAGATCACTTGCAGCCATTCATGGACTTCATGTACCCAAACAACGAAGGGATTTTTATGGATGACAATGCGCCATGTCACCGGGCCACAACTGTTCGCGATTGGTTTGAAGAACATTCTGGACAATTCCAACGAATGATCTGGCCACCTAGATCGCCCGACATGAATCCCATCGAGCATTTATGGGACATCATCGAGAGGTGTGATCGTGCCCGAAATCCTGCACCATCAACGCTTTCACAATTATGGACGTCTATCTAGACAGCATGGCTCAATATTCCTGCAGAAGCCTTCCAGCGACTTGTTGAGTCCATGCGACGTCGAGTTGCTGCACTTTGCCGGGCGAAAGGAGGGCCGACACGATATTAAGAGGTATCCCATGACTTTTGTCACTTCAGTGTATTTCTGGTGTGTTACAACCCGTGGCTCTACCCTTTATTCGAGCCCTGCGAAACCCTACGTTTCAGCAGGATAATGCACAATCGCATGTTGCCGGTATTGTACGAACCTTCTTTGATACGGAAAATGTATATTAAAAAGTATATTTCACGCATCCAGCGCGCACCTGAGTATCCTTATTTTCGGCCTACAAGTGAAATACTTCCACGAATCTGTAATTATATGTCTATAACTGTGTTAAATATTCTCTATTTCTAATTGTTTATGTGGGGTATTTGTGCGTATGTGAGTGTGTATAAATAAATCTGTACGTTCTCAAACCTGTGTTTTAAGTCTCAACCCATCCACACCCAGTTACAATCTAGCTGCATATCCTTGCACGCTACGGTACATAAAAATGTTCGCTACTTTTTTCTTCTTGTGCGTGTGGTGTAGAAATCTCTCCATGGTAAACACTGCATGATTCAAAATCAGTGGTGAATGATTTTTAAATTCCTGTCTTTAAAAAACAATTCAAACTTAACTATTCTTTGAGTAGAAATAAAACTGACACACTCGAAATATTGATCATTTCACTCACATGAATAAAAGTAAAAAAGAGATCTTTCACCAATAAAAATAGAAAACCCATTCATTATTTAAAACGTATTGAAGCAGATGTGGTGGTGCTGGTTGAAAGTTTCATTAATTAAGGAAATTTATAGATATCAATTCATTTAAGTAATGAAACCCAGCCGTGAGAAAGAAAGAAAAACTCTCTTTACTCGAAACAAAGAATTTATTAAATTAATATCGCATATTTCTCTCCCTTTTATTCTCTAAAAGGAAAATATGATTTTAATGATTCTAAAGAAAATGCTTCATTGTTATAAAATGAATTAAATTCGGGGATATATCGCAAAACATTTAGAAAGGAATTCCGTGCTATACCTCCTTTCCCATCCGATACCGTGTACCGAAATTTAATTAAGTGTGGTTTCCTGGAAAAAGAAGGTTCAAAATTAAATTGCAGCACAGGTTCTCTCTCAGTTCAAGTGATGCCTTATTAGAGAATTTATTTGCAGTTTAATTAAAGATTATTGAAGCAAGTTTTTTTTTTATATATATACGTATTTTATTTCCTCGTAACAAAAAAAATACAAAGTGTTCTTATTGCCATTATTTTTTATATTTTATTATGAGATAAGCAATATTAGTAATATAGGAGAAAAGCCTTATAGAAGCACACAAGAACCTATTTTTTAAATTAATGTTTGTCACCAAGTATAAATTATATGTACGATTGTAACTAGTATAATCGTTTGGATAATAGATACCACGTTGGTGGTATTGGGGTTCCTAACCCGAGCTGAGATAAAAAGCCGGTTCGAAACTCAACAGAAACAGAATAAAAAAAATGGGTCTACAATGTGTTTAAACGAGGAAATTGTTCAGCCGGTCTTTCATACACAAATTGCATTTGAACGTCGTTGCCTGGTGGAAAGTTGTTGTGATGCCTCGTGTAATAAGCAGAAATACGTACCAGCCCGTTTCTGACTTTGATAAAGGTCGAATTGTAGCGTACCGGGATTTCGGTTTATCGTATCGATGTATTGCTGCTCGCGTCGGTGGAGATCCAATGACTGTTAGCAGAATATGGAATCGATGCGTTCCGGACGGTAATACGGACCTCTCCTCCTCGCCTCTTGTTCGCATTGACGGCACTTTGGACAGTGCACGTTACATTTCTGGTGTGTTACGACCGGTGACTCTACCCTTTATTCGAGCCCTGCGAAATCGTATGTTTCTGCAGGATAATGCAAGATCGCATGTTGCCGGTATTGTACGAACCTTCCTTGATACGGAAAATGTATATTAAAAAGTATATTTCACGCATCCAGCGCGTACCTGAGTATCCTTATTTTCGGCCTACAAGTGGAATCCTTATACGAATCTATAATTATATGTCTTTAACTGTGTTAAATATAGTCTGTCTCTAATTGTTCATGTGTGATATTTGTGGGTATGTGAGCACATTTTTTTAATAGAAATAAAACTCACACAGACACCCGAGTATTGATCATTTCACTCACATGAATTAAAAAAAAGAGATCTTTCACCAATAAAAATAGAAAACCCATTCGTTATTTAAAACGTATTGAAGCAGATGTGATGGTGCCCGTTGAAAGTTTCATTAATTAAGGAAATTTATGGATATCAATTCATTTAAATAATGAAACCAAGTCGTGAGAAAAAAAAATCTCTCTTTACTCGAAACAAAGTATTTATTAAATTAATATCGCATATTTCCCTCCTTTTATTCTATAAAAGGAAAATATGATTTTAATGATTCTATAGAAAATGTTTCATTGTTATAAAATGAATTAAATTCGGGATTATATCGCAAAACATTTAGAAAGGAATTCCGTGTTGTACTTCCTTTCCCAACCGATACTGTGTATTGAAATTTAATTAAGTGTGGTTTCCTGGAAAAAGAAGGTTCAAAATTAAATTGCAGCAAAGGTTCTCTCAGTTCAAGTGATGCTTTATTAGAGAATTTATTTGCAGTTTAATTAAAGATTACTGAAGCAGGTGTTTTTATATATATCTTTTGTACGTATTTTATTTCCTCTTGACAAAAAAATATAAAGTGTTCGTAATGTCATTATTTTTACACTTTATTGTGTGATAAACGATATTAGCAATATAGGAGGAAAGCGTTATATAAGTACAGAAGCACAAACTTATTTTGATTAATGTTGATTGGATTATTTTAATTAATGTCAACAAGTATAACTTATATGTACCTTCTCAACTATTATAATCGGAATGGATAATAAATACCTCGTTATGGTTTCGAATCCTAGTTAATGTAACCAGCCGGTTTGAAAACCCGACAGATACAGAACCGAAAACTGTGTCGACTCCGGATTTATACTATAAATCAATGTCACAAAAGGTACTTTTTTTGTTAGATTGATTAATATTGAATCCAAATTGTTGCGGTATAATTTTTGTATAATCTAACAATTTGGTTATATTACACTTTAAACTTTATTTTGTGATAAACGATAATAGTAATATAGGAGAAAAGTTTTATAAAAGCACACATTTATTTTAATGCTTGTCACCAAGCTATTATAATTGGAATGGATAATAGTTACCTCGTTGGGGTTCCGAATCCTAGCTGAGGTAACCAGATGTTTCGAAACTTGATAGGAAAAGAACCAAAAATTGTGTCTACTCCGGATTTATATTATGAATCAATGTGACAAAAAGTATTTGTTTTTTTGATCGAGGCGAATGAGTAAAGCTGTTTCTGAGGAATATTGAATTCAAATTGTTGGGGTATACTGTAACAATCTGGCTATAATGTCTTAGTACTTCCTAGGTAACGACGAACGTGCTACAAATCTGCTATCCTGGTTCTACTACGTATTTGCAACAAATTATTTCAAGAAAACTGTCCAGCATTGAAAAAAGATAATTTCATCATCATCATCAATGGCGCAACAGCCCCATGGTGGGCAGAAGCCGTCTGTCAGCTGGCATGTTTCTAGGCAGTAGATGATTTCTTTTTTACGGAGAAGGGTTATCAACACTACGTCCAACGCTCTGCAGCCATATTAGACCGGGAACTACTCTTTAAAGTGTATTTCGAACCCCTAAAAATATCCATGGCATTGCCGGGACTCGAACCCGAAACCTGCGGCACCAAGCGGCAGAGTGTTTGTCACTCGGACATCCGGCCTCCCCTCCCCCCCGGAAAAAAAATATACTTTATATCATTTAAAGCTAAAAAAGAACAAGTATGGTAATATATATGAAATAGCAATTTTATACTTTTAACAATATATTCTTTATATTTTTGTTTCGTACTTTGTACAAAATTTTTGTAGACAACAAAAATCCTTGTTGTGAGAAATATGATCATTAACATGAAAAACTATTTTATTTGAATTTTTCTTGTTTTTCCGACATCTTTTATATATACCTGCAGCAATTTATTTCAAGTGAAATAAAAGGCTGTATAAAAGCATCTTATAAAAGTTTTAAAACTACAACTTTTTCAGTTTATGTGGGATAATACTTTTACGTATTATTAAAAATTTTATATAATGTTATTCATTGTCTTTATTTTGCATTTTGTCTGTAAAACTTTTAAACAAAGTCCTTGTGAAGAAAAACAAGATCCATAACTTCAAAAAACCTGTTATTAAATTTTTTAAATGGTTCAACAGTTTTTCCCAAAACAAGAGAGAATAATTTTTGCGAACTGGGATGGAGTTTAAATTACAAGAGGTGAATTTAAATATCTTTCTGTAGAAAGTTTTACTTTAAAATTATACTTCAGCTGTATTTATGTAAATCTTAATTATACATAAATATGTCAGGGAGTGTAAAATAAAGTGTTCTTGCAGAGAAGTTAAAAAAATAGAATGTATCTTTTCTTACAAAATATAAAGTGTACAGAAGCATGTCAACATTATTAACAATCTTTTTAAACTTTTTCTTATGGTTTAGGAAGGTTTTGTAATTTTCATTTGTTTTAGAAATATAAAGATAGTTTTTGAAAATTTATTCATATAAGCTTAATATCTGCTTTATGAATTTGTAAATAATTATGTTAAACACTTCCATATAAAATGAACACCATGTTTTAGCAAAATTTATTTTAATAAATTTGAAAACTTTAATTAAAAAAAAATCAAATTGCAATCCTATTTTAATCGTTTAATCAAAAATCAAATTGCATTCGTAAAAATAATCTAAGAATATTCTAATAATTTAAAGCCTTTGCTCACAACTAATACTTAAAATTTTATTTTAATATTTATAGTATTTAAAACACAAATTTTATATATATTTTTCCTGTAAAATTCAAGAAAAAACCCCGTTTAATACAGATTTTTTTTAGCAGTTTTAGCTTTAGGGAATTACAAAAAATTGTTTTATTAAAAAAATATTAAGTGTTATTTTACATTTGTTTATCTTGATAAAATGAATTCATTTTAGATTTTTTTTCTTTAATGGGTTCATTAATTTATTTTTCCCTATTTTAGATATCATTCTATTTGGAATAAAAGAAATACATCCAAATAAATTTATTTTTTAGGATTCCACAAATTGTTTTTTAATACATTACACACTGTAATTATGTTGCCTAATTAAATCGATATATAGTAACAATAAATTATATGTACATAAACATTTAATAGAAAGTAGTATTTAGTAAAACAAACATAAAATACAGTGTAAAACACAACTCGTACAAAATACAGTTTATGAAAGGTTGAATTAATTCAGTTACGAATAAATTACTTTTCATTAGGATAAATTACTTTTAAACCTTAAAATAAAATGAATTTCATATTCACTTGTTACATAAATGATATTTGAGTAAGCATGATTTCATTAGAATCGCCAATAATTACATTAAATACTTTAATATTATGTAATTTGTTCAAGAACCCCACGAAATGAAAAATTTAAGATTACTCATTTATTTTATATATATATAAAAAATATAATATAAAATTATGTAATACAAGTTAATTAAAATTGAAAGAATTACATTACATTTCTAAACATATTTCTGATTAGTCTTCCTTTAAAAAAATAACGAATTTTTATTAAATTATAATGTAATTTTCTATAAAAGAACATATTGTACAGGGTGTCCCAGCAAAACTGGATAAACTCTGCACAGCCAGATTTGTTGTTTAGAATACATAAAAAATGCCCAAAGAACTGTACCTCTACGACCCATAGTTTTCGAGAAAAATGCGAGAGAAAATGTATGACGTCATATCCTGTTTAAGAAAAAAAGCTTTATTCGAAACATGAACATTGTTACTAAAAACAAGTAATATATAAAAAACAAAATTTAAAGTCAATTCCTACTTTGTTTTCACTATATTGCAGAAAGTCGTTTATAAATAATTTTCATTCAATTAATTCGTTTATAAATAATTTCGTTTAAGTTAATCTGGCGCCATCTATTGGTAGATATATGCAACTTAAATCTAAAAAAAATTAAATTAATTAATTAAATGTAATGAATGAATTAATATTTGAAAAAACTGTATTAACGTCTAGTGTCATCCACTACAAGTTAAAAAAATGTATTTGAACTTGAGTGGATGAATAAAAAGTATTTTATTCACGACTGAAAATTTGAAAAAGACATATATAGGGAGAGTGTACTAATAGAAGAAAAAAGTAGTAACTAGACATTAAGTAACTTTATCAGCATTTTTGCTAGCCATTTTCTAACTTTAGTAGACTTATGCAAATTTATTTTACTATTTGCTTAAGTTTACAAAGGAAGATGTTCGAAATGTCCAACGCGCATAATGAGGCACGTGTAATGACGTCAAGCCGATGCTTGAATTGATATTTAAAAAGCTGCATGTAATAGCTACCGGTACCCCTTTAGATTTCTTCATATGGGGTCTTCTAAAGGAATTGGTTTATCTAAGTCCAGTTACTTCAGAAATGGACTTAGTTGCTCGTCTCCATAGCGCGTTTACTTTCGTGAAAACTACGATGCCAGGACGTGTACAATCAACCATTCCACGATGCGCATATGCATGCCTTCATATGCGCGGGGGACATTTCGAACATCTTCCTATTTAAAATTATGTAAATACTCATGTTCATGTTTTGAATAAAGGTTTCTTTTCTTAAACTGCATATGACGTCATACATTTTCTCTCACATTTTTCTCGAAAACTATGGGTCATAGAGTTCTCTGGGCATTTTTCATGTATTCCAAACAACGAATCTCGCTGTGCAGAGTTTATCCAGTCTTGCTGGAACACCTTGTATATTATCGTCTATAAGCCGAGCTAAAGTACGGGATTGGTTTATTTACAAATGCCATCATCTCGTAAAAGGTTTTACCTTTAGCCGTTTAGTTTAATATTACGTTTGACATTATAATAATTTTTCATTAATAGCTGTTTAAATTAAATTAAAATGACAAAAATGTTATGACAAGGAAAAAATAATGTATAATCATACTCAAAATTTTTAGCTATTGTTTTTAATTAAAAAAAAAAAAACGTGTTTTATTTAAATTTCATGTTATACTTTCTGTATTTCACGATAACTTTTACCTGTTTCAATATCTAACAATTTCTTTCAACATCCAATAAAAATAGTTTTTAATATTCATTTAACAATTACATTAACATATTTCAGTATTCCTTTTATAATTTTTTTTCCAATACATAGTATACAAATGTAGCATTAAATTTTTAGGATTAAAATAAATTTCAATTTCTGAAACTTTTTTTTCCTAATTCAGCTGGCAAACACTTAGACAGTTGTTTTAGATGCCTTAAGGCAAGCCCTGCACCGACGTTACTCACTTCACTGCTCAGGAGGTGCGTGTAGCTTGAAGATAAGCTGCGCACGCAGAGTAACAATACCCCCGCAACGCTCTACGATTATGTTAGACAGGGACCTACGGTTTAAAATGGTTTCCAAATCACTACGAACATCCATGGCACCACCAGGACTTGAACCCGAAACCTGCGGTACCGTACTCCAGAGCGCTGTTCACCCCCCATTTCTGAAACTAAATATTAAAAAAAAATTTCTGAAACTAAATATTAAGAAAAAAAATATGGTAAAATTTTTTTAATTTACTTTTATTATAACGAAAAGAAAACGATTGAAAATCTATACACATAATTTAAAATTAAAAAGTTTCCTTTTTAAAAATCCAGGTATCATCACTGAATTATATAAAAAAAAAGTTTTTATACTTTTATTTATGTTAGAGAGGGTAATTTTCCTTTATTTTCGCTTCATTTTGTTTCTCTACATTATATTGGAAAAGCAATTTGAGAAATTTTATGTATGAAAACATTTCAGGGCTGTCATCTTTTATTAAAATTCACAGACAGAATCGATCATTCCTCACACAAATTAAATTTCAATAAATTGTGATAAATAATAAAAATAGGAATGAATATTGTTTCAGTGTTGCATACTAGTACCGAAATTAATTTTTTTTATTTAAAAACACATGTTTAAAATACATGTCTTTTAATATCATTTAATTGTTTTTATCGATTAGATCTTTTTAAAAAAAATTTATTTGCTTGGTATAAATATATCAGACTTTTAAAAATATATCAATATAAATATATCAATATCAATATAAATATGTCAATATCAATATCAGTATATCAATATCAATATCAATATATCAATATCAATATCAATTTATCAAATATATCAATATTTTTTATTAAAAATATATCCTTTTTTCTGATATATAAATATATCAGAAAAAAGGCTTTGAAATTTTTTTCCATGAAAATAGATATAGACAGTAGTTATACATTTTAGGATAAAATTAGAAAAAAAAATACCTATACATAATATTATATAATTATAAATTACTTAATTAATATGATATTTATATTTAATATTAATAATATACGTTAGTATTATTTTAGTTCTCAATATTTCTATTTCAACTAAATATATATATATATATATATATATATATATTTAGAGAACTAAATATATATATATATTTAGTTCTCAATTTAGTTCAAATATTTTAAATTCATATTTCAGAACAATATTTCTCGTGATTATTTGTTTATCGAACGTTGGCAAAAGCTTAATTTTTTTTTAATTAAAAAATTTATTTGTAGAAAAAATGTTTATCTTCTGCGAGAGAGATATGCTTTGCAACAATTGTTGACAGAGATTTTTAAACTTCATTTTATTTACTTTATGTTTGATGCTCTAGAATAGGGATGGCTAACCCGAAGCCCGAGGGCCGCATCCGCCTTCAATATTTTTCCGGCACCTGAGATTTATCATACTTTTACAAGATATATTTATTTTATAATGGCCCAAGTAGTGAAAAATAATGTATTAAAAATACATTAGAAGTGCATCAATATATTCAAAAATTAACTGTCGAAATTATGAGAAAAAATTAACTTCGATTTTAAAATAATATTCTTGCGAATATATGACAGATAATGCCTGTTTTATTTATGAGTTCTCAGTTATTAATTCGTAGAATAATCAAATTATATTCTACGAATTCATAATGCGCTCGCATCTCGGAACATCTAATATAATAAGTTCTATGTTTGACGCTAAGTTACCTCATTGACACAGTGACCATCCCTAGGAACACACAGTTGATTTTTGGTAAAGCAAACCAGACTCTTAATTCAAGTTGTTAGCTCTTTTGATTCAACTTACACATGCGAATCGTTTTTTTTTGAAAATGAAATATCACATTCAAGCATAAACGACGCTAACCTGCAACACCCATTACGATGTGCAAATACCCAAAT
Source organism: Caerostris darwini (assembly GCA_021605075.1). Taxonomy (NCBI): domain Eukaryota; kingdom Metazoa; phylum Arthropoda; class Arachnida; order Araneae; family Araneidae; genus Caerostris; species Caerostris darwini. The sequence goes on along the minus strand of BPLQ01003444.1, from coordinate 50,620 downwards.
TGAGATCAATTTTGCAAAAGCTAAGTGAAAGAGTGGAGAAACATATACGGCACTAGTAAAATAAATATTTTTTAATGATTTCATTTTTTTTATTTCGTTTATATTTATATATTTTTAATATTTTATTTTCAGTGTTATATATTTCTTTACAATGTGCGTTTAGTATCATTATTATCATATTATCTACGTTTACATGTAAAAATAATAGCAAACACAAAAATATTAACTCTTCATGCTTCAATTTTTCACTTCGAAACAGTGTCTATAATGGGTCTAAATTTATTATGGGGATATACAATTTTATATGCGGCCTGCGGGGTTATGATACATTATCAAAGTGACTCAAAAGATAACATGGGTTGGCCACCTCTGCTCTAGAATTTTTCTAATAACAAAGAGTCTTTAGAGCATTCTAAAAAATACTTATAATGACTATCTAAAAATGAAATATTTGATGACTGTTTTAGTTAATCTAAAGGAAAAGAAAAGAAATTATTTTATTAATCAATAAAAATTGGCATATATATTTACTCCAGGTCGAAAAATGATATTTTTATGTATATTTTTTAACTAAATATATTTTTGATCCCAACCCAATTTCTAAAACAAAATCCAGAAATTTGAGGATAACCTGGCCATATTTTATCATTGTAAAACAATTCAAATACAATTTTAAAATTATATTACTGACTACAGATCTGATTTGATTCAATATTTTATTCTAAAATTTAGTGTGAAATTTTATTTCTAAAATCATTGAAGAAAGATGTGATTATGTAAAAAAGTATTTCATTGCTATATTTGGAAATAAAATATTTTGTAATAATAGATTAGTGTACTACGTAAAATAGTTTTTGTTCCAAATCTTGTTTTCAAATCTTTGGTTACTTTTGTGTGTTTGTATCTAAAATCGATATTGAGCACGTAAAGCAAAATATACGATCTTCTTATCGAACATGATTTAGATTCAGAGAAATACACTCTGTGATATGATATATTGAATAAGCGAAACATACCTTTTTTCAAATGTAATATTTTGGTAAGAAATTGAAATAGAAATACACATAGTTTGAATGAACATTTTCTTATGATAACTATTTTCATACAGAAAAAATCAATAAAATATTTATATTTATCTTCACATAACGATATTTTGTTTTCGGCGCTTTTAAGATTAAATTACAGGATTTCAGATGACTCGAATCAAGTGTATATTTGTCCAAAGGTGTTGAAACACATTTTGTATTATCATAATGTTTTATTCCCTGGTTAACGGTTAGGCTATGTTGAACCACATGTATACTTATCAAAATGTGTAGAAAAGACATTTTGCATTATCATAATGACTTATTCACGGTTTAACGGTTTGTATATAGTTTAGATGACCTGAATCACATGTGTACTTGTCAAAATGTCTAGAAAAGATATTTTGCTTTGTCTTAATGGTTTATTTACTGGTTAACGATTTATATATAATTTAGATGACGTATTTAGATGATGTATATTCGTCGAAATGTGTAGAAACACATTTTGTATTATCATAATGTTTTATTCACTGGTTAACGGTTATGCAATGTTGAACCACATGTATACTTGTCAAAATGTATAGAAAAGACGTTTTGCATTATCATAATGACTTATTCACGGTTTAACGGTTTATATATAGTTTAGATGACCTGAATCACATGTGTACTTGTCCAAATGTCTAGAAAAGATATTTTGCTTTGTCATAGTGATTTATTTACTGGTTAACGATTTATATATAGTTTAGATGATTTGAATCACATGTATACTTGTCAAAATGTGTAGAAAAAACATTTTTCATTGTCATAACGATTTATTTAATGGTTAACGATTTATATATAGTTTAGATGATGTGAATCACACGTATACTTGTCAAAATGTGTAGAAAAGACATTTTATATTTCCAAAATAACTTATTCACTGTTTAACGGTTTATATATAGTTTAGATGACGTATTTAGATGATGTATATTCGTCGAAATGTGTAGAAACACATTTTGTATTATCATAATGTTTTATTCACTGGTTACCGTTATGCTATGTTGAATCACATGTATACTTATCAAAATGTGTAGAAAAGATGTTTTGCATTATCATAATGAATTATTCACGGTTTAACGTTTTATATATAGTTTAGATGACCTGAATCACATGTATACTTATTAAAATGTATAGAAAAGACATTTTTCATTGTCATAATGATTTATTTAATGGTTAATGATTTATATATAGTTTAGATGACTTGAATAACATGTATACTTATCAAAATGTGTAGAAAATACATTTTTCATTGTCATAATGATTTATTTCATGGTTAATGATTTATATATAGTTTAAATGACGTGAATCACATGTATATTTGTCAAAATGTGTAGAAAAGACATTTTATATTTCCAAAATAACTTATTATTAATGGTAGATACCAAAATAATCTGTTAGAAAATAAAGATTATTATTTTATTTGGCTAATAGCTCTAAAATTGACTATAAACTACAAAAGAACTATAATTATTTTGATCATTATTTAACACCCTATTTTTGGCTCTCAATATTGTGATAAATTTTCTCTAATTATTGGTTTGCCAAAAAAGTAAGCTCGATTTTTACAATATATTTTAATGGTTAAAACAAGAGTTACTTTTTTGCCTTTTATTTCAATAACACTTTTTTAAATTTATTAGTAATTACAAATTGTTTGAGATTTTTAATAATATTTATTATTGATGGATTTTCAATGATGTGCACTACAGTAACTACTTAGAAAAAAAATCCTAAGCTGATTTGACAGGTTCTTGTATTGTTGATAATTTGGCAGAAGCTTTCTTATTTCCTCCAAAATGACGCATAATGACGGTTTATTTACCTCTGAAAATATTATCTCAGAAGGCATCCTCTACATTATTTCGTATAGTTATATAGCAGGATTTCTCTGTTGTATCCTTTATAAGGTATGATCCTTTATAAGGTATGAATTATAATACACGAAGAAATTTCTTATAAATTTCAGATTATTTTGGAAGCATAAGAAATTAAGGACTTATGTATATGTTATTTATTTCCCTTTAATATTGAGTATGCCCCCGTACTCAATATTAAAGGGGAATAAATAACATATACATAAGTTCTTAACTTCTTTTTAAAACTAGTAGCACTTTTGAAATAACTATTTAAAAGAACTAGGAAATTCGATGCAAATATGTCAACATGTAAAAGCGTACTATTTCCGCAGTCAGAAGAAGAATGAAGTTTTCTGGGTTTTCTCCCGTATGACACAGCGATGCACGAAAAACACTCTAAAAACTTTCTCAAAAGGAAATTTTCGAGCTCCATCTAATGTTCGTGATATACATAAGTGGAATATGAAACCAATCGATGAACAACTGAATTTTACTTATACTTCATATTATGAAAATGGAAAATAAATTCAATATCGATAACTATATTCCTTTTTTCTAAATTTTGATAGTTTAAAAATAAAGTTGCCGTACAAGCCAAGTGAAATATTTTTCACAAAGCTAGATTAAAAATGATACCTGAAAAAAAAATTGAAATTTTTGTTACAAACTTGTTAAATTTACATTACGACAACAACAAATAAAAAAGATGAAAATATATTACTTCCGAAATTGTTTTGAATTTTAGATTAATTCAAAGAAACGGAAACAGAAGAAAAACAGTTCAAAACAATTTGACGAAATACGAACGAAATGTCCTTTCATGAAAATTTCTATTTCATTTTCCAGGTTTAAACTAAATTTCAGAATAAGAAAAACAAGTTGAAAGAAAAATTCTTTAATCTTTTTTGGTTTGAAATATAAAAAAAGTTCTACATTTTATTTTTCCGAAAAAATATAATATATGTGATTCAAATCGTATGTACTTGGAAAAATAATAATAAAAAATCCCTCATTAATAAGCAATTACCTATTAGAATTGCAATATTTCGAAAAAGTATGCATCGTTCTGGAATTTGAAAAATAAGTATTGTATTGTAGAATATGAAAATAACTATCAGCAAAAGCGGGATTTTATCATTGGTTTCAGTAACTTTACCTAGAAACAAAATAATAAAAAAAAAAAAAAAAAGAAAATTGTTTCTTAAAAAATTTTTTAGCATCAGTATTTGTACGCATGAAAAGTTCCCATATCCATCGTATAAGACAAAGAATAGACCTAGGAATAGCCCGAATTTTAATGCGATGTGATTGCAAACTATGATATAAATATATTATTGATGAATTAGGAACATTGGCATTCAAAATTAAGAGAATTTTCAACTATTGGACGTGGACTATCTCAAGAACAGATTTTAATGAAATTTGGTATGGAGACAGACTACAACATGAAAGAATAAATAAATAAAAAAAAATCCCTGAATTGTTATGGTACACACCGCACTATTGTAAGTAATATTTCTTAGTGTCAGAATTTCTAAAACAGAAATTATAATATCAAATACAAAAGTAGGTTAATAAGCAGTATGGTCCGATTTTAATGTTAAACAGTTCTTATAAGGATAATTAGTTCTTGAGCTAAAGCAATTTGTGAGTTCTTGGGAACATAGTACTCTATTTAATCCACCCTGTTGACCATGGAAGTTTCTCACAAGGTCACTTCCTATATTAGTCTTAAACAGTGTTCATAGGGACAATTAATTCGGGAAATAAAGTAATTTTTAAATTCTGGTGAGCATGGTACGCTATTCCATCCCCCCGGATGACCATGGAAAGTTCTCGCAGGTGAAAGGCGAATTGCAATCGCACTCCCAAGAATGCTATCCATTCTATTTGTTTACGACCTGGGTGGGGTTCCCGGTGGATATTCTAACTTTGCAAAAATTCGTCGATCAAATGAGAAATTGTGAAACTTTTTCAAGTCCACATTCTAGTGGGACTTTTAACGGTAAATATAAAGTCATCTGCAAAGGCTTGCAAAGGCGCTGCTGGAGGCCATTGATTATTAAGTACCTCATTGCAACAACATTTCCCATTATTGACCAACTACAAGGTCCTTGAGGACAGACTTTAGTTTGTTTCAGATTACTGGACATACATTAGTTTGAATTGCTACTAATCGTTGAATTGCTAATAATCTTACAGTGTCTTTCTGTAACATCTGTGGGTTGAAGGACTTCTTTATTCTATTTCGGATTGAATTACAATTAAGGTTGCCAAATGCACTCTTAATAGCTATTGAATTAATTATTATGTGTTGTTGTTGTTTTTTTGCATCATTAACTAAGTCCATTAAAGCTAAACATGTATCATCTGCTGAATTACTTACATGAAATCTACATTGCCTAGGATTTATTTTATTTTTTTCTTGAAGTTTAAAAGTTAATCTTTGAGTTCAGTGTTTTTCTATTACTTTGCCTATGGCAGGGAGAAGAGAAATTGGTCTGTAAGAATTATCAAGTGTTTTTTTTTCTTTTTATAAAGACTAGGACCACAACTCTTATTTTAATAGCATTTGGGAATGTATGAAACACAAATATTTATTAAAGAGTTTATGAAAGATTTCTGGAAAATAATTACTAATAATATTAAGATCTTAATTATTTAAGCCATTAAATCTTGAGCTTTCCCTTTTGGAGACGTTTATCCCTCTGGGATGTTCTATTCCTACTTAACTAAATTAATTGTTACGACTTCACCACTTCCTTTCTCCATTTTTTCCCTTTCCTAATTTTTCGCCCCTCCGCCTTCATTTTGTGTCCCCATAATTTCACTCAAATTATTCCCAAACTGTAAAGAGCTCTAGGGACCTTGATATGGTGTGATGTAGTAGTAGTAGACGCGCATGGTCTTGCATTAAAATAAAACTAAGGTCAGCTGCACCAATAAAAAGATTAACATAGCATTACACAGCAATCTTAGAGCTTCTCACCAAGCCGTGACCATCTGTGCACCCTCCAACATGATGACTACGCAAACTTTCAAGCATATACTGATATAAAAGAAGTTCTAAGAAATGCTGTGGATCCCTGATCATTTCTAGATATATTTTACGTTGATAATAAATAGTTAGGTTGAATCGGGACTTATGAGTGTTATGAGTTCCTCCCCAGATGTTTTTGTCCAAAGTCCATTTTTTTGCTGAATGCTAAACGGGCTCTGCTGTATTCAGAAGTTAATGGGATGCAAACAGCGAGTCTTCTTCTAAGCAGAACTCTTTCGTGCAACTTTCTGGAAACAATAACTCTTGAAACTCGAGTTTCTGTTGCCATTGGAAAACCATGAGAGAGCTGAGAGTCTGATTGCAATTTACAAATATTGATTTTTCTTCGGTCGTTATGGTACTCTGATAATTAGGCTGTATCTCAATGAATCCATTATTCTTAAATTGTTTTCATTAAATGGAAACCTTGAATATTTCATTTAAGTTTTATCAATTAAGATTGCACTGCTTCCAACTTTCCCTCGATTCTTTATCTTACTCCCTCCTCTAGATTTTAGTGACATCTCATTTTCACAATTTGTTTTTGAATTTCACTGAATGCTAATAAAATAAATCAATAAAATCCCCATAATACTGTCTATCAGGTAGGAAAGTGAAAATTGCTACTTTGCTTGCTAAAGCCTATTCCACTATTTGAACCAAGATGTTTAATATTGAGAAATTGTGTAAATTAACTTAATTTTGAACACCATGGTATATGAAGTTTACAACAGTATTGATTACAATAATGGCTGAGATAGCAAATATCTAATCCTCATTATATTCATCTGTTGTGCAAAAAAGGTTTGATTTTAAAAAGTTAATTTTGGATATATCATTAAAATTAAAAAAAGAATTATAAAATTAATAAATTTAAATTATATTATAAAACATTTATTATGATTTAAGTTTCAATAATTATGCATGCCAATAATGAAAAATTTCTTTCATAGTTTGGATTTCCTTTCTATTTTCTTGCATGACGATCTCAAAAATGACTCTTAAAGCCTCCCAGGATTCTTAATTATTATTCATTAATTATTTTACTTACGTGTACATCGGAGATTTTTAATGAAAACATCAAGGTTCCAAAACAATGTGTGTAAATCAATGATTCTTGTTGATATCAATGCTTTTCAGTCTTTGCAATAAAACATATTTTTTTCAAATAGCGTACCTTGAGTTGCTAGACTGGTTGGAATCATTTTCTTTATCATTCTGTTCGCCCTGTGGATTTTGTTTTCGTGTGCTTTGTGCTCAAAGAAAGTGTGAGTTATGGCTACGTTAGCAGTAATGATAGTTTTTTTTATATTTGTGGAGAATTTGTTTTCAATAAGCAAAGGAAACGTAACCAAATGTGTGTGAAAGGTATACTTTATTTACTTCGGGGTAACACAGAGACTAATAAATGCTTTGGGGACCATACAAAGTATATTATATTTTTAGTAGATTTAAGAAAGCGACCACGTGAAAAAAATATTTCAAGTATTTCAATGACATGAAACCTCTTATGGAATGATAGATGTTACAGTGGTACCTCCTGTATTATGCAAGGGAGTCTTTTATGGTATGCAAAGTTATTCCAATGGTATGGAGTTTTCTATGGTAGGCAAAGTTGTTCCGTGTGCAAAATCCTTAAACACTCGAGTTTCGTAGACTTTTAAAAGAGAATCTCAAAAATTAAACATTCTTTTCAGTTCCTAAGCAAAAAATGTTCTCTTAAAAAAATGTTGGAAGCAAATTTCTTTGTCGGCTCTGGCATAAGAAAATTGGTGTAAAATCATAACTCTGAAATTGTAATGAAATCGAAAGAATAGGTTGCGTAAACTCCATTTAAAGAATTTCAGTTCCTTGAAAACTAGAGATATTCTAATTCCCGAAAATATAATTTAAATTATGTTGAGAAAATCCGAAGAAAGTGGGTGTAATGTGAGCTGTAGTATTTTTCTATAATCATATTTTAGTTTTTCTCTCTGAAAATCCTAGATAAATGATGGAAGAACTAGGTGAGCGTTTCCATTAATATATAATAATAGAAAAGATGTTAAGGTCGTTGAGAGGAAAATGGGAGGAAAGAGTAGTAAAGAACAGCTATTCACTTCTTCGGGAAAGAGTTTCACGAAAACTTTTACCGATAAATCATTAAAGACTACAAATTCCTCATAGTAACCTTTGGACTATTATGAGAAACTATCTTTCCGAACTTTCATCAATCTAATGCTCAAGAAAAATATAGAATTTTAAGTAAATTTTACTTTTGTTTGTAATACACCTTTGTTTTTTTTCACTGGATTTCAGCATTATAAAAGCCAAAAATTAATTTAATTTGTAGGAAAACTGTTGACAAGAGCAAAAAAGTGATTGCATAATTGGAATCAGCACCCCCATAAATAAAAATAAAATCTCTTAAAAGTTCTTAAAGAATATGTTTATATAAACTGCATTATTTAAGCTATTTGAGAAATGACTATTTTCTAAATAAGAAAAAACATTTTAACAAATATCTTCTTACACAATCACAAATAATTAAATATTTTTCTAAAAAATACACTCTCATCAAGAAATAAAATGAAGACTTATATGACCTTAATTTCAAGATTTAACTGATTATGTTATTTGTTAATAAAAACTGTCTTGTAAATTAGCATTTTTGCAATTCACCATTTCCCTTTTTTTTTTTTTTACAAATTTCACGTACAATTCAATTTTATTGCCTTATATTTCCCACCCTCCAAAAATAGGAGGACCTCCAATTTTGTTTTCCGGCTGATCTGAGATAGCGTATTTCATATTTCTTGACCCTTACTACAGGTTGGTCGAAAGATTTATTCAAAATTTTGATGGAAGTGGCATGTTTTCAAAAGCAGCTGTGCATATAATATTTAAAGGTTTCACTAGAGGCAATTTTTTGGCGTTACTGGATTCTTGAATTCATGTTTTAAACCAAATAAATATGTATTCCTATGTTACGTATAAAATAGTTGTTATTTAAACTAAATTATTCAAAGATCGTAGGTGAGGAATTTACAATTATAAAAAAAATAACCAAATAAATTATGCAAACAAATAAAGAATGAAAAAACAACTTAAATATCAAAATGATTTCTATATTTAGAAATGTAAGGAGTTGTAAAATATTATTTTCACAATATGAAATTTGAAAATGTATTAAAAAAATTCTAGAAAACTACACAAAAATATATTAAATGATGGAATTTCATTATAAAGACTATTAAAATGAAAATAGTTAAAATAATTTAGATTTATTAATGCAAAAACAAAAAGGTAGATAAATATTTGGTAAATTTTCATTATAAGAGAATGTCTTTACTTTACAATATTTATTTAAATCAATATTTACATAAATGTTATGTACATAGTTATATCCTAGATAAATATAATGTATATTCCGCATAAATAATATGCTATTGAATAAATGGATGAGCTTTACGATCTTTCACTTTAAATCCCAAGCTATTTCAAATTTTTGAAGCTTTTGAATTCACTAAAAATTTCTTCTCTGTATTAATAAGAAATGAAATTGCCTATTACAGAAAAATAAAGTAATCCGAAAGTTCACAATGGCTTATCTTTTAGATTAGATTTTAATCTTATTTACGAAGATAGATTTATCAATTTTATTTCTGGAACAGCTTTCTTAATGTTTTGTTTTTAAAGTGAATAAAATGCCTCCTCATCGTAAATATCAAGAATTTATTTTTCAATGAAAGTATTGAAATTTTAATTTATTTCCTTTAGGGAATTTTAGAAGGAATTTTATAAATGGTGGAAATTTTTAATTTATATTAAATTATTTGGTGTGAGGGCATATAAATCCTTTTCAAGAAATATAGTTGCAAAGCATTGGAAAGTATTTACATTACCATAATATTTAATAAATCTATATTTAAAACTCTTTAGTAAAGCCTAACAGAAATATTTGTAAAATAAGTAACAAAAAAAGATGTAATCAGAAATTAATCCATAATTTTAATTTAAATTAAAGCATACACTTTAAAAACTTATTTTAAACGTTGAATTATGTTTTCTTAAGAGTAAAAGGAATTGGTGTGAATATTATCGATGTCAAATAATAGAGAATTCCGATTTATATTCTGCAATATTTACTAATACCTACATCAGTTTATATATCAGTGTAGATGAAAGATTACATTAACATAACTAGGATTTAATTAATAATTTAAAGACAATAAATGTTGCAAGAAAATTCAAAATCTAATAATGGTTGAGCAGCTTAGCAATTATTTGGACTGGTGTAGTAATCTAAAGGAAGCTCAAAAAGATGATGACTAGGATGAATTCATCATTAAAGACAATAATGATTGCAAGGAAATTCTGTAATAATGATTGAGCAGATCAGCAATTACTTGGACTGGTGTAGTATTCTCAAGAAAGCTCAAAAAGATGATGGCTAGGATGAATTCATCATTAAAGACAATAATGGTTGCAAGAAAATTCAGAATCTAATAATGGTTGGGAAACTCAGCAATTATTGGACTGGTGTAGTAATATCAACAATGTAGTAATATCCAGAAGATAATAATGACATAAAAACTGTTGAAATTTGCACACAAAAAATAAGGGAAAATTTTGGATATTATTTAATGTTTCAGATTGTGCAATGGGCACTAAACTCACTCAAAACAAAATCAAATTTTAAAATGCAAAGAAAATGTAGAGAAACAATGCGAATCCATTTAATATAAAAACATATATAGTACAAAATTTATATACTTTATATTTTTTTATTATTTTATATTTTGTTATACTTTCATATTTTTTTATACTTTTAAAAAAAACGCAGACAATTTAATGACTATAGTAAAAACATGAAAACGCGCATACTTTATAAAACTATCGATCTTTCTTTCATACTGAAATGTTATGATCATTTATATGATGCTTAAAAATGTATTATTGCATTTGTTTTATTTATCTGAGAATACAATTTTAATACAAAATTTCTTCTACAGGATAATAAAACTTGCAAGCGTATCATTAAAATACCTGTACAAATTTATATATCAAAATTTAAAAAGAATTATATCGAATAAAACAATTTCTTTCTTATAGGAAAATAGCTTTTTTCTGATAAAACTATTGGTATATAGTTAAAGACAAGTTTTGCTCAGTAAAGCTAAAAAAAATAAAAAAATTGGAACTTTGCCAAGTTCCAAATATTTTATTTACAATATTAACATAAATATACATTTCCATATATAACTCATTCTTGGGAATGACATTGCTCGATGACAATAAACAATAATTTGAAACTCATCAACCGGCTAGTTTTTTCGATTTCCGTTTTTAAAAATAGAAATTACAAATAATAATATAAAGAGTAAAGATAAGAATTCACAGAGTCGCAAGTTAAGTCTTAAAAGGACCATGTATAAAAACCTGATTAGTAGGACAAGAAAAAAATATGTTTTTTTCGATATGGCGCGAAGTTGTATTCATTAAACATATGATTTTTTATCATTGCCAAAGTTTTTGAGAATGAATATTTGAAACAAAATTTAATTTTCTTTTCAGAAATTGCAATATTATAAATATGGATTTTTTTAAAATCTTTATAAAATTGTTTTAACTACTATTCTTGACAAAACTTTTAACCCTAAAATTAATATAACAATTATATTTTATTAATTTAAAATTGTTATCCAAAAGAATAATTCAAAACTTTAGAGGTTTGAATAAATGATTACTATATTAGATTTGATGATGAAGTAAATAAAAAGAAAACTCAGCCTAATTCAATAATCTTTAGAGATTCAAATTAATATTATAATTTTCTAATTCAATAACCTTAAGATAATTTTATTAAAAGTGCTTATTTTATTATCTATATTTTTGTTTTATTTTAATATCGTGTTCAGATAATTTTTGGATGTTCTTTATGTTTATTTGAAAAAAAGTTTTGATGTGATATGAAAAGTTCTGGATTTGAATACTACATTTTAAAGAATAAATTAGACAGTATTTTATCAATGTTTTTAAAATAAATAATTGTAAATTTAATATTTGCCGTTATTTAACACTTATTAAATTGTAGATGAATATAGTTTGTGATTCTTTTCTGTATTTAACAATAAATATAAATACTTTATTTACAACATCATTATTTTAATGGTACTGTAAATAATTGCTATTATTACAAAATAATTTTTTGTTACTTATTATTATTATTATTAATTAACATTGTTACATTATTAAAATGCAAAACCTTATTTTTAATTGCAGAATATATTGTTAAATAAAAAGTAAATATTGTTATCAATTACTAATTCTAGTGATAAAAAAATTAAAAACAAGGGTTTATTATTTTCTGTATGTCTTAAAAGTACTTAATTGTATTCTTCCTCTACAGTTAAAAAAACAATAAAAACATAATTTCATTTGGTGTTTAAAAAATGAAATGCCATTTAATATACAAATAGAATACGAAGAATTTTGACTTAAAATAAATTTATTAAATAACAAAGGTAAAAAAGAATTATGTTTATATTTTTTGTCATATTTAAGAAAAATTTGTTGCCATTTTTTACGTCATAAATTATAAATTAATGAAACTTTTCTTGTGGAAGCCACCTTTTCCCTCCTTTTAAATCCCTGAATCTGATTTTATATTTCCAATTACACACAGGTAATCCACAATTTATTATTAGGAACCATTTCTTCCTTGTAACGTTGTATCGACTTTTTCATTTAAATTACCACAGAGTTTTAAAAAAATGGTGTTTTTTTAAGCCTGTGTTGTTTTGAAAGCAAAAAATGGCATCGACCGTAATATGGATAAGTTTGTTGTTCAATGGATTTTGAAAGGATTTACTTCAATAAAAAGAGCAGACTAAGTGGGAAAACTTCTTGAAACTTCCAATCACTTAAGAAGTGGGGAACAATAGTTTTATTCTTGTTCGTGGTAACACAGTTGTTTTTTTATGCTCTAAAGAAAAATATTTAATTACGAATAAATTCTAAAAGTAATGCTAATATGTTGTGTGTGTATATTTTAACAAAATGATTAAAGAAAAATATTTTTAGTTTGTGTGGCTAGGGATAATTTGCAAGTTTTGTTTTTTAACAGTTTCCTAGGATATGTTTTGACAAATTTTTGTTTTGATTTAACATGTTCTGCTGATAGTTGTATATAAGTTTATATCAAGGATTATACACAATTTCGAGGATATTACACAAAATATAACTTATATCCATCATATTGTTTGATGCCAAAATCTTTCAATCTTTCTTTATTTGAAATAAAGTTATTATCTTTGCTACAAATCTTTTATCAATGAAATATTCAATAAAATATAAAGAAAACTTATGTTTAACAAACTGGAAGAAAAGTTTCATGGATTTCTTGTAAACAAATATTTTGTCGTACATATTTGTTGCCAACACAAAACAAAAATTAGAAATATAATAGGAGTTTTGATTTTTCTTAAAAATTCAAAAGCTATTATGATATTATGGAAAACTAACATTGAAAGCAAATGAAAGAAAGAATGGATAAACTTTCTTTCGGGGAAACAAAACTAGTTACTGTTTTAAACTTCCTTTCTTGTAACAAATTAGCCTATCTGTGCACACACACAAAAAAAATATTACGCGTAGAAACAGTCTTAAAAATGTCATGAAAAAGGGTCAGTGGTTTTCAAACTACTGCCCACTGTCAAATCTTTCCCTCGCGTTTTATCGATCCAGTTTTCATCTGATTGATTACATTTACTCCAAAAAGCATAATTACTGCTGTAATACAAACTATTATTCATAAAACAGAATGTAATCCTGTAATAATAATCGAATAAAATTACATTATTTCATTTGATCTATAAATATCTTTAGTAAATAACTCTTTTCTATTTTTAAAACAATTAAATAGCTATTAAAACGCAAGAAAAACTTTCATGTGTAAATTGTGCAACGGGTCAAAATATGTTAATGGAAGAATTTGTAAAACGCTTTAAAATTATCACAAATTTCATATTTCCAGTAATCTCTATCTCTGCCTAGTCTCTATTTGCAGTACATATGCAAATCCATGATGGCATAAAAATACGTTTTATTTTCAACGTATACTATAATATATCCATTATGATTTCATAAAAAATTTTGGTAAAAAATTCGTAAAGTACAACGAAAATAAGAATTAATAGCTTGGAGATTCATTTAATATTAAATTTTTGATTTTTTGGAAATTCAATAAATCTCACACATTTTATGTGTGGGACAGCAGTACGCTATTCTTTAGTTCAGACCCCCCAGATGTATTTATAACAAAGCATTGTTTCATTTATTCTTTTATATGCTTTGTTGTAAACACATCTGGGGTGTCTGAACTAAAGAGTAGCATACTGCTCTTACACATATACAATAGATTGTTTAATTAACGTAATGAGATTTCATCGAATTTTTCTACCATCTACTTCCAATCAAATCTGAGTTAAGTAGCATTAACTTAAAGCCACAATACGTTAAAACAATGGAAGGTTTGTCTCAATGGGATAAAAACAAATAGGACTTTTCGATTAGTAGGTAAGCCCAATTTTTGCCGAGATCCGGCAAGTACAATGAATGGTAAGACAAAAGCGGAAAAGAAAGTCCTCACTAAATGCAGACAGCTGATTCAGGATTCACCCTTTGGGGAGAAAAACGCGTTTCCTAATCAAGTTGATCTTTCTCTCCCTTTCCACCTGATCTGAGAAACAAAATCAATTTACCACATTCTCGGATAATCTGATAAAAGAAAATTTTTGATCAATGCACAAATAGATGCAGAAGAATCTCCAGTGTGGGATGGGTAAAGCTGAGATTAATTGAGAAATTTTTTTTAATAATCTTCTGTATTATTTAAAAACTTTTCATAAATACGTTTTTGTGTTTCTGCTGTCATTTGTTTCGGATAAAAGGCGAACAAATTTAGGATTGTTTTAAGTGGAATTTACGTTTAAAAATATAGCGTTATAATAAAATTTTAATTAAATTAAATTAGATTAAATAAAACTTTACTTGTAATGTACTGTGATATTAATTAAATAAATAAAAAGTGATTTATAAGCATATTACATTTAAATAACGAAATCTTTTCGTATTTAAAATTAAATAAATTAAAATAATAAAGACAACAACATTCCAAACAATATAGTTAATTTTATTTTATTAAAAAAAGTTATTGGTGAGTGCCTGTTATAATTTACAAATTCAAAGGGAAGGTATAAATTCAAAATTCATTCAATTTTTTCAATTTTTATAAAAATTTTCGTAAATGTATTTAAAAAAGACAATCAATATTACATTATATAAGCGTTATACGTTTATATAAATATACGTTTCAAACATACGTTATATAATGTATAAGTTTAACATTAATAAGTTTATATAAACATACGTTATATAATATATACGTTTAACATACATACGTTTTAATATGGTATACGTTTAACATACATACGTTTAACATAGATATGTTTATATAAACATATGTATATATAATAAATACGTTTATAAAAACATACACTTTCTTAACGATTATTGAAATAACAATAAAAAGTAAAATATGTTTGTAAAACTGCTTTTGTTTAAAATACTATATAATTTCTTGTCATTTAAAATTTAGCACAAGGAAAAAATATATTTATAGGTACAGAATGTCTTTAAGATTAGTTATTTTCTGTTAGGGAAAAACCTCTTTTAAAGAACTAGGATACCCTCTATTGAAGAAAAAACTAACGATTGTATTTGAAAAATGACCCAAAAATAGCCGAGTTTCTAATTGGTAAAAAGATTTTTTTCCCTTTCATCATTCACAACTCTTTTCCAACAGAAGAAACTGTTGAAAGCCAATCTAGATTTCCCAGAAAGCGCTACGAAGAAAACTTCTCTAACAAGAAAGAGAATTCTTGAGCAGATCTCGTGAGCCATCAAAGGAGATGAAAAGTAAAATAGCGCTAAATGCGAAAGGCGAAAATGTTTTTCTCGCTAGCAGAGGGCATGATTTTTTCGACATATTCTAAAACTATATTACACGCAAGAATGCAGCATTTTATTCAAGAATCATTCTCTTGCTTCTCTGTTTCTTTTTATCTGACTTATCAAACACAAAAGAGAATTTCTCTCGGAATTTTTTGTTCTTAAATGTCTCGTTACACAGCAAACAGAGATTCTAGAAACAGTTGAAATGCATAGGTGAATGCAAAGAATGAGGTATTATGAGAAAATACTGCTTTAAAACCTGAATCTACATCGTTAGAGGATTTTATTATTCTACATTATTGAAATAGAGACAATTTTTTAAGAAACATAATTCTTACTTTAAATTTTCAATTTGATGTGATATTTTATGTGTTTAAATGAATTAAAATAATAAAGATGACAACATATCCAAACAGCATAGTTCATTTTAATTTATTAATATTTATTTGTGTGTGCCTGTTATAATTTACAAAATTAAACATCCATTAATTTTTTCAATTTTTATAAACTTTTTTGTAAATGTATTTAAAAAAATCAATCTTACATTATATAAACTTTATAAGTTTATATAAATATACGTTTAAAACATGGTTTATATAATGTATAAGATTAACATAAATATTTTTATATATACGTTTACATAAACATACGTTATATAATGTATACGTTTTAATACAGTATACATTTAACGTACATACGTTTTAATATGGTATACGTTTAACATACATACGTTTATATATGGTATACATTTAACATACATATGTTTATATATACGCTTACATAAACATACGTTTATATAATGTATACGTTTATAAAAGCATACACCTTCTTAACGCTTAGTGAAATAATAATAAAAAGTAAAATATGTATGCAACAATGCTTTTGTTTTGAACACTATATCGTTTCTTCACGTTTAAAATTTAGCACATGGAAAAAATATATTTATAGAAAAAGAATTTCTTTAAAATTAGTCGTTTCTGTTATTAGGAGAGAAAAAACCTAGTTTTTTAAAGAACTGGGATATCCTTTATTGGAAAAAAATCTAACGATTGTATTTGTAAAACGACCCCAAAATAGCCGAGTTTCTAATTGGTAAAAAGATTTTTTTCCCTTTCTTCATTCTCAACTCTTTCCCAACAGAAGAAACCTTTGAAAGCCAACTAGATTTCCCAGAAAGCACCACGAAGAAAATCTCTCTAACAAGAAAGAGAATTCTTGAGCAGATCTCGTGCGCCATCAAAGGAGATGGAAAGTAAAATAGCGCTAAATGCGACTCATTCAGAGAGGCGAAAATATTTTCCTCGCTAGCAGAGGGCATGTTTTTTCGACATATTCTAAAACTATATTACACGCAAGAATGCAGCATTTTATTCAAGAATCATTCTCTTGCTGTTCTGTTTCTTTTTATCTGACTTATCAAACACAAAAGAGAATTTCTCTCGGAATTTCTTGTTCTTAAATGTCTCGTTACACAGCAAACAGAGATTCTAGAAACAGTTGAAGTACATAGGTGAATGCAAAGAATGCGGTATTAAGAGAAAATACTGCTTTAAATCCTGAATCTGCATCGTTAGAGGATTTTATTATCTTACATTATTGAAAAAGACACAATTTTTTTAGAAACATAAATCTTACTTTAAATTTTCCATTTGAGATGATATTTTCTATGCTTAAATGTTATATTTAACTTACGTGAATATTATAAATACATACAACTAAATTTTTAGGTGCCTATTTTGAAATATATTTACGTTGTATGAATGCATGCAAAGTATATACCTTTCAGATTTGTTTCAAAATGCTATTTGATACAATTTTTTTAATCATTGCTTTTATGAAAGAAATTTTAATTCAATGGATTTAATTACTACAATTTTTTTCCAAATTTTGTAATTAATTATACTAAAAATAAAGTAAATGTGTTTATAATAAAAATATGTTTTAAACTTGAAATTCATGTAAAACATTATATTTTTAATCGTTAGTGAACTGTATCGAAATATTTGTATAGAAAATTTATTTTAACGAATGATTTTGCTGCAAATCTAGACAGATGTATCAATTCATAAAAATAAAATATAAGCAATATATTACAAATTTGGTGGATCCCGCGAACAAAAGCATTTATGTAAATGATATTATATAATAATCTCGTTTTAATGTACGGACAATGACATTTGATTACTTGTGTGAAAGAAAGATTTGTATCGTATTGTGTAGATATTAAATTTTATTTTTTTAAATTTTCAAATAATTAATGATAAATTACATCACACATGCTAGAATATCACTATACATACTGCTATTAAAGTTTCATTTCATTTCTAATTTATTCGAAAGATTTAGCAATGGATGTTTGTTTAATAGATATCTGTCGGAAAATAAAATCGAGAAAAAATTTAAATTTAGACAAATAGTTTTGTTTATATATCATATTTATTTGATCATAGTTTGAGGATCACAAATTAAAGTACGCTTCAGAAGAGTGAAATGGAGTGAGTGAGTAAAATGTGAAATTTGAGGTACGTTAATTACCAGTAGTTTCTGCTATTGTGAAGGCAAACAAGCAAATGCACATGCATTGTGTCATATAAGTGCTATATAATGGTATTGTGGAACGGAGTTTAATACCAGTAACTGTTCATGTTGTTTGTGGATGCCGCTGTATTTACCATCCTGTAATATCACATAAGAGCGCAATGGGAAAGATCATGTCAAGGCAACATGCCGACACTCTGTTGATCACGTTGAGTACCAGTAGTAGTAGGGCAACGCACGCTAACTTATTGGAAAACACTTCTGGGCAATAGTGATTAATAATGACAGAATAACTATTCAATCATGTACAAATTTGGAGCTTTTGTTTTACATAGGAAATTGCTCCTCAGATTATAACTCCCCTTCCAGTATGTCTGCGATGCAGACAGATCGACTCCAAGCTGCCACCTGTCCTCCTTGTAACAACATACGAGCATAAGTGCCACCAAAACAGGAAAATTCCCATCTAAGAATACAGCGCATTGCCACTCCGTCCTCCAATGAGATCTAGCTTGACACTGAAGTTGCTGGTGGCTATGATTTGGAGTTAGTGGCATAAACGCAACAGAATGTCTAGCTCGAATCTGTTCCTCATCGATTTGTTATTGCCCATTGTATCACTCTGGTACTAACAGAAGTTCGAATTTTTGTTACAGATGCAGTATTTTGCTCTACAAGAATGTGGTAAATATGGAGGGTGGTTCTCTCCATAGTGGTACATGTGCAACTGGACCCTAATCTTTTTGAGACACAACTTTCCATGACCATTGATGACAGCAATCTGGCACAGTGGATACATGTCTGCCAAAACTTTCTGCAATATCTGAAAAAGAAAATTCCTATTACACAGCCTCATTCAAATTCATTAAGCTTCTGATACTGCCTTCTGTGTCTGCTTAAACTCATTCTTGACGTAAATCTGGCTCGCAACGGCCAATCCAAAAGATAAATAACATTCACGAAGTTTAAGTGAAGTATTTAAAACAACTGCGATGATCATAGTACTGCCATTCTTATTTGTAAAGTGTGAAATGTGAATAACTGTTCCTTAAGATGTGCAAAAAGATTTTTCATATTTTAATTATATAGCACAACTCCTTGGTGTTAAGATTTAATTTTCTGCCAGTTTACGTAAGTTATAGTTTTGAATTGATTTCCTCTAAAATATATTTTAAAGAAATCAGTGAAATTATATATTTGTGAAATTTCATTTGCTTAAACCCTTTTAGAAAAATTCCTATTTTCAAGGATACATTTTTTTCTTTTTCCATATCAGTTGCAGTTGAAAAATTAAGTTCAATATGAAAATATCAAATTGTATAATATCTTTATCTAATAATATTTTTAAAGCCATACATTAAAAGAATAAAAATGGCAAGCTCAATTATTATTTCGATGAATGATTGAAATATGGGATTAAACGATTTGTTCTATAAATATTTCTTATATCTTTCAATAAAAAATGTAATTTTAAATATTATATAATAATCGTAATGTGATCAAAACCGAACGATAATGATATATCGCTATGAAGTATCGTATTAAATTAAAGATTGTTTTATTATAATCGAAAATGATTAGCAAGAATTCGATTTATTATTTAACAACCCCTTTTGTGTTTAAAAGAAAATAATCCTATAAAAATGGGTAAAAGGTTTCCATTGTTACTATGTAACAACACTTCTATAAAAAAGTATTAGTTCTGTTATTTATAACGTGGTTTTTAAGTAATCACTTCCATTTCACTTTTAATCTATTATTGGCTTTTTTAATTGTGAGCAAGTTTACAGCCATTTCGTGCCTAAAAAATTAATTAATGCAATAAATTTGTAATACTTTATTTAGCTTTCCTTTTTCCAATTTCTATTTCTTTACCTCCAACAAATAAAGAAAATTTTAATTAACTTTTCCTGCATTAATAAATGTGACAAAATACATTGAAATCCTTAAGCAATAATGCTTTATATTGAGCTCTGGTTCTACGTACCCACTTACTTCTGAAATTAATAATAGTAGAAGAAGCAGCATAGAATGGGAGGGGAAACATCTGGGACAAAGAAATTAATATAAGCTGAAAATTAACTAAAAAGGTTAGAAAAAGAAAACTTTTTCTTTCATAAGAGGGGAACCGAAATATTGGAAAGATAATATATTTTTGATAAAAGAGAAAGGGAGGATGATGTTTAACTTTATTTCGTTATCATTTTATCATTATAAAGTATGAAAAAGATGAATTTTTAATATTCTGTTGATTGTAAAATAAACGACATTAAAGCATGTAGATAAATCGAGATTAAAAAGAAATCAATGCTGATGCATAAATGAGAAAATTATTGAGAGCTGAGTGGCAATTTACAAAATAAATAATGTTTTTCAAAATTATATGTTGCTCCATTTTATTTTATAAAAAAAGCTTAAATAATTTGTTTACAAACAGAACATAAAAATATTCATTAACAGAATTTACAACAAAAATATCTAACTGAGCTATAACTTCCCATAAACCAGAAAAAAAAATAAGGCAGACATAAATGGGGATTATCAAATATTTTAACGGATATTTGAAAAACTAAGCCTAAATATGAAACACCTGAACTGTAAATGACACAAAAAAAAAAAATCTAACTTTAAATATTTTATGATAATTATAATATAATTAAAACAGTACGATAATGATATATCGCTGTGATGTATCGTATTAAATTGAGGGTTGTTTTATTATAATTGAAAATGAACACCAAGAAATCGATTTGTTATTTAACAACCCTTTCGTGTTTGAAAGAAAATAATCATATGAAAGAGGATAAACAGTCTCCATTGTTGCTGTTTAACGACACTTCAATAAAAAAGTAATAGGTCTGCCATTTATAATGTGGGTTTTAAGTAATCACTTCCATTTCACTTTTAATCTATTATTGGCTTTTTTAATTGTGAGCAAGTTTACAGCCATTTTGTGCCTAAAAAATTAATTAATGTAATAAATTTGTAATACTTTATTTAGCTTTCCTTTTTCCCATTTCTATTTCTTTACCTACAACTAATAAAGAAAATTTTAATTAACTTTCCCTGCATTTATAAATGTGACAAAATACATTGAAATCCTTGAGCAATAAGGCTTTATATTGATCTCTGATTCTACGTACCTACTTCGCAAAGAAGCACCATAGAATGGGAGGGGAAACATCTGGGACAAAGAAATTAATATAAGCTGAAAATTAACTAAAAGGTTAGAAAAAGGAAACCTTTCTTTCATCAGAGGGGAACCAAAATATTGGAAAGCTAATATATTTTTGATAAAAGAAAAAGGGAGGATGATGTTTAACTTTCGTTCGTTATTATTTTATCATTATGAAGTATTCCATCCTTTGAAAAGATGAATTTTTAATATTCTGTTGATTGTAAAATAAACTCCATTAAAACATGCAGATAAATCGGGATTAAAAAGAAATCAACGCTGAAGCATAAATGAGAAAATTATTGAGAGCTGAGTGGCAATTTACAAAATAAATAATATTTTTCAAAATGATTTGTTGATCTACCTTATTTTATAAAAAAAAAGCTAAAATAATTTATTGAAAAAAAAAATATTCATTAACAGAATTTATAATAAAAATATCTAACTGAGCCATAAGTTCCCATAAACTAGAAAAAAATAAGACAGACGTAAAGAATGGTTATCACATATTTTAACGGATCTAGGATAAAATAAGCCTAAATACGAAACACATGAACTGTAAATGACACATAATAAAAATGTAACTTTAAATATTGTATGATAATCGTAGCATGATTAAAACAGAACGATAATAATATTTCTCTATGATGTATCGTATTAAATTGGGGGTTGTTTTATTATAATTGAAAATGAATAGCAAGAATTCGGTTTATTATTTAACCACCAATAAAGAAAATTTTAATTAACTTTTCCGTATTTATAAATGTGACAAAATACATTGAAATCCTTAAGCAATAATTCTTTATATTGATCTCTGAATCTACGTACCTAAGTACTTGGCAAATTAACAATAGTAGAAGAAGCGGTATAGAATGGGAGAGGAAACATCTGGGACAAAGAAATTAATATAAACTGAAAATTAACTAAAAAGGTTAGAAAAAGAAAACCTTTCTTTCATCAGAGGGGAACCGAAATATTGGAAAGCTAATATATTTTTGTTGAAAGAGAAAGGGAGGATGATGTTTAACTTTCTTTCGTTATCATTTTATCATTATAAAGTATTCTATTTTTCGAAAAGATGAATTTTTAATATTCTGTTGATTGTAAAATAAACTTTAGTTTACTGTTTAACAATGCTTCTATAAAAAAAGTATTAGTTCTGTAATTTTAAATGCGTTTTTTAATAAGTAATCTCTTTTAATCTGTTATTATAGACTTTTTTAATTGTAAGCTATTTCGTGCCTAAAAAAATTAATTAATGTAATAAATTTGTAATATTTTATTTAGCTTTCCTATTTTCCATTTCTATTTCTTTACCTTGCTCTAATAAAGAAATTTTTTAATTAACTTTACCGCATTTATAAACGTGGAAAAATACATTGAAGTCCTTAAGCAATAATGCTTTATAATGATCTCTGATCTCTGAGTACTTCGCAAATTAACAATAGTAGAAGAAGCAGTATAGAATGGGAGGGGAAACATCTGGGACAAAGAAATTAGTATAAGCTGAAAATTAACTAAAAAGGTTAGAAAAAAGAAAACTTCTCTTTCATAAGAGGGGAACCGAAATGTTGGAAAGCTAATATATTTTTGATGAAAGAGGATGTTTAACTTTCGTTATCATTTTATCATTATAAAGTATTCTATTTTTCGAAAAGATGAATTTTTAATATTCTGTTGATTGTAAAATAAACTTTAGTTTACTGTTTAACAATGCTTCTATAAAAAAAGTATTAGTTCTGTAATTTTAAATGCGTTTTTTAATAAGTAATCTCTTTTAATCTGTTATTATAGACTTTTTTAATTGTAAGCTATTTCGTGCCTAAAAAAATTAATTAATGTAATAAATTTGTAATATTTTATTTAGCTTTCCTATTTTCCATTTCTATTTCTTTACCTTGCTCTAATAAAGAAATTTTTTAATTAACTTTACCGCATTTATAAACGTGGAAAAATACATTGAAGTCCTTAAGCAATAATGCTTTATAATGATCTCTGATCTCTGAGTACTTCGCAAATTAACAATAGTAGAAGAAGCAGTATAGAATGGGAGGGGAAACATCTGGGACAAAGAAATTAGTATAAGCTGAAAATTAACTAAAAAGGTTAGAAAAAAGAAAACTTCTCTTTCATAAGAGGGGAACCGAAATGTTGGAAAGCTAATATATTTTTGATGAAAGAGGATGTTTAACTTTCGTTATCATTTTATCATTATAAAGTATTCTATTTTTTGAAAAGATGAATTTTTAATATTCTGTTGACTGTAAAATAAACTCCATTAAAGTATGTAGATAAATCGGAAAATTAAAAAGAAATCAATTTTGAGGCATAAATGAGAAAATTATTGAGAGCTCAGTGCAATTTACAAAATAAATGATGTTTTCCAAAATTATTTGTTGCTCTATTTTATTTTTTAAAAAGAGATTAAATAATTTGTTTAAAAAATAAACATAAAAACATTCTTAATTCTAATGATTTATAATAATATATAACGGACTCATTAAATATACTAGTTCCCATAAACTAGAAAACAAAATAAGACAGATATAAATGAAAGCTATCAAATATTTTAATGGATATTTGATAAATAAAGCCTAAACTCGTATTATTAATATGTATTATTCATTTTTTTTTTATTTTATGAATCTTAATCTAGATATAGAAAAACATTTTTTGTCGATACAGTACATTAACACCTTAAAGAATCTATTTTTTACATATACCGTTTTGTTTCAGAATTTATTTTCTACTAAAATTGAAAACATGTATTTTTAGAATCGCGATCAATAAGCTTATATCCCGTTTTCTTTCTTTTTTGTTACAGGAATTCAAGGATATTCAAGGATCGCTGATATTATCACTGAAAATGTCTTCACTTTTACTCACTAAAAATAATGTTAAGTAAACGCCAGCGGTGATAAGCCAAAACTAATAAATTTTACTAATCTTTTGTGTACTGAAGGATAAAGAAGTTGTTTATAATAATTAAATTTTAAAGATTTTAATTAAAAATCTCCTCTTATTTACGGAAACCACTGAATTTGAAATGTGATAAATAGAACCTGAAATTAAATAAGACAACGGTTCTAATAATATAATGAATGATAGAACCAATTTAAAATAGCGGGAATAAATGGATAAGAAATAATTTTTTGTAAACTGTGAAATTTTTATAATAGTATTCAAAATATTTGAACTAAATTATTTATTTTAAATAAAAAAATATTTTACTGAATAATTTATATATATATTTTTTCTTTTAATGCAGCTGGCAAACACTTAGACAGGTTGATCTTGGATGCCTTAAGGCAAGCGCTGCACAGACGTTACTCACCTTGCATTATCCAGGGGGCGCGTGTAACTTGAAGATACGACAATGCCCCCGCAACCCTCTACAATCCTATTAAGACCGGGACCTACGGTTTAAAGTGGATTCCGAACCACTATAAATATCCATGGCACCGCCGGGACTCGAACCCGAAACCTGTTGTGCCAGAGCGCTAGCCACTCGGCCATTCAGGCCCATATATATACACATATAATTATAATAAATCATATCTATTTATTGAAATAAAAACAATAATATTTAATGCAGTTTTAAAATATTTTAATGAAACTGCAAGTGCATTAATTTACGAATATAAATTTATTTACATGAAACAATTTGATGTATCTTACGAATTTCTAATTATGCTAATTAGAAATTCGTAAAATTATTTTCTTAATTCATGAAAGTATCCTGATAAAGGCATTAGAAAGAGTGTTATGAAAAAAAAAAAAAAAAAAAAAAAAAAAAAGACGAATATGTTAAAAATAAGAAAAAAAGAAAAGAAATCTGCAATATTTATTTTTAATGGTAATAAGCCATTAAAAGAGAATAGCCATTAATTAAGAATGTCTCATGATTTTTTATAAAATTGAACTCAGAAAACAGATTACTTAACTTATACTTACACATAGATAAATTACCTAGGCGTTAGTATTTATTTCAGTTTTCATGTGATTTGTGTCATGTGTGATGAATTAAACGAAAACATCACTTAAAAATATCGATTTACGCCCAACATTCTAACTAATTTATTGAATGCTTGTGATTCTATTAAAAATTCATTCAAAGGTACAGGTAAGGAACAAAATGATGTTCATCGATAAATATCTCATAAATCACTCTTGCTAATGATCATGCTTGACCATATACTAAAGTGCCTACCATTATTCGCCAGAATTCGCTGACACAGTTTCTGTGTTACTTCTTGATTGAAAATTGTCTGCAATAAGGGAGACACCATTTCCCAATTATGTGAAGTCACTTCAGAGAATTGCTGTCATCGGCATCTCTGGACTTGTGTTTATAAATTGTTGCACGGTTTATGCATTATGGTGCTATTATGGAATGGAGTAGATAGTTACCGATCCAGGTTTATTCAATTCGCAAAAGTTTCTGAAATTCTTCAATACATTTTGGCATATGGATTGAAATTCTTGAAGTTTGTATCTAAAGTTATAAAACAACAGAATATAGCAATACTTGTATAATCTAGTTGAACAATATAATGATTTAAATATTTATCAGCCATTGTTTTATTCAGGTCCTACCTGCCTTTTGGGCGTGATCTTCTAGATTTATAAACAGATTTATCGTTATAAAATATTAGTCTTAATAATTATTATAGTTATATTTAATGTTAAAAATATATGATAAAAAACTAGTAGATATTTAGATGTTTTAAAACGTTCTTTACAAGTTTTAATAATTTATTTTCGATGTTTTTTACTTTCCAGAAAATACATCTTGTGTGTCGAATATTTAAGTGTGTGGGCAGAGCTATTAGAGTATATGAAGTAGAGACTTTATAAGACCACGTTTGCAAAATCCTTATATTGTTGGCACGCATACCTGGCCGAATTTCTTAGTGTTTCTGGCAGCCATCGGTTAATTTGAAATTCAAACAGTAAAAATGAGTAACCACCAGCATTTAGATGATGAAATTAATTGGAAAAGTTTTGGGAGCTACCAGCAAGACAGTCTCATGTCCAAATTTGTACAGACTCCAATGTAACGCCGAGCGTCATGATCAATTTATGGAAACAGTTTCAGGATACCAGATCCATTGAGAGAAAGCCTAGGCTAAGTCGTCCAATAATCGCGACTGCCAAAGATGATCTATGTGTTAATTACAGCGAGGTGTAACACAGATGCTACAGCTTCTCAGATTTCTCATGACTTCTATGTAGTCCCAAAAATGCGAATTTCAAGGGTAGCGAAATTCATTTCCAGAAGGCTTCATGAGAGAGAGCTACTTGAAAGAAGATCTGCTGTTTGTATTTCACTTCTGAAAACAGGACAGTCCGTTTACCAGGGTGTAGAGATAATAGAGATTGGAGCACGTACTCTTCATTGATGTGTTCCAGTTCAGAATAATCACTGATTCTCGATGTACTTTCATATGGAGAGAAGCTGGGACTCTCCTAATATTCAATGTCCGACAAATAGACCATTACGACAGTGGAGGTTTGATGGTCTGGGTAGCACATTTCTCCATGTTTTTAAAAGAAGTACTGGGATTGGTGTGAGATATAGAGATGCAATGAGTCCTATGTTCGCCGTTTCAAGGATGCTGTTAGCCTTGATTTCATTTTAACGAACCATAACTCGCAGAGACTAAGAGCTCATCCGGCTGATGATTTTTTTTTGAAAAGTGAAGATATTTACCGGATGAATTGGCCAATCAGATGTCCAGACCTCAACCATGTAGAGCATGTCTGGGGCGGTCTTGGGAGGGCAATTACAACTTGCAACTCTTACCTCCAAGAACCTCCAAGTTCCTCCTCTTACCTCCAAGTTCAGCAATGCTGTTTTCAAGCCCTGTACGATAGCACTACAGCATTGAACAGCATTGAAAACAGCATTACTAAACTTGTGATATCAATTGCCATAAGAACTTATAAAGGGACTTTTTTCAATATGAAATGGCGGTGTGAAGTCTTTATACCTGTAAGAGGGAACCATACCCATTTTATTTGTTCGAGTCTGTGAGTGTTATGCATGATCATATACTTATGCGTGTTTTATAACAGTTGAATGGAATTTTTTGTATTATATCAACCTATGTTCAAACCAGGTTTCACTAAAGTTTTCTCAGTAGCTCTGGGGATAATCGATCAAATCGGAAAATTCTCTTCATTTTGAAAATCAGTGTATTACGTTACTGGTAAAACAATGCCAATTATGAAGCAAATTTGGAGAAGTATTTATAGAAATCCTTAGATGGAGAAATATATGCAAAATAAATGTATAATTATTTCTGTTTATTACTAGTTCACCCTTCTTTTAATCCAATAAAATTAGATAATGTTTAATTCGTGACTTATTTACGTTCTTTAAATAATAATGCATAAAAATAGAAGTAAAATAACAAATATACATTATACATAAAACTAATTTTGACACTATATCTATGGCGTACATTTTTGCACATAACTACAAAATATTTAAATTAACTAAATGCAAAATTGTGATTAATTTTTAAACATTTCCAGCCTTGTACTATTGAAATACAAAAATTAAGTGAAATATTAATTAACATTACCTGCCAAAAAATTATTTTTGTCCAGAAAGGTAATTCTAGCCCAAAACTTTTGTTCTAATTTTTATATTTTTATCGACTTCATTTAATAGGCCCCAATAGTACCTTTACCTTATATTAGTTTTTTACCTTTGATATTCTATTATTTTATTTACTATGCGTTTATAACAAAGATAGTTTCTCACTCTAAAATAATGTAGATATGGGTATAATAAGCCCAAACAGTAACAAATCCTATTGTCAAAGACCTCATTCCTATAACAAATGGCACCATTTACACGAAGATCGAATTCGTAACCATTTTTCAGAAGCTTTCCCAATTGAATTCCGAGCCCTTTGTTATACAATACAGAAAATTTAAAATTTAGTAAAAAATTTAGAAATGATATATCCATATATATATCTGAATCAGCGATGTAAAAAACAGTATAGTAACATTAAAAGGAAACTGTTTAATTAATGCTATTATACATTACCTTAAAAGATAAATGATATAAAATTATCATTATATAATTACATAATTTTTGAAATATATTAAATATAAAAATAAAATGAAAGGGTTTCCTTACTAAAACTATGCACTTCATAAATAAAGAACATTTATTATACAAATAGTCCTAATAAAGCAAAATAAAGTAAAATCACAGTCCTTAAGTACCTTTTAATTATCTCTCTGACATGTATAGGCATAAATTTAAGAAAATGAATGTTCATGTCATGTTCAGTCTAGACATAACAATTCATAGCAGTCTTCATAAAACGATTCAATTGAATTTCGCTTCGTTGAACAAAAGTATATGAACTATATTTAACTAAATTAACTTTTGTATTCAACTTAAAATTATTATTTAAACTATCATCATTCAAAAAAGAATTACATATTTATTTGCTATAATGCTTAGATAGAAGATGTTTAAAAAATACAAAGCACAAGGAAAATTTGATGGGGATTTCACGTTCCGAGTTCTTAGTTAATATAAGAAAGATTTAATTTCTTAGTTAGGTTATTAGTTTCATTTCCTTAACTATTATTTAGTAAAAAAATAATTACTTTCTTTCTTGCTTGTAACGAACAATTAAATGTTATTAACCAATAATTATTTTCTTCCAGAAGACGTTAAGTGCTTTAAAATAGACTTCAATATTAGTAATACATCAAAAGTTCGGATTCTTTACATTTTTATTTACATAAAACACACACACAAATAAAGCGAATTTACAAAAATTGCAAATAGTTTTGAAAGAGTACGAATAACCGTATAAAAATTTAGTAATTAAATTGTTGATAAAAAAAAACTATATTTATTTTGATAGATTCGATAAAAAATTATAAAATCCGATTTTTTGTTAATAAAATTAACAGTTTTGCTCCTTATTCTTCATAAAATAGCTAAACAAAATATTCTCTTGAAAATTAATATTAATTTTTCGTATTTTGTTTTAATTGTTATGATAGAGCCGCCAATTTGTTATAGTTCCGTGCGCAGTAGGATTAGTGAATGCATTTCTATGTATTTTTTCTAAATATTTCAATGGAATTTTAAACAGGATAAATTCATTCTTATGCACTGGCAAGAGCGCCCCCTGTGACATTCAGGAGAAATGGTCAGTAAGCTCCAGACTCTCCACCGAGAGGAAGTACAGTGCAATTGGTGCTGCCGCTGAGAAACGTTTAATTTACGGTCTCGCACCACGATAGGAAATATATTTAACACAACCCTGTGTATTTTTGGCCTCAAACTCTCATCCAAAGTGGTAGTATATTTCGCGCCTCCAACGCGTGCCTGAGTATCTTTATTTTAGCCTTAGAAGTGGAATCCTTCAACGACTCTATAAGTACATGTCTTTAAATGTGTTAACCATTGTATGTGTGTGGTGTTTGTGCATGTGTAAATAAAGCTGTGAGTTCTCAAACCTGTGTCTCACGTCTCAACCCAATCATACCCAGTTACAATCCAGCTATACGATCCACAGCACTTCACTATATATTTCAATAAAATTATGAAAGATATTTCCACAAATTTATCAATTTTTGTTTCAAGCAATTTTTTTATAACTTAAAAAGTAATGAATATTATTCTTTCAGTGTATTATATAATATTAATTACTTTTATTATATTATTTGAATTAATAATAATACCGATTATTAAGCAGTAGATTACGAGGAAACACAAAGTAAATATTTTCAGTGGAATATTGATTAAATGATGTTATTTGTTAATTCAATAAAAAATTATGAATTTTTAAAATATAATGTTAAAATCTTTAAAGTTACAAAAATGTCTCGACACCTTCATTAGATTCATCCTTCGTTGTTTGCTTTTAAATTAATTCAATGGAGAACATCGTCAATATTTGTTTAAAGGAAAAGCATAAAAACTTTCTGAAAGAAAACATTTTTTAAAGCTAAAAAAAAATGTTTTCTTTGTAAAAAAAACTATGATTTTTCAGAACACCACGTACCCAACAAGATCTCTTGGGATGATATGATATACGTGCATGGCTTGTTCAAATGTTTGAAAGTTAGAAATGAAATGTTTTTATCTTTTATACCATCACACTTTTGTACTGAAACATGTTTTTCTCACAAAATATTTCTAAGTTATTTAGAAATATATTTTTTTTTTTGTAGAGATTCATTTAATTTAGAAACTATTTATTATTTTGTACGAAAAATAAACAGCATTTTAAAAATTTTTTTCTAATAAAGTAAATAATTATTAAAAAAACCATTACGTCAATTTTAATAGTTAGTTGAGTAATGAATAATATAATTGCTGATTTAATTATCTCTGCTCTTTAAAGCACGATTAGGTACAAATTCAACAGGACACGTCAAACATTCAGAAAGCGAGAGTAAAAACTTTTAATGAGTAATTTAGAGAACCATTTAATTAATGCAAATTGTTCAGAAATATTTTAATTGGTTAAAGTATTTAATGATTAAGAATAAAAGTACCCTGATATAACTCATGATAAAAAATTTCAAGTCATTAGTAAAACATTCATTCATTAAAGTTTTGTACTTGATTTAAGTTGGGTTCAGCTTTGCCATTTCATAAGTAGCTTTGTAATTAAATAAATAATAGTAATTAATTAATTAAATATAAGTGGCTTTATAATTAAATAAATAGTAACAATTAATTAATTAAATATAATTAGCTTTATTAACTAAATAACAATTAATTAATTAAATATAAGTAGCTTTATAAATGAATAAATAGTATCAATTAATTAATTAAATATAAGTAACTTTATAATTAAATAAATAGTACAGATTAATTAATTAAATATAAGTAGCTTTATAGTTAAATAAATAGTAATAATTAATTAATGAAATATAAATAGATTTATAATTAAATAAATAGTAACAATTAATTGATTATAATTTCTTTATTTCTTTAAATGCTGTCATGAATTGTCATCATTTAAGAAGAGCAGTATAATCCTGATAGCTGATAAGTGATATTGGCTGGTATATAATAATTTTTAACGGCTTATAAAAAAAAATATATAAGAAATTTTTGCAGTTGCAGATATAAACACAGATGTTTGAAATATCTCTACTTTTCATGGATCAAATATGTTTTTCTATGTTTGTAAAAAACCTACAGAATCTACTATATAAAATCAAATTTACATGAAAAAAATGTATTAGAAATTCTATGATCATTTCTATCTTGTAATTATTTTGCATTGTGTAAATTAACTAATGAGTTTCAAATATTACAATTAGTTTTTTTAAAAATAGTTTTAATTATTGCTTGCCTTTAAATAAAAGTTTGCGAGAACAATTACTTGTATTGAAAACACGCATTCCAAATTAGTAATACCATTGGGGTCCTCAGAATAATTGATGATCAATTTAAAAGAAGAGATCAAATCATAAAATTTTTTTTTAATAAATTGAAACTAATCTGAAAAAGTAAACAAATAGAACGAAAATTCATTCTGCTTTCGATGCAAAAATAATTTATGATCATGCAAGCTGTTTTAGAAATATTTTATTAGCTGTAAATTGCTTTTTTAATAATATTAGAAAAACGACTTGAGGCAAAATTAATGATAATTTATAGGAAATTGCTACAACTACGATTTTTAAAATGTATCAATCTATGGAAGTAGAAACATAATGAACTCATTTCTTAAAAGAGAAAATTCGAACACATACCTATTAAGTAAAGTAATATTACTTTGAGAAATGATTAATTTTATTCTAGAACAATTTAAATAAAACACTGTTCTAGAAGAGTGATAATGAAAAAATGAATTTGTGTATTGACATAAAAATCATACAAATTCAAATTCTACTTTTAAGTATTTTGGTTATGATTTTTAAGATGAATGTGTTATGTTCAAATTTATTAAGAGATAACGGATAAAGTGGGTGAATTTGGAGTTAAGAATGATAAAAAATATATTTTTAGAAATATAAAATTTGTATTAGCTTTCATTTGAAAAGCCATAATCTGTAATTGAATAATTATACATTGTTGAATAATGTGTATAATTATGTATTGTTGAATAATGCATATAACTATTGTTGAATAATGTATATAACTATGTATTGTTGAATAATGCATATAACTATGTATTGTTAAATAATGTATATAGCCACTCTACTTCCATGAGACCACATGGGATCTTGGAAAGACATTGTAGACCAATTAGTCTAGACATTGCTGTTTACCAAGTAGGATAAGAAACAACAACAACAAAACGACTATTAAGAATATTTATACTAAAAAAGTCAATTTTGGTACATGAATAATTATTATAATACTTTTTTATCATTGAATGGTTTGAATTATCAAAAATAAATGCATAAACAATTTCTGTTATTGAAGGTTTCCTAATAGAAATTCAATCAAATTTGAACAAAAATTAAGAATCATTTACTGAATGACATCTAAAAAGTTTATTTTTATGACATTTGAAAGATTTCAAATAAAATTTTAATTATTTAAATAATAGTTTTCAAAATAATCCCTGTTTTATCAATATTCAGCGTTAAAAGGACACGAATTGTTTTCGTTCCATTTAATAACATGAATTATAAGAAAATAGCTTTCAGGAAAGAAGAGTAAAAATAATAAGAACTGCAAGGCTAAAATGTCAAATGTAAGGTGATTACATGTTACTTTAATGTGTCTGAAAGTGTTCAATTAACTTGTTTCCTGATAATTCTCGACGATGCCGATAATACTGGAACTTTAGGGTAATTATTGCTGTTGATGAATGACATGTAGCAAAGTATAAAAGTAAAATATCTTCTTGTAATCAAATTTTTTCTACGCTTATTCAAATCTTTTTTCTGTTTTTCTATGATTTCCAAAAAATTATTCTACTACTTTCCTCCATCATTAAAGAATGAAATGTTGTAATAATATTCAAATAATTTTATTAAAAAAGGAAATAATAAATTGCTTGTGTTATAAAATTGACAGCGATGATCGTAAATATAAAAAGGTAAAATTAAATGTCATTTTTAATAAAATTTTAAAATCATAAAATTTATCTGATAGGGAAAATGTCACAAGTTACCTTGGAAGTTGATGTACAATGAATAAATGTAAAGAATTATCAAACTGTCAATCCAACAATTAACTTAAAAGACTAGTGTTTCCTGCTTTTCCATAATTTTGGCTTGTAGCAAAAACTGCATTAAATTATTTCCAAGGAGAATATTTCTTAAAAGGGTATTAGGTAGGTATTTTACTTATGCAGATATTTTTAACTATTTTTTTTATCAGAATACATTTTTTAAAATTAAATTAAAATTTTTAAAATTTTTGTCTTTATAAGGATTTGGTTTGGTTGTCGCTCTACTGTCATCTTGTGCACACTTCAGGCAAAACAGACCGGGACCTACTGTTTAAAGTGGATTCCGAATCACTACAAACATCCAGGGCACCAACGGGACTCGAACCCGAAGTCTGGCTACCAAGCGCTAGCCACTCGGCCATTCAGGCCCCCTTTCTAAGGATAATACATTTTCTGCCTTTATGTGGAAAAATTTATATTTATATGGAAAATACTTTTTTTATATGGCAAAAGAACCACAGCCTTAACAATTATTTCTTTGTATTTTTTTATATGTATTGTTTCCAATAATCACTTTATAAAAGTAATTAAATGATTTTTGTGGTGAACTTTTTCCTTTATGTAAGTGAAAGAGTTCATTTATTTTAATGCAAAGTTACTGAATTTCAAATATTTCTTATTATGTTATATAGCATTTTTTATATAGAAACCCTGAAAATTACAAATTATTTTCTTAAAACTAAAAACTCTTTGAATATTTTTTCAAAACATAAAAATTTTCACTAACTTCTTCCCTCTCCCACAAAATTTTAAATTATATCAAAATTAGTAAAAAAAAAGGAATTTTTAAAAAGTTATGACAATACAATTATCAATTTAATTATACAATACAATAATAATACAATAATAATCATCTTTTATTTTAAAATTTATTTTAATGGAAAAAAGAGAAATATATAATTTAATAAAAGGTAATTATTTTTAAATAAGTTTAGTTATACTTAAAATAAAGTTATTTAAATCTGATGATAACTCTCTTTAAAGATGACAGAAAATAGTTTGCATTTTATTAAAAAACAATAATCATCAAGTTATTTCACGAAAATAGCGATGAAATGTTTATTGATTATTGACAATATTTCACGGAAATATTGATTTTTCTAGTTTTGGAATAATCAAAATTTTCTAAACATATTTCTGAAGGAAAATTAATGTAAATATCAAATTTCGTTTAAAAGGAAATGAAATAAATTCTACTTGGATATCCATTTGAATATCATTATGCAATACTTCATTTTGTTCAAAGAACTTTTTCTTGGTTTTGATTCAAGATAAAGTAATTAATTCACCTCAAATCAGATCTCATTTTTCTGGCACACGTTCAGATTTCGATGAGCTGATACGGAACACACTCGAAATGAAGTAATAAGCATTCGAATCTTGTCAATAGATCTGGGTTCTCTTTTATTCGGACATCCATTCACTTAACAACCCCCCGTCAATGTTGATTATGGTAATGCCTTGTCATTTCAGATTGAAATTGAGAATTGCTTAAAATTTTATTTCCCCTCGGCTCTTTAAATGCGTTCTGGTGCCTTCTAATCAGCGGAGAATACATCCAGTGCTCTAAATTAGGAAGATGTCCAGGCAGTTAAGTGGGACGAGTCAATTTAAAATCTTCCAGAAGTTTATTTTATCGCTGTTCACTTTCGTATTTCATCAAATGAACTTGGTCCCTGAAGCTTCGTGGGAGGAACTGGGCTCATCTAAACAACAGTAATTGAGTCATCAAAATCTTCCATGGCGTTACTTTGTTACTAACATCATGGCGTCTACATTGGGACTAAACAATAGGGAAAAAAGAGAACCTATTTTATTTATTGGCGTAGTAAAAAGCTTCAGATATTGTAAAAAAGAAATTTATCTAATGAAGGATCTAAAACTTATTTTAAATTGACTACTATTTGAGTGAAGTACAAATGTACAATCAACTTTCAAAAATCAATAAACATACTCGTACTTCTAAGTACAATTAACCACAGCTAAGATGCTACTGTTATGATTCACCAAAAAAGGTGATTTTATAAAAACCTCATTAAACCTCCATGAGGTAGTACAGTGTTTAGCTGTTTAACAGGATGGAGGTTTAATGAAGGTTGATTGCTGTATATTCTTTTTTTTTCTAACTTAAAGAGATTATGGCAAAGTGAAAATTTATATTATGTCGTTTTATAAGTTAAGATTTTAGATTTGTTTTTAAAGTTGTAGATTGGTGTCTATACCGGTAAACAAAATTAAAAAGATTTAATTAATGAATATTTAGGTATTAAGCTGTAAATTTAAAATTTAATGATAGGTATATTCATTAGAAGTTTCTTGTTAAGGTAAATGTTCAATAATTAGAAAAAAATTTAAAATTAAGTTGAACCAACATGTCATTCAAATGAAGTGTGGTATAAACATATTGAACATATTGAAACATGCCTAAAACAAGAAAAAAATGCACAACATCTGCTGGAATTTTCACTTCGTTTTCTCTGACATACGAAATAACATTGAGAACTGAACCAGATATTTTAAATGCTTCTATTTATTTAGTGCTTATCTTTATTTATAATTTAAAAATAGCTAATTTAATAAATAACTTAATAAAATAGTTGTAATTGATGTATTAAATTCGAAATTAGGAAGTTATTTGAGTATCTTATGTATAGATTATAATTTGTTTGAAATATGTTGATGTGATTATTAATAATAAAAAATACAAAAATAATATTTATATATTGCTATGTATGATATAACTATTTGATAGTGAGATTTTACTAAGAAGATAATATTGATCCTGTTCATTAAAAAATATCAAATAATCTTTTTACTACAGTATAGATTAATAAAATGGTGTACAGTATAATCTATTGTGTCTAAACAATGTCTATTCATTAACAAACGCCATAATTTGATATTATATTACAGATATTAAAAAATAATAGATAGATATATATTATATTACAAAAGTTAAAAAAATAATATATTGATATTTTATATAGACATTACATTGCAGAAATTAAAAAAAATCATATATTTTAGAACTTTTATTTAATACAATACTTATTTTATTTTAATTGATAATGATATTGTACTTCAAATATTCATTTCATTTCTAGAAAATACAAATAAAATGACAACATTTTAAACTATTACATTAAACATAAAATATGTCATGAATACAACATTCAAGTTCAATGATTCAATAACTAAATAATTTTAGAATAATAAAACCCATGTTATTTATTTATTTATTATTGTTTTAAATCACAAAGAAATGTTCTAGAATAATATATGATTGCTATAATGATTCACAAGTGATTTATGTGTTCAACCAAATAAAAAAGATAAATGGGAAATACATTTGTTGCATATATCTGACTCAGTTCAGTTAAAGAGGAAATAATACATTAGAAGTTTGCATTAATCACTTACTGAAGATCATTTGCCATTAAAGGCAACTGATGTAGCAGATATAGCTTTACCCAAGTATGCACTCTAAAGGAAAATGATGATATTACACAACTCCCATAAAGAGGAAAATGTCTTCCAGAAAACGTTTTAGATATAATATAAAACAAAATATGGAATAGTCATTCAGGCAGTCCAATGTGGAACATTTTATCACAATCTTTCAGTGAACCTATTTGATTTTTGTGAAGTACACCACCATCAAAATTCAAGCTCTTATCAATTGAAACTCGACTGTTAGTTTGCATGCACTACCAGTGAACAATGAATGGAAATTATAATTTAAGAAAATAAGTTTAATTACAATTTTACAAAATTAATATTGAGATCTGGAAACCAAAAGTCCATTGATTTTTATGTTTACTGAATACACACAAAAAATTTAGTACTCGTAAAACACTTTTATGGTACTCCAAAATGGATTTAAAGATAACCTTGTACTTTTTTGGAATCTATGAATGATAGGTTTAAAAAGGGATTTCGAAAAACTTTTTTTATAGCTTCAAATAAGTTTTAACTCGTGTTTCAAAACAGGGTTTACTTTAAAAGTATCAAAGAGAAATTATTCAAAATAGGTTTTAATAAAATAAAATAAAAAGTAAGCGATAAATTTTATTTAATAATGTTTGGGCATTTAAACTCATTATAATTTAAATATTTAAAATGCAAGTTAAAATTTTGCAAATTATTTCGAATCTTCACATTATTAAATCTTTTCATTAAGCATGTATTTAAGGATAATAAAAATTTTTATATGACTACTAAAAGTTATTTATTAGGATAGTTTAGATTGTTAACAAAAGAAAAACTATTGGTTTCGAAGCAAAACTACTGATATATAATATCAGAGATTTAACTTAAATTTCATTTAATCATATTCACTAGCAATAGTTGATAGATATTCTTATGATATTGGATAATGCATTTATATTTCTAAAATTTTCAATTGTGTTTCAAGTTTTGACACCATGAGAATTACAATATGTTGTATAAATTAAAATATATTTTACAGCAATAGTTTATATACTTCAAAATAATAGTTTTATGGTTTGTAAAGCATGTTTAATATTAATAGCATGATAGATTAAAATATAATCACAACCTCGACATAACCGAAAAACAATTGTAGGTATTTTAATTAAAAATTTGAACATTTGCAAAATAAAAGCTAATAAAAACCAAATCTATGTCGTATTTATGTGCAATGTAGAACAAATTTTGCTATAAGTGTGACATTTTAAAAGGAATGTGTAAATTATTCATTATTTCTTTCTGCTTTTAACGAATGTTTGATAATTTGAGGTGAATTTTGGAATAAAAACATTAAATAATTTAAAGAAATTAACACTTTTTTTCCTCTATGAATGAAATTGTAATAGACTGAAAAATATTGATAAAAGTAGAGAAATTTTTTACTTGAATTTATAATTTATATTCTAGGAAAGGAAAATAGGTAAAATAATATTTTAATAGAATATTAAAATTTATTTATTGTGTTGTGTACCATACTCACTAATTTCATGGATGCCAATTAACTTCACTGTTATATTGACAATATTGATTTGTTTACATAAATTACATAAATTATTTGAGAATTATTTTAAAGAAATAAAAAACTTTCATCAGTGATAAAATAACTGTTTCTTATGTTTTACTTTTGATGAAAGAGATAAAAAAAAATCCCCAACCTTAAATAAATCCTTAATATCGGTGATTATAATAATAATAATTATATAATAATCCGGTTTTTAATGAAAAATGAGTAAAACGTGTCATTTATGTTATCATAAATATACATATTTCGAAGTATAAATATTTTCTTGAAACATAAACCCGACAACCGCTTTCCATTTTTTTTATTGCGTATTTGTTATCAATTAAATAATGGAAAGCAAATTTGCATGTAGTTTAAATTATTGCCATTATTCTTTATTTATGAATAATTAATTTTTCTTATAATTTTTAATAAAAGAAAATTTAACTTATATAAACACATTTATATAATGGATAAATAGTTTTGCAAAATATTTTCTTTTTCTTTTAAAATTTTTTAAATATATTACGTTCTATAAAACATTTAATAATGTTTAATTAAAAACAGACATCTTGGTTATTTGTAAGATACACAAAATCCAAATTTATAATTTGCGGTTCGCATTCTGATAGATATCTTTTTGAAAACTATTAATTCAATGTGGAAAAAAATTTTTTTACGTCTTTCGCTTTATTTGTGTTTCATTAAAATTTTATTTCATTAATTTATTCCTCTGCCCTTACACAAAAGATTCTTGAAAACTTCTTCGTTTTCTTTTGAATTGGAAGAATTTTATTTAAATGATTAAAAGAAATAATACATAATTAAAAATTAAGTAATAATACTTGAAATGATCTTAGTAATCATTTCAACCATTATTACTTATTAGTGCATAATGAGTTTATATGAAGTAGTCATTTGAACTAATAATGCATATAAATATAATTTATACTTTCTGTAATAATACATCACAGTGTCTAAATTTAAAAAATGACAATGGAACTTCTTCATTGGCACAACAGCTCCCATAGTGGGCCAAGGCCGTCTGCCTTCTAGCAGATATGACAATGGATCTAATTCACTTAATTTAATTTTGTTGTCAATGTGATTTGTTTAATGCGATTTCATGGACTACTATTACTAGATCATTTATAGTATTATTACTTATCTGGGCATAAGGCTTATATATAAAGTAGTCATATGAATGGATAATGCATTTAAATATAATTCATACTTTCTGTAATAATACGACACAGTATCTACATTAAAAAAAGATGACAATGGATCTAATTCCTTTAATTTAGTTTTCGTGTCAATGTGAATTGTTTAATGTAACTATGACTAATTTTTAATGATTACTATTACTAAGATTATTTCAAATATTATTATTTACCAGAGGATAAAGCTTTTTTTATGAAGTAGTCTTTGAATAGATAATGCATATAAATATAATTCATACTTTCTGTAATAATACATCTACATTAAAAAAACGTACTTAATGTAGTTCTGTTGTCATTGTAATGGATCTATCTCTGTATTTTGCTGAACTTAAATACCAAAAATGAGCATAATACATATATTATTTTTAATTTTTTCATATAAGTTTTAATTAAGAAGAGGATCAAGCAGACTCATTTATCATTATCTAAAATCGATTTGGCTTCCCCTCAGCAGATACTTCAGGCTTTAACACTTTTCACCTCTAAGCGTGATGAAGCATAGAAACAAAAAAAATGTCAAAAGATTGACGTGAGCTTTTTTTTTATTACAATAAAAGCCTTCATAATCTTTGCTCGAGTATATTAAGTTATAATCCCAACTCAGACCTTTTCATACATAAAAAAAGTAGATTTATTATTAATAAATGTATTCAGAGAAAAGATTAATTCTTGCCTTTTGTGGGAATGGGTCTTAAACATCAGAAGATATAACGAGAAAAAAAGTAATTAATGTATACTCGGGCAATTATTTAAATTGCCTAATGAAAGATTTAGTAAATGG
Source organism: Caerostris darwini (assembly GCA_021605075.1). Lineage (NCBI taxonomy): Eukaryota > Metazoa > Arthropoda > Arachnida > Araneae > Araneidae > Caerostris > Caerostris darwini. Next base: position 9,769 of record BPLQ01003444.1, on the reverse strand, counting down.
ATACAATATAATCCTTAGATTATATTTCGGTTCACGATTTCTTTAAAAGACATGTATTAATGTAATAATTAATGTATTAACTAATATGATTAGAAACTTGAACAGAAATATTTTGTATTTGCTTTATACAGATTTCCTTCAACTAAACCCTATTGTCATTAGATATTTAGAAATAAAAGATTTAAACAAGTTTAACTAAACACATTATCAAAATTTTAAATAATTGAGATTTTCTAAGTGAGCATTTAAAGAGATACTTTTACATAAGAGTTATAGTTTAAATTGCATTTATAGCGTGAAAAGATGTCCTGTAATATGTTTGCTCATTAGGATAAAATGTTAAGACGACTGCAAAAAAATATAACCTGTTTCCTCATCATTAAGTTTGCCTACACAAATTGTGATCGTAAATGATGTTTTTCAAAAGAGGATTAGTCATCACCTGTTTGGATCATTACAAGTTGTAATTGAGTTTGTTTGATCTTGATTGTGTAACATTGATAAAATATAATAAATTCTGTAAATATTGCGATATTCGATTGCATTAAACTAAAAATCCGTGGTACTCTAGTCTTTTAAAAAATTAAGGAAAAAAATTAAAATTGTGATCAAAAGGCCAAAAATTAAATTTTATAAAAATTATGCAATATACGTAAAAAGTAATGCTTCATCAGAATGTAATAAACAAATTATTGATGTTGTTGACGTTTTTTGCAACGTTTAACGCACTAGATAAGTAACTGAAAACAAGCTTCAAAAGTGTCAGCAGTTTCCGTAAATAGAAATAACATAGTGCAATTTCAAGAAACCCATTTTTATATGAGTGGGCTCTTTTGCAATTTATGGATCATGCATTTTTATAAGAACAGAATCAGCTTCTAAAAAGTGTAAACAGGTTGCTGTAGGTTTTCAATTGCCACACAACGGGGACTATTCGCAGATAACAGAATATAGGCACATTACCACTACAACAAACCATCTCAGATCGTTCATGGCAGTGACTGGATGGGTTACATCCACATCGAATATGCCAGATCAATTCACGAATGAGGATTATTTGCAAGATATTCAGCATTGTGTGTATCATCTTGCCTTTTATTTTGTTGGATTTCCTTTCATTTCGCTGGAGTTCCATCGAAATGAAAGGCTTAATTGGGTACGCTCACATATCAATTAGAGTGCAAATCAATGGATGTACGTACTCCTTATACTTCAGTCTATATTTTGCTAGCAACAATGACTCAAGAAGACTTTCGGTCTGTCATTAAATGGGAAGTTGTAATTATTATCTCAATCATCTTCTTGGAAGAGACAGATCTGATGGTTCCAGTGTATGTGCATGAGCAAGTATCACTTTGGATGGTCACAAAGATCTGTATATAAATAGACTCATTAAACATTGGGACTGGCAGTTATGTAGAAACTGAAATCCCTGAAACAATTATGAAGGTTCAGTTGGCGACTTTTTTTTCAAGACTTATAATGCTGTATTACACAGAAATGGGTTGGGGGTATAATTATATTCTTAAAAAAATATTGTGCATATATATAGGTCTTCATGTGAAGAATTTGAAGTTGTTTGTTACTCTAGGGAGATACTACACTTAACAACCATTAAGGACTTCCAAACTGTTTTACATAACAATATTATTTGCTACCAACTGTGTAAATAATTGGCATTATTTTGAACACATAACATCGCTTTCACATCTGCATAACTGTTGGTTTAGTTTATCGCTATACGGTCCCCTTGTGCATACTTTAGGCTAAACAGACCTGGACCTACAGTTTAACGTGGATGTCGAACCACTCACAAATATCCAGGCCACCGTCAGGATTTGAACCTGAAGCCTTCGGTACCAACGGCCAGAGCGCTAGCCAGTTGGCCAACGCATAGAAGTTGGAGAAGATCGCATTTCATATTGAAACTTGAAATTTTAGTTGACTAAATTCAGATTTCATGATTTTGATACGTTTCCATTTTGTATATTTTTGAAACAAAAATTAAGCCCATTGTTTTTTTATACCTTACTTGGGAAACAAAATATGATTAATGTTTTGAGGCATCTCATGACTTTTAAATAAAAAGAATTTTTGCAACAATTTTTCTGATTTAATTTTCCTTTTTTCGGAAAATGATTTTCCTTTTTTTTTAATTTTACAATGTATTTTAAATATTTTGCAAATTATCAGTTTTATTTGAAGTAAGTATCACTAAATTTGTTAATAAAAGAACTATATATGAGAAGATACATAAAAAATTACATATGGAAATAAGACTTAGTTATTTACGATAAAAGATTAAATCTGTAATCATAAATAAAAGATTACGATTATAAAGACTTAGTTATTACTTTTAAGATTAGTTGTTTACGATGTCAGTGTGAACAATGTGTGTTGATATAAACCATGTTGTGTTCAAAACCAGTTTCAGCCTTAAATTGCAGAATAATGTTAACAGGTGGGCTGAAAGGTTTGTAAGCTGACACATAGATGGCGCTACTAGTATTAAATCCATAGTTGTCAAATTTATACACGTGTCTGTTTTGAAGGTTAGGGCTAACTAAAAATCATATGGATTTAATACTAGTAGTGGCATCTATGTGCCAGCCTACGAACTTTTCAGCCCACATGTTATATCCAGCATATTTAATTCTTGCTTTTATTAATGATTGTGGTTTTTTTTTTTTGTTATATTTTGCTAATTTTCTTTATTTTTTATGATATATATATATATATATATATATATATATATATTATGATATTTATTATCTCATAGATTCTGTTCGTGGTCACTATTACCATGGTTCACTGTTAAATGACATTTCATTAAATCAAGTTAATTGAATGAATTATTTCTCTTACGACTTTGTTATACATTTCTATCCATACATCAAATGACGCTTAATATTGTTAAATTTAATCTTTATGGTTGATATCGAACGTTGTGGCATCTTCCAATCTAATATTCCATTGCAAATCATAGAAAACTTCATTACATAACTTTTTATCATTTAACGTGATTAAATATTTAATTTTTTTGTATCTTTAACCACTTTACAGTCTCCATCGACAGGCATACAAACGTGTAATTTATAATAAAATGGGCTTCGGCGTACATCACGCGAAGCTCTTTTAAAAGTTTATTAGTTACTGTTAATGTTTCATCTGATAGATTAATCACTTTCCATCATTGAGTCCATAATTTCCGGTAACATATTAGAGTTTTTTTTGTTTGACGTTTCTTACTAATTAGCGGCAAAATCGATAACGTAATATGTAATAAATGTCAACAAACTGTTTTTGGTGCGACTTTATTATTTTGTAACAATGAAAAGTAATAACGTCTAGTGAACGCAATTCAGATAATGAAATATTTCAGATTTAAAAAGTACTTGTAGGTCGTTCACTAAAAATGAAAATCAAATAGTGACGATGATGGTTTTTTTCGTCACTTAACGTTATTAATATGCAATGCACTACGTCTAATTACATTTGTAGAAGGTTTTGTTAATTGGTATTGACAATTTAAGTGTAATATGTTAATTAAAAGCAATTTTAAACTTCAAACGCGATTTTTTTCATGCATGCGCAGGGTCTTAAAGAAAAAAATCATTTTTTTTGATTAAGCAAAGTTGTATTATACAAATTCCAATTCCATGTTCAGAAGGATTTTCTAAATGTGTTATGGAATAAATAACATATTTAATCAGTAAAATAATAAGAAAGTTATCCATATAAAATATTTTGAAATTTAAAACCATTTAATGCTGAAAATATATCTTGCTGAACTTAATACTCAGAGTTTATTTCATTATGTTATTCTAAATAGTATTTTCATATTTCACAGTTTGTTAACTAAACCCATTAGATCTTAATACATACTATTTGGAACGTATTCCCATTAGGAAGACGATGAGAAATGTGAAAATTCTCCAAATACATCAGGAAGCTTTAGTATCAAACAATTGGTATTATAAATTTAAATGTTTTAAAAGCATTTTACGAAATTGCCTTCTCAAACAAACTGAAACATCTTCGACAGCTCGATTTTGAAAGCATTTTCCATGTTATGCCTTTAAAGTTGAGCCATCTTAAGCGAATATTTCCAATTGATCTAAACTTTCTAATTGCACACATACATTTCAAATTTAAATCACACTTGTCAAACTATAAATATATGAATAATGTTGTTGTTGGAAATATTTCTAAGAGTAATACTTTCTGTTTAAGCTATACTTAATTACTGCATTTTTCGAAGGATTTATTTAAAGACTTCGTTCACTTAAAAGTTAATTTTTAACTGGCATTTGCTTAGTTTTCTAGAAAAATAAATGTTGAACAGGAGCTGAAGTTTAATATTACAAAATGTTAATGATCATATATGAAGAGATATATTTTGTTTACGCTTAATTTATGCAGTGGACATCATACACTGATATTTAAATTGAAAATCTTTTTACTCAATTATCAAAAATTCAGTAAAAAAAGAAAATTAACTTTCATCTTCTTACAGGAATTCTTCTATTTTAGTGCTTCTTGAAAATAATTTTAACCCAAGAATTTTCAGTATAAATATATAAAATATTTCTCTTCAATATTTCATTTCAAGAAGTAGATTTAACGAAAGTTTCAGACCACAAATTGATTTTAGATGATGAAATTATTCTTTACAAATGGTAACTGTCAAAAAAGCATTATCCTCATCAACTATTTTTTTACAAAAGCAATAATTTTTTTCTCGAAAGAAAAAATTGCAAGGAACATCACAAACTCCAAGTTGGATGTCTTAAGCTGCCTTTAAGAAACATTTTATAGTATTCTTCCAACATACACTCAAGAGCCAAAACATTATGACCACCCCTACATTTTGCAATGAACTCGCCTGGATGACGTGAAAGGCACGTGATCATGTGGAAGTGATATTTAACTGCTGCTGGAGAGTCTGATGAATCATTCTTTCACTTACTTCTGTGTGTGATGGGAAAGGCTGCGGATCTAAGCGACTTTGATAGAGGGCAGATTGTAATGGCTCGAACAAGTACTTCCGAAACTGCACGACTCGTGGGTTGTTCGCGATCTACAGTTGTTAGTACTTATGCAAAGTGGATGAATGACGGTGAAACCAGCAGTAGACGACATGGTGTTGGAATCACACGCTATCAAAGAAAAAGGTCGTCGGAGACTGTCTCGCATGGTGAAGCAAAACCGGAGCCAGACAGTGACTCAGCTGACAGCCCAATACAATGCAGGGCCAAGTAGAATAGTATCGGAGCACACTGTTCAGAGAACACTGTTGGATATGGGGCTACGCAGCAAACGTCCCATTCGTGTGCCTTTGCTGACCAAGCGTCATCGCCACCAGCGCCTGCGCTGGGCCCGGGAACATCGCGACTGGTCCATGGATCATGCCTGGTCAGATGAATCACGGTTTGTCATTCATCACGCCGATGGCCGTGTCAGGATACATCGTCTTCCAGGCGAACAGTTGCTCTCTCAATGTACAGTAGGTCATACACAGGCCGGGGTGGCGGTATTATGCTTTGAGGGACGTTCTCTTGGGCGTCTCTGGGACCCGTGGTTGTGGTAGAGCAGACCATGAATGCTACAGGGTATCTGAACATCATTTCGGACCAGTTGCACCCTTACATGGCCTCTGTTTTTCCAGCTGGAAATGGAATGTTCCAACAGGACAACGCCCCGTGTCACAAGGCTAAAATTGTGTTGGAGTGGTTCCAGGAACATGATGCTGAATTCTAGTTAATGTCCTGGCCGCCTAACTCACCGGATTTCAATCCGATAGAACACATTTGGGATGTCCTGGGACGGCAGCTCAGAGTTCAAAGACCATCAATTCGCAATATCTCGGATTTACGTGACCGTTGCTTAAACATCTGGTACAATCTGTCTCCGGCCATCTACCAAGGACTTGTGGCATCCATGCCAAGGCGGGTTGAAACTGTGTTGCGCGCCAAAGGTGGGCCGACTCGTTATTGACAGGTGGTCATAATGTTATAACTCTTGAGTGTATATTTAATAGGGAATGGGGGAACCAAGCTACGATACTTATTAATCTACATTTAAAGATCAAATCATTGTATTTAAATATTACAAATTATTCTCATATTGATAAATAATTACTAAATCAACTTTATAGTTATTTAAAAAAACTATTACAATAACCTGAAGTAAAATATTTTTTATTAAATATTATATTCATAACACAGGGGCCGAATGGCTAGCGCTCTGGCGTTCGGTACCCCGAGTATCGGGTTCAAATCCCAGCTTTTACCATGGGTGTTTGTAGTGGTTCGGAATCCACTTTAAGCCGTAAGTCCCGGTCCTAGTAGGATCGTAGAGCGTTGCGGGGGCATTGTTACTCCATGGCTTACTATCAAGTTACACTTGCCCCCTGGGTAATGCAAAGTGAGTAACATCGGTGCAGCCCTTATTGCGAAGATCACGGTCTATTTGCCAGCTGCATTAGAAGAAAAAAAAATATTCATAACATCATTTAAAGTAGAAATTACCGTTTTAGTTCGCTTAATTATCTCGACTGCAGATAAATTATTTAAAATGTTTTTTTTAGATAAAAAGAAATCATTCTATAATTTTCATGTTTTTTATTTATTTTTCGTAAAGTAAATTACATTCACATAAAAAATCATTAATAAAAACTTAAATAGATCTGGATTTTATAGTGTTTACAAACGTTTGAATACATATTAATTCAAATTATAGTGATTCAAATATATATATAGTGATTCAGATATATATAGTGATTCAAAAATATATAGCGATTCAAATTAGATATGCTAATTAGATATATATGGTTTTATTGTAGTTAATTGTAGCTATTTATAAGCTAGTTAGAGGAGAATTATTATTATTCAGGAGAAATATTGCTTAAAACCAAAACTTTAAATTGATATATACTTTTATTTACATATATTATTACTATGTTACAAATTTAGTTGATTATTAAGCTTTAAAATACATATTTACATAATATAAAATTATGAATTTTAATTCGAAATTATTGAATATTACAATAAATATTGGAATATTATGAAAAATTCTGTTATTGCTGATTAATTTTTGCTAAAATTTTTCTGATATTGTACGACCCAGATAATGTAGACCCGTATTCATCATTTAGAGTTAAAAATAATAATTATGTATATATATACACTATGTGGAAGAAAGTGACGGGACACGATACTATAACGACATAAACCCATATTTATTAAAATTAATAGGAGGTAGGGCCTCCTTCGGCTGCGATCACAGCTGCAACCCTTCTGGGCATGTTTTCCACTAAATTAGCCATAGTGGCAAGAGGAATTTCCATCCAAACGTTTAATAGGAAGTTCCATAGTTCAGGCTTGCTTTTGGGGAGTGGGGTGCAGGCCCTCAACCGATGGTCCAATTCGTCCCAGAGATGTTCAATTGGGTTAAGATCAGGGCTCTGCGCCGGCCACTCCATGCGTTTAACGTTGTTGTTCACATACCAATCAAGAGTCCTCCTTGCAACATAGCATGTTGCTTTGTCGTCTTGATACCAGCAATCATCCATATCGTACGTTGCCCACAAGGTAGGAAGGACATGATTGTCGAGAATATCACAGTATCTATTGGCATTCATCGCACCATCAACCTTCACCAGTTGGCCAGCCTCGTACCAGGAGAAACAGGCCCATACCATCAATCCTCCTCCACCAAACTTTACAGTTGGGACGACACACTCGGGCAAAAGGCGTTCTCCTGGTAAACGCCATACCCAAACACGTCCATCGGAACGGAAAAGGGTAAATCGTGACTCGTCACTCCAAAGGACGCGTTTCCAGTTATCCAGAGTCCAAGTACGGTGGTCTTTGGCCCATCGAAGGCGCGCTTTCTTGTTGGTTTTCGTAATCAAAGGCTTATGGGCCGCCGAACATCCAGTGTAACCTAACTTATGGGCCTCGATACGAAGAGTCTTGGTCGAAACCGTCGCACCTGTGGCTTGTCTAAACTCCTTAGCGATGTTATCCATGGATGTTTGACGGTTACTTCGAATCTCCCTGCCGAGCACCCGCCGGACCCCGCTGGTGAGAACTGTAGGTCGTCCACTTCGGGGTTTCTTCTGACAGTGTCCCTCAGTCTTGTAGCGACACACAACACGTGCTAAAGTTGATTTTGAGCAGCTACGGAGACGGGATATCTCCCTAATTGACACCTTGGCAAGATGCAATCCAACCAACACACCTTTCTCGAACTCAGACAACTCTTCCCGTGGCGGCATCTTGACAAAAAACAACTCTAGTCGACTCCACAGAGTATTTATAGGATATGGCTGACACGTGATACCTATTATTGCGCATGTGTCAGCTGTATTGTCGACTTTTCTACTTTTCGAAGGGTGTCCCGTCACTTTCTTCCAGATAGTGTATATATAATTATTTAACCATCCTAAAACAACTTTTTCAATCTTTATTTATGTGCACGTTATAGTTAAATGAGATCATTCGTAAACCCCAAGTAATTGGCACGGATTACGTCATCCGTAAGTCATCCTGTCTAGATATTATCTGAAGTACTTCCTAATAAATGAGATTAATGCATGTGCTAATGGTCCCGGAGATAATAGATCGTTATTCCTTGTTTTAGTTTTTGACGTTAGCTATCGTTCATAGAGAAGCATTTATGCTTACTTATACATAACCTTTTTATAAATGACAGCTGACAAGTTCACTACATAAAGAGACACTTGTTACAAACAGAAATGATAAAAAAAATTACAGTAATTTTTCTTTTTTTTTTAAATTTAAAATTAATGTTCTTTGTATCAATATATTAAACGTAAAAAAAATATTCTGTTATAATAAATAATATAAATATAATAAAAATATTTATAAATGTATATAAGCCTATATTATAGCCTATTTTGTTTGAAAAGTCTAGGTGATGGGCAGACTGTGAGGAATTGAATGGCCGAATTTCTAGCGCTCTGGCGCTCTATACAACAGGTTTCGGGTTCGAATCCCGGCGGTGCCATGCATGTGTGTAGTGGTTCGGAATCCCCTTTAAACCGTAGGTCCCGGTCCTAATAGGATCGTAGAGCGTTGCGGGGGCATTGTTACTCCGCGCCCGTGGCTTATCTTCAAGTTACACGCACCCGCTTGGTAATGCGAAGTGAGTAACGTCTGTGTAGCGTTTGCCTTAAGGCCTCCAAGACCAAGTTGTCTAAGTGTTTGCCAGCTGCATTAGAACAAAAAAAAAATCTAGTACTGTGAACAATAAGTAAGACCAATTTTCAATCTAAAATTCCCGGGGCTTATGGAATTTCAATTATTTTTCAATTTTAGGTTGCTGGCACTGTTCGTGATATCTGTGAGAAATTTTACGTCAAAATATTCATTAGTGTTTGAGTTACGTTTGGCTTTGTCAGATGCTAAAACTGATTCCGGCGATTTTTGAAATGTCTGAATTAACAGACTGCTTTGATTCTTCGTGACACTTTCACCAAAAATGAAACCCATGTCGTTCCACAACCACCGTATTCACACCGTGAGACTTCTGGCTATTCCCCAAACTCAAAAGACCACTCCGGGGAAACCGTATTGAGTCGATTGAAGAGATTTAACGTGAATCGCCGTTCGCTTTGAACGCCATTCTGCCGATGACTTTTTAGCATGCATTGTAGATTGGAAAAAAAGTTGGCATAAGTGCATTGTTTCCGGAGGGGATTACTTTAAAGGCGATGAAATAAATTTTGAAGAATAAATAA